>OX422218.1:64695871-65283371 GCA_949130495.1 Sambucus nigra | reverse complement strand
AAAAATAAGAGAATATTGGATAAATGGAGTTTGGATCCACCGGAGCTCTGATTTGGGGTGAGTAGGGGTGGCATTGAGTACCGCTGGTGCGGACCTTTATATATATATATATATATATATATATATATATATATATATATATATATATATATATATATATATATATATATATATAGAGAGAGAGAGAGAGAGAGAGAGGGAGAGATTATTTGTCCCACATATTTAACCAATTTGTTTGTTTTATTGTTTAATAATAACAACAAATGTTACAACCCAGTTAATATGTATTATTACATTTAATTCCTATTTTGAGATTTTTTTTAATTAAATCCCGTTGACTATTCAACCACTAATTAATTCTATTTTAAAGGTGTACACAGTAAATATTATTATTTGTGTAATTTTTTTCATTGAAATATTATGTACTCCATGGATCTTGTTTGATAAATATATGGGTAATATTTTCTTGAGAACACAGTAAATTTTACTATCTGTGTAATATTAGGACAGTAAATGTTAATGTTTGTGAAAATATCACAGATATAAAACTATTTCATTTTCTGGTGCATGCAGTAAAGTTTACTGTTTGTGTAATTTTTTTTTCTTTGAAATTTTTTAGGATTCACAAATCTTGTTTGATAGATCTCGGCGAGGAGTAATTTTGTGAAAACAGATTTGTCAATCAAAAGTTATGATCATTTGAAAATTGAAAATATAATGAAAAAAAGTTCAACCATTTACGTAACCTACCCTAGGAAGTTACAAATGGTTGGTTTTAAAATGGTAAAATTGTGAAAAAAGTTCCCAAAACTAGAAATATGACCTATTTAATAGTTAAAAAGTCAATAGAACTTAGTTAGGGAAACTTTGTTCATATGGGACCTATATATAATAATCCCTTAAAAAGATCATCACAAAAGATGTAGTGGGTTAACTGGAAAAAATCCCAACAAAAAATAAAGAAGAAGAATTTAATGGAAGAGACATCATTTTATTTATAAATCAGTTTCTAAGAATAAAAAAAATCATGAATAATAAAAACTCAAAAATCTCGAAGTCAACCCATCAATCTGGACACCAAACTCATATATTCCCCCCATTCACCCACCCACACATTTTTAATAGCATATTCCATTTCATATATAATTCATAGAAAACAGTGAGAGTATGAGAATCTCTTAGGCATATTAGCAAACAGATAGAGAACTACATAAAAGGTTATTAAATGAACCTGGAGTAAGTGTTTTCTCATTGAACATACACATATATTTGCACCTATAAAATATATCAAGTCAACATAATATACAATAACAATTCACCTTTTCACAATAGGAAAGTATCAAGACAAATGGAAATTTAAGAAAGGTATGAACCAAAGATTTCAAAATCCTAAAAAAGAATCTTAATTAGTACCGATTGAACATATAATCTTTGAAGTGAAAACCAAAATGATAGGGGCAATAAATATAAACGCCAAATGCAGAGGCTTAGATACGAAAGGATCAAATTGGATTTGTATATATTTATTTGATACTATAAAAATGGATCCTTTGTGGAGATTTAAAAACAATGTGAACCGCAAAGATATACGACTCACGTGCGTTGGTAATATTAGGAGACGATATGATGGAATATTGGGTAGATAAACTAAAGGGAGGGTGTTAATGTAGTCTTTTGGAATTTGTTAGGTTTCCCCTATTTTTGTGACTTTCTTCACATATTATTTATTCTTTTTGAGCAGATTTTGTAGTGTACATTCGTTCCTAACCATATCGTCGAATGTTCTATTTTGTTGTATAAGTACCTGTATTAGGGTTTTGTATACAGCTCATACAGTCTCAATTAAAACCATGGCACAGAAGGCTGACAATGGAAATAAAATAATTTATACAAATCAGTGTGGAGCAAAGACCAAAATTAGAGTGATATGTTCTGACCCCGATGCCACCGACTCTTTTGCAGACGAAATCGATACAAATAGCGGGAGTTCTCTTTTTTCTTCCCTTGAAAATAGATTAAAGTTTTAAACAGGGATTTAGAACTTTAGAACCCAACAAGCAAACATCACCAACATCAGTCTCAGTGGCGGAGCCAGGAATTTGCGTGAGGACGGGCTGCCTTAAGGGTGATATTCGGGGGTTCAGGGGGGAGGGGGGGGGGAGCCCCCAAGCCGAATTTTTTTGAGGTTATTTAAATTATTTTGCGAAAAATCACCAAAAGTCCTATTAGGGGTGCACTGAATTTATATTTTGGGCGGGCTGCATTTATATTTTAACATTGTTTTTTTTTTTGTTATAAATTAACACTACTATTTTTTGGGGGGGGGCGGGCTGGGACCCTCCCAAGCCACCCCCTGGCTCCGCCTATGATCAGTCTGGAAGAATAATTGGGAGGTTGTCTCAACATAAAAGTCTCGTGGGTAGATATTTCATCAAACTTATATGACGTCTTCTCATAGTGGTGGATCGTCTACTTTCGTGCTCAGGCCACTCTGCAAGTGTGGGATCCTCCCAAGATTGACCTGTGGCTTTGGTAGGCAGGACTTTCTTTTTTATGAGATGTGAGCTCAAGTTACCCATTTTATTATATAAGAGAGAAATCGTCGGAGACGGTAAGTTTAACCAAGTAAATAAATAATAAGAAAAAAATTGAGACGTGAACTACCTGGTTAGGTTTAATATGTAATGCCTCATTTACCTCTAACACTATTGTATTATAGGTATAACATAGATTTGGAAGATTTAAATCATGTTCTTGGGTAGAAATCATGTTAGGTTTAATCCCTTATGCATGTAGAACAAATTTGACGAATTTGTAGAATGAACATGTGAAGAAATCTAAGTTTTTATTGAAGCTTTTGAACAAAAGGGATAATCTAGGGGTTTTGGAATTTAATGTTGAATTAATTCAATTTAAAGGTGTTCCTGTATGATTTAATGATTCTATTATGTTAGAAATCGTTTATACATGTTACTATGATGTTTGGTACACTTGGTTGGGAGTTTGGAATTGTGTAGTGGAAGTTTAGAGGCTTGAAACTGGTGAAATTCAGTAACAGTTAAGGGAGGAAGACGATACCTGTTACAGAGAATATATTTGGCTCCTTGGCTGAATCGATTCGGAAAGCGAATTGATTAGGACCAAGGCCCAAAACATTTGATTTTCCAAAATTGGACAATTTCCCCCTTTTCGCTTAGAACTCGTGGGAAATGATCGGGTTAACTTTTGAAGTAATTTTGAAATATAATGGGAGATATTTCTATTTACCAGTCGACCAATGTTGGGATTTAGACTTAGTCACATGAGGAGAATATAGGACTAAGATTAATTATGCATGATTGGGTAATAAAAACCTGATTCGGGGACTAATATTGTGTCACGGGGAATTAAGCGAAACCATAACTTAGATCAGCAGGGAATGAATGGAATACTTCGAGTAGTGGGGGATACTCGGGAATATACGTTGAGTAGTAAAATCGAAATTAAATAATACGTAGGATATTCGAGAGTTATATATACTACGTACGGGACATAACTTATAGGTTGAGTGTATACCTATATTGATGTTATATATATATATATATATATATATATATATATAGGTTGTGTGAATACCTGTTGTGTGAATTTACATGTGTGAACATACTTAGGCTACTTGCTATAACGAGAGGTTCCGCGTAGTGGACGGTCTTATCCAGATGAGCACGTTGGGGCGGATTTCGACTTGTATCGCAGAACATAGAACTTAGGTATTGATCACTACTTGTGTGAATGAGAGTGTGGCCGGTCATTTAGGTGTGTGCGTAACCCAGCTTAGAACTATGTTCGCCTTCAAACTGTGTGAATTATGAATGTATGGTTCGAGAGTGATTCTGAACCTGGTATCATTTACTTAGTACGTGATGTACCAGGAATTGATAGCAGAGTATGCCCGCATTACAGGTATTCAGCTAGGGATGTCGTATTCGTATATATTACTAGTGTGGTGTTTATATATATACGTGAATTATGAATGTATGGTTCGAGAGTGATTCTGAACCTAATGTCATTTACTTAGTATATGATGTACCAGGACTTGATAGCAGAGTATGCCCGCATCGTAGGTATTCAGCTAGGGATGTCGTATTCGTATATATTACTAGTTTGGTGTTTATATATATACGTGTGATTTATGCTACTATGTGTGCACTAGTAGATAAGATAAATAGTGATATCTAAAGTAATCTAAGTATGTGATAACTTAATAATTAATTGATAACTTTTAATGGATAAAAGGGCTTGAAAAATTAATAACATATTGTATGGACAATACGGATGGGCACGATAATATATACTAGACGAGACGAGACTTATTTAAAACTAGTTAGGCGGGGTAGCGTAATTGGGTTGGTTTAGAAGTATACATTAGGCGTGCACAATAGTTGAGGGGTGAGAATGTCAAGTGAGAGCACGTGAAGCTAACATGTATATAATATCTACTCTCACTGCATTTTAAATACTTGCTAAAATATTTTCAAACTGTTTTACTTGAGCTCTGAACCGTTTCAAATCCGTTTTTATAAAAACATCTTAGGTGCCCAACCACAGGGACACTAGGTTTAAGAGTTCCTTCATATTTGTCGTGTTGCAGCTGTTGTGGACGTTGCAGGACCTTGATAGTAGACGCCTCCACATTTATCAATTCCTATTTAGTTATTTCTCTTAGTCAGGCATATCTCCCATCTCTCATTGGTGGTTATTTTCAGAGACATTGTACTTCCATTTTATTTCTCGTGTTGGATTTGGTTTTATATTATGGATGATTGTAATTTGATTTTTGTCTTGAGTGTTATTCCAGGCCTATTTATGCATCTCGTTGATTTGTCATTATTATATTTTTTGTTGGAATGGTGAATGTGAATTATTTAGTTTATATTAATTTTATGTTAATAACAAGAATTAAAATTTTAACACCGGGCCATTAGGGTATTAGTAAAATAATTTGGTTTTCGACAGTGATGCTAAGAATGAAACCATTAATGATTCATGTGTAATTTAATAATGGACTGATCACCCAGGATTAGAGTAGGCGAGGTGTCACATTGTCAAGTTCCAAACTTTAAGGGCATATAAATATTGTGCTGAAAATGACATCCGAAAAAGAACTCACTCTAAAGGGTGTGCTTCATGTTCCGAATATTCACAAGAATCTGATTTCGGGTTCCTTACTTCGCAAAAATGGTTTCAAGTTGGTTTTTGTATATGATAAATTTGTATGCTCTAAGAATGATATGTATGTGGGATATGGCTACATGACTGAAGGGCTCTTTAAGATGAAGGTAATGACTATTATACCAAAATCTATTAATAATAATATTAATTCCTCTTATTTTCCCGAGTCTTCAAATATATGGCATGTTAGATTAGGACATGTTAATTATGGTACTTTTCGTAGATTAATTAACTTATAAGTTATGCCAAAATTTGATACTGACAAAAATCATAAATGTGATATATGTGTGGAATCAAAATTAACAATATTACCTTTTCATTCCATTGAAAGGAAAATGAACCTTTAGATCTGATTCATACTAATATATGTAATCTAGAGTTTTTACAAACTAAAAAAGGTAAAAAAATATTTTACTACCTTTATTGACAATTGCACAAAATATTGATATGTGTATTTGCTAAGAAGTAAAGATGAAGATATAGATGTGTTTAAACGATACAAAAATGAAGTTTAAAATCAACTTAGCAAAAAGATAAAGACAATAAAAAGCGATAAAGGTGGTGAATATGAATCTCTTTTTAAAGAAGTTTGTACAAAAATGGTATTATTCACCAAACTACCGCTCCTTACTCGCCTCAATCTAACGGTGTTGCAGAACGCAAGAACTGTACATTGAAAGAAATGATGAATGCTATGTTAATAAGTTATAGAGCACTACAAAATTTATGAGGGGAAGCTTTACTCTCCGCCAATTATATTCTCAACAAAGTACCTCACAAGAAAACTCACAAAACACCCTATGAATTATGGAAGGGTCGAAGACCTTGCTATAAATATTTAAAAAGTGCGAGGGTGTTTAGAAAAGGTGATGGTTTATAAACCTAAAAGGTTAAAATAAGATAAAAACCCATTGATTGTATGTTCATCGGTTATGCAAATAGTAGTAGTGCATACCAGGATCTTATTTATAAATTTGAGGTTCCGAATCATGTTAATACGATTATTAAATCAAGGGATGCTTCATTATTTGAAAATGAATTTTCATATAACATGGCCCAAGAATCAAGTCTAAATAAAAGGACAAATGATGCTACAACTAGCCATACTCACCAAGAGTCACTGATTGATGAGCCTAAACGTAGCAAACGGGAAAGACCATTAATTTCCTTCAGTCCAAATTTTCTAACATTATTTTTTGGAAAATGATCCGAAACATACAAGGAAGCAATATCTTCCCCAGAAGTTTCAAATTGGAAATAAGCAATTAATAGTTAAATTGAATCCATAATTCAAAATCATATGTGGGAACTAGTGGATCTTCCACCGAGTTCTAAACCCTTGGGGCACAAATGGATCTTTAAAAAGAAGATGAAAGCTAATGGATCAAATGATAAGTATAAAGCAAGACTTGTTGCTAAAGTCTACAAACAAATAGATGGATTGAATTAATTTAACATTTACTCACTGGTCACAAGAATTACATCCATTCGAATGTTGATAGCAATAACATCATTAAATGGATGTAAAAATAACATTATTAAATGGTGAGTTAAATGAAGAAATATATATAGAACAATACGAAGGGTTTATTGCTCCAGTACAAGAAATGGAAGTATGTAAGCTTGTTAAATCACTTTGTGGATCAAAACAAGTACCAAAGCAATGTCATGAAAAAATTGATAATGCTATGTTATCAAACGTTTTTAAAATTAATGAGTGCGATGTGACACCCCGCCTAATTAAATATCGGGCGATCACTCCTTTATTAAATTAAATCAAGGTAAACAGTTGGTTCATTCTCAGCATCACTGTCGATAAAATAAATTTTCCAATTTAACACCCTAAATAATTAAGCTAAGTGTCAAAACCATTTTTATACATAACTTTCCAAATTTTATTTAAAGAAAAACATTTATTTTATTAACAACATTCAATAAGTAAGAATCACACCACATTAAATATCATAGTCCAATTAATTTAAAACATTTGTCAATCGAATGTCAACATGCGAAATATAAAGTGATACAATCAAACTGAATAAAACCCATAGTAACAATACTGGAAATAACTGAAATACAAATGTCCAATAACAACGGAATAATAGAAAGAGCTACACATGCTCAAGTAAATGAAAGTACTAAGAGTGGATCCGAATGAACGAAGTCGTCTAATCAAGAGACCTGCAACTCCCACCTAAGCTGCAGCGCGTTCCTTCCAAGAGATCCTAAGCAAGACGCCCATGTGGCTGGGCACCTGTGATACATACATATATATACAAGAGAGAGAGAGAGAGAGAGAGAGAGAGAGAAATGGGTCAGAGCCCGAAAGTGTGTTTGTTTTAAAATACGTTTAGCAAGTATTTAAATTGATACAGGCCAATGCAACAACATATTAGAGCGACACTCTCTTGAGAAATTCTCACCTCTCTTCTAATGTGCACGCCTATCGTACTAACCTTCCCAACGGATTATCTTATCATTTTATCATACTAACCTTCCCAATAATTTAGCTTATCTTAACTTACTCATAAGATTTTAAAACCGAACAATATCATTGTTTAAAAAGATACTTCCGATTAGCAACACAACTCTCGTTTTAGCTTTATTAATTTAAAAAGTTTCCCAGTGTCATATTATACTTTCACAAAACAAGTATTCACTAATTGAGTCTTCAACCATGTCCTACTTATCAAATCACAGTAGGCAGTTTCAAGTTTCCAAATCTCATATATATATATATATATATATTAACTACTCGTATAATATATATATAATAATAGCACCCCAAATAAAACTATGGTGTGTGCATACTTCTACTATCCAAACCCCATACCACTCATATCAAGGGGAATACAAGTTCGGAATCACTCTCGAACTGTATTAACACATACACAAACAATATCGAGGCGAAGCATAGATTCCAAGTCTCTAAGAGGATGGCACATACTCACGTCTCTTAGGACCGTCTGAACTATCGATTCGATAGCTTGTACCAAGGATATCTATCTTCTAGGGTACAAGTCAATATCCCCCATAAAGGTCCCATCGAGATAAGACTGTCCCAGCGCAGTAACCTCAAGGATAGCAAGTAGCGCGGTATGTTTTTCACATGTATATAATATATGTACACACAATCATATAAATATACCACTTTTATCATATTAATATAGGTTCCTCTCGTCACCCATAATTACAACATTTATCCTTAATTTCACATTATTCGTATTACGTATAAGGTTTCATCTCTAACCTTAACTCGAAGGGTTTTCTCACTCATTACGTGACACTCGTGGACTCTATCCTTCTAAGTAGAAGATTCAGTAGGTATACCTCTATTCACTATCGTAGCTATTTGACGTAATCTCTCACTTAAAATACGTAGTTTTATCGTTCCTTATATAATTATCCCAAAAGTAAAATTCTCATCTTATAATAAAGTTCCCAACACTTATTCGTATGTCCTACTGGTCCTTCCTACCTCCCAAAACATTTCATTAAGAATACCCAAGAATTATTTCACGATAAATTTAATTTAACTAATTAAACAAGGGAAATAGGAGTCTTCCAGGAGGGGTCGATCGATCGAGGTCTGGGACTCGATCGATCGAACCTTCGATCGATCGAAGCTCTGGGCTCAATCGATCGATCAAGCAGGTCTGCGAAATCTGCAGAAATGCAGTTACGGGTTCTACCATCTATCTTCATCCAAAATCATATTTTTCCAAACCCAAACGTCCCAAAATGCTACTACTAACATTATATCAATATACCAGATGTTTCTAACGTAAGGCATGTACATAATCATCATTTAAACATGGATTTTCAACCCAAAATTATATCTAATTATCAAGAACCCTAGAATTTTCTTAAACAGTTTTCTAACAAATCTTTCCCCAGAATTTCTTTCTTATAATCATCAAAATTTTGTGGTTAATTTCCTCTACATGGCAAGGGTTTCCAGAATCATCATATCAACCAATACTACATGGATTTTCCTATCACAAATTGGGTTTTCTTCCATATTTTTCATCTCTAATCATTCCTAAACTAATATGAAGATTGCACCAACGAAAATACGCAAGATAAATACTTGCCTGGGATTTTTAGAAGTCTGGATTGCGGCTGATTTTGGTGTGGTTGCGTTCCCCTTCTCGCGATCTACGCGTTGGTGGTGGCGGCGGTGCAAACCGGTGACTTTTTGGCCTTGAATTGCCTTGAGAGCTTTCTCCTCTCTTCTCCAATGGACGTACTAGGGTTCTGAATACTCTAACCCTAAATGACTAACCTAAAAGGCTGATATATGTTGCTGAATTTCGTGGTTTTAATTACCCAAATATGTAAAATGACCAAAATGCCCTCCCGGGGTACTAATTAGGCCTAAAAACGTCCTCAGATCCAAACTACACCTCCGGGTACACTTTTCTGACTATCTCGACCCTTCCGGACGCGTTGGCGCACTCAAAACGACCATATGAACAACTTATAAAATATTCACTTTTTATTTAACAAAATTTAGTCCCGACGCGACACGGGCGCGTCCCGATTCAAATTTCTAAAATTGTCATTTTATTCACTCGTGACATTCAATATAATCAATATCATATATTACTTTGCTCATTAGTAATATTCAACCAATTTCCATAATTACTAACTCTCGTCACGTTAATAATTATAACATAATTAATTTCCGAATTTTTATTAAATAATTCATTCACATTAAATTTTAATAAATCCCCAAATTAATATAGCATAAAAATACGGGGTATTACATGCAATAAATGTGTTTACTCCAAAAGCATTCACAATGGATATGTCATTGTATGTCTCTATATAAATAATACGCGAATAGTGGGTAGTAGTCTTGATATTATCAAGGCTACCGAACGTATGTTGGCTAATCGATTCGACAAGAAAGATTTAGGTGTCACCGACGTGATACTAGGAATTAAAATTTTTAGAACATCCGATGGAATTATATTATCTCAATCTTATTACATCGAAAAAATACTTGAAAAATGTAAGAAGTATAATATTAGTCCTAATAAGACTCCCATGGATATCAATCTTCACCAAGCCAAAAATAATGGAAACATCATATCTTAATTAGATTACTTTTGTCTCGTATAATATGCCCTTTAATGTATGTCATAAATTGCATTAGACCTGATATAACATACTCAATAAGTAAGCTAAGTCGTTATAAGAGTAATCCAGGAAAAGATCATTGGAAAGAAATAATGAGAGTTTTAGGTTATTTAAAATATACTCGAACGTATGGACTACACTATTTAAGATATCCAATTGTACTTGAAGGTCATTGCGATGCAAATTGGATATCGAATATAAAAGACTCTAAGTACACGAGTGGATGCAGTGTCTTGAAAATCCTCTAAACAAATGTGTATTATTGGGTTTACAATTGAATTTGGATTCATTGCATTAGACAAAACTGCAAAAGAAGCATAATGGTTTTGAAACTTCTTGGAGGATGTTACAAATTGGTCAAAACCTGTGCCCACTATATATATACACTGTGAAACCAATCAGCAATTGGAAGGGCACAAAATCATATGTATAATATAATGGCACATCATATTCGTCGTAGACATAACACCGTTAGACAATTACTATCAAATGGAATGATCTCAACTGACTATATAAAGACAAAAAATAATATTGCTAATCCGCTTACCAAAGGTTTGACTCAAGAGCAAGTGGAAAGATCATCGAGAGGAATGGATTTAAATCCTATACATTAAATAAGGGTCAATATAATGGCAACCCAACATAGCTGACTAAATATCCCAATATTCAGGTTCAATGGGAAAACCGAACTATATTGTTTCGATACACACTAGAGGATTTTTTTTCACCCATTCCAAATATGAGACAGTACACGTCTGCCTTGAGAAATAGGATAAGTTGCGCTTTTAATGATTTCTATACCTTCGATAACGTCTTAGTGGGGTATATCAAGTTACTCTTTATGGAAATCACCTACATAAGTAAGAAGGGGCCACTTCTATGAGAATTTTGAAAGGCAAAATTCTCTAAAATACTCACGAAACTAAGGGGGTGTTCATAGACAAAACGAACATAAATATGAGAACCAATTGTGTTTAGAAAAATAGCGTGTGAATACTATTGTCTAGTTTTACAAAAACGATTAACGGTTAAAAGATATCAAGTCTACTGATTAACCAATAAATCAGATAATATATCGCTAGGGAAAGTTCACGCCCACTAGGCTACTTAACCCGATGCAATATTTTCCCATTTTTACTCGAAGTAATGTCTGCATTTTCATTAGCATGTTGTAAAGCTAATATTCACTCGTGGATTGTTGAAAATGGGTTTGGAAAAGATCAAATGAGAAAATTTAGGCTTAATTTAATGTGGGACGCACACTCAATTTTAATCGAAACCACGCATAAATATGTTCTTTTTCGTGAGGAGTGTAACGTAATATATTTGTTCATCCAAAGCCATTAAATATTGAATAAGAAATTTTTCCCAAAATTGACCCATTTGAATGAATGAAACATAGTAATTTGGGTGTATAAACCACTTGTCCCACATTGGAACATTGTTCGAAAAGTGAATTGTTTATATACGTAATATTTGGTCTTAAGAGTTGGGCCCAGAGGGCACCCACTTTTATAAAATGGAGAGGACCGAGATGCATGTGGATTAACCCCAAACACGCGCATGCCTCATCCGTTCGTCTGTCCGAGCCGGCTCGGTCGGGCTCGGGCTCGGGCTCTTAAAAATCTTTCCTTTTTGGACTAAATTAATTAAGTTTCTGAGTTGGGTTTTAACTCGATTTTTTATTCGTTTGGCTTGCTGTTTGGACACGACAATTACAAACCGTTGTAACTATTCATAATTGTTTTGTATGTTCAACAGTCACATTGAAATCTATAAATATAATACGTTTCTCCATTTGTTAAAAGCGAAAAAAATCAAAATTCTCTCCTGCCTTCTTCTCTAAATTGCATATTGGTCAGTTTGAGTATTGCGCAAAAATTAGATTTGTTGGGATTTGAAGATTAAAGTGTTTCCTCTTCAACCCCAAATCCGTTCTATATTGGGAGACGATAATTCATAACCTTAATCACCGTGGAGAGAATTATTTCGTCTTGAAGACACTGTGGATATCACAAATTCTTTTCAAAATTCTTTTCTGATTATTATCACAACAATAAGTAAGTTTTTCCGTTCATATTCCATTTGTTTATTTTGTACAAAAGTATATATAAATATAAATGGAATAACAAATGATGATGGGTTGGGACAAGTGGTGATTGTGACACGTGGTGGTGGGTTAGGGGACATGTGGTGGTGGGTTAGGGGGCACGTAGTGGTCGTGATGGTTGATGGTGGTGGTAGGCGGTGATGGTAGTGGGTATGGGTGGGTGGTGGTTGGGGGTGGGTGAGTTAAGACGGGAGGTGATTTTTACTTGATGATGAAAAATAAAAATGAAAATTTGAAAAAGGTTTCAAAACAACTCAAACCTATTTTCAGAAAATGGTGTTTTAAATACAAATTTTTGAAAATTAGGGCGTGTTTGGTTAGGTATTCAGAAAACTCGATTTGAATAGTGTTTTAAATACAGTTTTTAAATTCAATTTTTTGTGTTTATAAATATTGGTGCGTGCTTGGTAAACTTGTTTTCAAATACAATTTTCAGAAAGTTTGATAAAATTGACAAATATGTATATTTATGTGTATATATATATAAAGCGAGGCCCTCTCCTATAAGGACTCCTTATAGTGCAGACCACGGTACATATCATTTTTTTAAATAGTAAAAAAATGATTTTTTTGATTAAACTTCATTGATATGATATTCACGGTGAGAAAATCATCTACAATTTTTTTCATAAAAAAATTCAATAAAAAAACCGTTGAAATGAAATGGTATGTAAAAAAATGGTATAAATATGCATTTTCGACCGTTGAAATTTTGGCGATCATCTCACCCACTTTTTGATTGAATTTTTTTTATGAAACTTCATGGATATGATCTCGACAGTGAAAAGATCATATTCATGAAGTTTCATCAAAAAATTCAATCAATCAAGTGGTTGGGTCCAACCCAGTATTTCAACGGTTGAAAATGCGTATTTATAGAATTTTTATACATATTACCCCATCTCAACAATTTTTATTGAATTTTTTTATGACAAAAATTGGAGATGATCTTCTCACCGTGGATATCATATCCATGAAGTTTCATAAATTTATTTTTTATTATTCCAAAAAAATGATATATACCGAGATTTGTACCATAAAGAGTCCTTATAGGAGACTTTCTATATATATATACATACATGAATTGATAAAATTATATACATACATGAATTGATAATATTTTTTAATACATAGGTGCTATATGTATATTTTATATTATTCCATACATTAATAATACATGTATAAAACTATATATATAAGTATTATGTATCTATTCACAATATTATTTAATATATGGATCTTAGTATATTATATAATTTAATAAAATATAAATATATGTAATTTTGTGTATATGTACATGTATATTTTTTTGTATATAAGAATTACACACATATTAATTTATTATGTATGTATACTATATATTAATGTATAAATGCATAAAAATATTAAAATTGAATAATTCTGAGTTAAAAAATAAAAAATAGAATTTAGAAAACGCTCTTTTACTATTTTTTGAAAAACTCGATTATAACACAATAATATTATAATTTAGTATTTAAAATAAATTTGTCAAATTATATTTAAATAGATAAAACAAAATTATACTTATAAACCAAATATGAACTTAATTTTAGAAACAAGATTGAGAAAAAAGGTTAACAAAGTCACGACCAACCTATCATTTTTTAATATCATATCACGTGGTGTCTTGACCAGTCGTAATCACAATTTAACTAATTTATGTTTGTGATTTATAATTTTCGCTAATCAAACATTATTTTAACAGTATCAAAAACTCGTGGAGAGTAAGATCAAAATAATCCAACAAACATAAAGAGGAGCCAAAATGAATTTGTGCATTTTGAATCCCTAAACGTTACACACACACATGCTGTCCGTGGAACATCTCTCTTCCAGGCCGCAGTCACCCGCTGTACAGCAACGCCGCTAAACCAAAATCGAACTCTCTGACTGTAATTTTGATAATTGATGGAGGCGAGCTCAAATGGCTAATGTGAGAAAACCCACAAGACAAGCACTCTCTAAGCCCCTCCCCCTCTTCTATTTCAACCCCACCAATACCCAACTCAACCACTGCCCAACCATCACCCACCACCAACAATCCTCAAAATCCAATCTTTTATTCAATTCCAGGCCTTCCTTTGTAAATCCCAATATTCTTTCACAACCAAAACTATTGCATTTCAGCTCTAGCCTCACTTCTTTATTGCCCAGTCTTGATATCCAACCAAAACAATTGCATTTTAACTCAAGGGGTTCCTTTGTATTGCCCAATATTGTTTCACAGTCAAAACTATTCTATTTTAACTCCAGGGTTCATTCTGTATTGCCCAATCTTGATTGTCTCCCCAAAGTGTCATACTTGTACTTCAATTCTAGGGGTTTTTGCAAGGTTACAGATGGTGATACAGAATCAGATGCTGATACTATTGAGGGTGAGAGTGTTAAATCAAAAGTAAACCTAGAGGAGGTTGATAGGGTATGTAAGGTGGTTGATGAATTGTTTGCGTTGGATCGGAACATGGAGGTGGTTTTAGATGAGTGTTCGATAAATTTAACGCACGATTTGGTGGTGGACGTGTTGGAGAGGTTTCGTCATGCGAGGAGGCCGGCATTTCGTTTTTTTACGTGGGCTGGGCAAACGCCCGGGTTTGTTCATGATTCGAGGACGTATAATTTGATGATGGCGATATTAGGGAAGACGAGGCAGTTTGAGACTATGGTGGCTGTTCTTGAGGAAATGGGGGAAAAGGGTGTGCTTAATTTGGAGACGTTTGAGATTTCGATTAAAGCGTTTGCGGCGGCACGTGATAGGAAGAAGGCAGTTGGGATATTTGAGTTAATGAAGAAGTATAAGTTTAAGGTTGGGGTGGATACGATTAATTGTTTGCTTGATTCTCTTGGGAGAGAGAAACTTGCTAAGGAGGCTCAAATTTTATTTGAGAAGTTGAAGGAAAGGTTTACGCCGAATTTGAGGACTTACACCGTTTTGCTCAATGGTTGGTGTAGGGTGAAGAATTTAGTGGAGGCGGGGAGGGTGTGGAATGAGATGATTGATAACGGTTTTAAACCGGATATTGTTGCCCATAACACGATGTTTGAAGGGTTGTTGAAGGGTAAAAGGAGATCCGATGCGATTAAGTTGTTCGAGGTGATGAAGACAAAAGGTCCGTATCCTAATGTAAGAACCTATACGATCTTGATTAGGGATTTATGCAAGCAAGCGAAGATGAAAGAAGCGGTTGAGTACTTTGACGAAATGATTGAGACCGGGTGTGAGGTAGATGCTGCGGTTTATACGTGTTTGATTACGGGTTTTGGCAATCAAAAGAAGATGGATAAAGTTTACGGGTTGTTGAAGGAGATGAAGGAAAAAGGGTGCCCACCCGATGCACGGATGTACAATGCTCTTATTAAACTAATGACGAATCGCCAAATGCCTGATGATGCAGTTCGGGTTTACAAGAAAATGGTTCAAAATGATATTGAACCTACTATCCACACTTATAATATGCTGATGAAATCTTACTTCCAAATGGGAAATTTTGACATGGGTTTTGCGGTTTGGGAGGAGATGAGCGGAAAGGGGTGTTGCCCGGATGATAACTCTTATGTTGTTTTCATTGGAGGGCTTATAAGGCAAGGGAGATCAATTGAGGCGTGTAAATATTTAGAGGAGATGTTAGAGAAAGGAATGAAAGCTCCTCAGCTAGATTACAACAAGTTTGCTGCTGATTTTTCTAGAGCTGGGAAGCCTCAAATTCTTGAGGAGTTGGCTCAAAAGATGAAGTTTTCAGGAAAGTTTGAAGTGTCCAATATTTTTGCAAGGTGGGCTGAAATGATGAGGAATAGAGTTAAAACAAGAGATTCTTTTTAAATTTTTAGATGGCACATGAACCTTGGAGTGACTACTTTTGCTTCTGATGTTCGAGTAATGGGCAGACATGGTTTAATCTTAAAAGTTTTTTCAGGTCACATTATTTCTAGTGTCTGGATCTCTTGATCTTGTATCTGTTTGTGAGATTTATATAGTGGGTTCTGTTTCTGCAGCATATATTAGTAGATTACCATTTATTCTATAAAATATGGCCTGACTATAAAATTAGTCCCTGAATTCAAATCTAATAAACATCCTTGACTAAAGCGCAAGTAAATTTTTAATGAACTTGATCCAAAAAATTAATGTTATGGAATGTGGCTGCCACTGAAACTTCTTTCAGGTTTCTCGGGCACATTCCCTAAATGTATTATGTGCTTCTAGCAGAATCTGTAATTGATGTATTATGGTCGAGATTTTATATTACATGCCTTCAGGAAACGCATTAAAAAAGAACACTGGAAGTATATGACGTAAGCACAAACACGCATTGGACACACTCGAGCTCAAAACCTTAGAAGGGAATAACATCTTTTAATAATATTCAATAAATCCAAAGGAGGCTTATATAATACCCTATCCGTCCCAATTTAAGAGTCCTGATTGAATTTCTCATTTGTTAAGAATACACTAATCAATGGGCTAGATCATTTGGCCCATTGATGTTCGACTAAAAAAGAAAGATGATTCTTAATTCCAGTAGTCCAAAAAAATAAATTGTGGACTTTTAATTTCAGAATGGAATGAATATATGTTAAACTAGGTAATGGAGTCCTAGGGCAAAACAAACAAATGCAAAAGGACAAAAAGGAAAAGTCTAATAAATTTCTCTGCAACTAATTAGGCTAACAGAATAAAAAAGTACATATATTATTATGCTCTATTTACTTACAAATATGATCCTTTCGACCAGTGGGCCGAGACGGTCTTTGCCTCTGTGATTCATGGAGTTTAGCGGCAATACCTACTCTCGCACTGCAGTTTGTCGAAAACCATGTTGTTTTGAACCGTAAATATTGAAAAGTTTTATGCTTAATAGAATACAGTATTGGTTTAATATGAACATACTGTTTTTTTATAAAAATAGAGAGGCATAAAAATAGAGAGACAGTGCCTCTACTCCCCTGCTACGGCCACCTATCAATAAAGCCAGTGCCGCGAGGCACTGCCTTCTGTTGGACAGTGGCAGCAGGGAAGGTTTTTATGTAATTTATATTTATACTACTTATAAAATTGTCTAAAATGAAATTGGTTCATTTGGAATGTCTTGTTTATATTCAACCGTTCCTTTTCTTCCGAAACTATACCCCTTCACGTTTCGCTCCGACTCTCTCTCTCTCTCTGCAAAAGAAATCCAGCAGACACCTAACAGACTTGCGCCCCCCCCAAAAAAGAACGCTTTAAAAACCCAAACGATAGCAAGATACAAACCACCGCTTGGATATTTCCAAAATTAAAAACCAAGGGTTACCCTCCCTCCCAATTCCATCACTGCTGACCCCAGTCTCTCCCTTAATACTCACCATCACACACCGCCGTATGCCCGTCATCGCAGGTCCTCAAGCAGTTGGCGCCGCTGTACACTCATGCCCCCACCGGGATGTTTCTCCCTCAAATCTGAAAAGCCGAACAAGTGAGGTACGAATCTGGTATATGGTCTTTCTTATTTTCACATTCTCCATTGTTTTCTTTCAAATTTCCAATCCGATGAAATAATGTTTGTTGTTTAGTATCTTAAGTTTCTATTTTATCCTATTAAAGTAAAATACATATAAATACAAATAAGATTTGTTTATTTAATTTTGAAATATATGTTTATTGTGAATTTTATATTTGATATAATGGTGTGATTTGTACTTATCCATATAGCAGTACAATTTTTTATACAGTGGTGTGATATATAATTATTTTCATGTGTTTAATTGTTTTCTAGATATATTCATAATTTATACATGATGGTGTATTTGTTTTGTTTGATTTTTAATATTGAGTTTTGTTTACTTGACTTGACACAATAAATTTTCTCTTTGCAACACTCACTGTCACACACCGCACACCATCGTCGATTTACTTTTTCCACCATTCTGTCTTCTTAACCTCAACCCCCTTTCTCTTCATTTGTTTTAATCTGTTTGTTTTCTTGAATTTTCTGTGATGTATTTGATAAAAGTGCCACTTGCAAGTAACAGGTTTTATTCAATTCTTATATTTGAAATCAATATCTGATGTAGAAAAATCTGTTTTTAGTACTCACTTTGTCATTTTGTTGTTGATATTCTGTTATGTATGAACTCTCTTTGGAAGATAGAGGTCCAACTAATCCAGATTATACCATCTCTGGAGAGTTTAGTTCAAGGATTTTAGACTTCCCCAATGGTAGTCACGAGACCTGCGAATAATCTGATGACATCAATAGCAATAGCAATAGCAATAGCTGAATTGGCTCCGTTTTAATCCTAGTTAATCACATGAGTTTTCTGGAAGTTCCGATACATTGGGATTTTCTGATAGCTTTGACAAATCCAAGGACTTATCCAGAGGTTCCTTTGCATTTGCGGTTTCAACCAAAGATTATATTAATGATAATGATAATGATTTGAACCAACAAGATTGTCCTTCAACTGAGTTAGTGTTGAGCTTCGATTATTCATCTTCCCGGGCTTCTTCTCTAAAGATTCTCATTTTGTTTTTGATCTCGGATTTGGTGTATGATTTATTTGTACTTCAAGAGCTGAAAGTTTCATTTCAATTACAGTTGTTTTTTGACATCTATGCATTATTTGTGGTTCTATTTTTGTTGTTTCTGTTTGCTTTAGATATTGTTGCCATTTTTGTATTTGCTGAGTTAGAAAAGTGTCTTCAACTGAAGTTATATTAAGTTTGATTTGAATATGATTAGTCTTTTAGTATGAAAAATGTCACTTTTCTTGTGTTTATGTATAATTTTTCATACAGGGGTGCTTTCCCAATTCTTCAATTTCATGTTCTCTTGATCTTTCGCGCCCAGTGCAACACTTGCCAGTGACAAGATTTTGTTTGGTTCTTCTTATTGAACTCATTATCTTAGCTAAAAATATGACTTAGTCATTTTCTTTATTATATCCCCATATTCTGTATTTATAATTCTTGATCTCAGATTTTTTGTGTAATTTATTTGAACTTCAAGAGCTGAAAGTTCTGTTTGGGCTATAACTCTTCCGTTTAGCTGAAAAATCCGTTTGTTTGGGCATGTGTAGTGTTATTCTTGTACAAAAGAGCTGAAAGTTCTGTTTCACTTTTGGTTGCAGTTTGACATCTACTATTTTCTGTACTATTGTATCAATTTTGTATTTTTCTTTTTGTTTGTTTAAAATTTGGTTCCCAAATTTGTATATATCTGAAAAAAAATATTTTTTTCTTAATATGTAGTTTCTTGAGATGTGGTCCATCATATAACCAATCCACAAATGTTTATACATTCTTTTTTAATTTTTGGTTTGTTAAGCACTATTGATCAATTACATGTGTAGTTTGATCTTTCATGATTTTTTATTTGGATGAACTTGTATGTGTATATATTAAGGCTAGCACTAATGGCGGCCGCGACACTCTATGATAATGAATTGATCTATTTTCCACCACTGGAAAATCCCAATAAATATTGCTGCATATTACAGATGGTGGACGCCTGATGTGAGAGAAAGTGATTTAGTTGGAAAAATTCAAGCTTATTATATATAAGCGATAAGGATCTATCTTTGGACCCGTCAGGGATTAAAAGGGCTAAAAAAAACTTGGATATCCATGTTTTATGAATTGGGTTTTGCATGCTTTGCTTCACAACTGCCATTGAGGACCTATTTCTGAAGAGATCGGCATTATCGGTAATTTTTTCCAATAGAAAAACAGAGATAAGAGCGATTTGAGGTATTATCGGCCTTATCGGTAGTTACTACGATTGAATTGGTTTGTTTTAATATTTGATTATCACAATCAACGATCAACTAGCCGTATTCCATTAGTTTACACTTATGATGAAGTATTTTCAAGATCCCAAATATATGTCATTAATTAATCCCTTCATTTTTCATAACCTCGAGTCACACGTGCAACATGTGTGCACTAACTAGTCACGTAAAAAACGTGTTTCTTATAATCTTTAAACACTGTTTAATTTGTTGATAGAAGAAACTATGGTTTGCTGAAAATTTATATATTAATGTTGAACTCAAGTTCCCCAAATCCCCGGTTTCGATTAAATTTTATGTTTCAACTTCCAACCAATGCTACAATGATGTGAAATACAATATTAGGAGAGAATTGCGCCTGAAAAGAAGATAAAAATGAGCGTCATACTCCCATGTAATAACACCACTAAATGGACGTGTAAAAGGGTTCATATAACCTTCAAAATCAAAGAGAATGTTAGAAACGTTACACTTTGGATTAGGACATAAATTCTGCACTGTCTTTGTGTTGTTTCTGGATCCGTATCCGTCTTCTGACAAGGAATGGACGGGGCAAAACTTTTCCTGGAGATTTGTGACAGAAGTTTGAACTGGGACATCTGTGCTGGAGAATGTATTGACATATAGTAAGGTGATCGAGGTATCAATGCAGCGTAATGGCGTATTGATGTCTGACAGCAGCTCAAGATTCCGCCACGACCGTGGGGCAGTGAGTTCTAATTTAATGTTGTCATTTTTGGTATTTTTATGGAATTAACTTGTGATTTGTTTTTTGTTCCATGTCCCAGTTTGGATATTTTTTATTCTTATACTTCTGCTCTTGCTTGGTCAATACATATAATCTTAAACTTTCTGTTATATGCATATTATACCTCAATAATTGTAGACTGTAACCTTGATTCCTTTTTGGTGATTAAATTTGACAACTTCGTCTGTATATATTTGCATTTAAATTCTGCGCCTTTGTAATGATAAGTCAGTTCGGAATCAAAGGTATATGGTCAGGCAGCATTTTCGAGGAGTTGGCTCAGAACATGAAGTTCTCTTGAAAGTTTGAAATCTCGAATAATCTTCCCAAGGGTGAGCTTTTAATGTAATCTTTTAATTTTTAGATGGTAAATGAACCTTGGAGTTAGGGGATGTAAATGGACGAATATGGACCGGATATTATGTTATCCATTATCCGTATTTGTTTATAAATGCACTTCCGTGTATGTATCTACCCGGATAGTAAATACAACTATCCTTATTCGTTTCCTCTTGGATTTCCTGGATTTGGATCGTGACCGTATTTGTTTACATTGTTTATCCATTACATTTAACTAACACTAATTTTTAAATTAGCTAAAATTCATATTAAATGAAAATTACACAATTAAAGTCTAAGGCCCTGTTTGATAGCAACCATATGTCATGGCAAAAAGTTGATTTTTTTTTTTTAAGTTCCCAACCTTTAGGCTGTATGCTAGCCTAAATTTTCCATGAAATTATTTCTCCATTTACAAAACCCCTTAAGCACAATTTGTCACCTTTGGGTGTGGGTGTGGGTGTGGGTGGGTGGGGGGGTAAATATATATAGTTCGTAAATTTGTAAATATATATATTTTGTATATTTAATATATTTCGCATATTTACATATTTCATATATTTCATATATTTGTATTTTTCATATATATTTATTATATTTTGTATGTTTAACATTTTCATATATTTCGTACATTTATATATTTCTTATATTAAATATATTTTTGTGTATTTAATATATTTCCTATATTTATATATTTTGTACATTTATATTTCGTATATGAATATATTTCGTATATTTCATACATTTGTAAACATAATTTTAGTGTGTGTGTGTATATATATATATTATGAGTTGTTAAGAGCAAATGACATTTGTCCAAGCGTCAAGAGATAGGCGTTCACAATTCGGTATAAACACAAGGGAGGACCCAATCAACTAGGATCTCGGAGGTAATTAGTTCAAATTGACTACCACAACAACTAACCACTTTTAAAGTCTTACACGACATAATCTCCTGACAATCTCTATAAATGTAACTAGAGGTGTAAAACGGATGAATACAGAGCGGATACCCATTATTCGTATTGGTTAATAAGTACACTATCCATATCCTTATCCGTATCCACTCGATGGTATACACAACTATCCTTATTTGTATCCTTTCTAATTGTCCGAATTCGGATAAAATCCGTATCCGTTTGTATTATTTAATATACATGCATTTTGCTTCTCAAGCATTGATTTGATAATTTGCTAAATCTTAACAAAAATACTTTTTGCACAACATTCTTAATAATGTAAAATATTTTATTAAAGATGACTAGAAAAATAGAGAGTCCAATTTTGGGAGGCTTAAAACAAGTGCTAACATTTAATTGGTATTGAGTTACCCTTCATTGACTGATAACAGGTCATAAATGGTGAATGAGAGTTTCGAGAAGCATTTTAGTGAATGCCTACATAAATAAAGGTCGAGCCCTAACTACACAACATTGGCAAGACCTTAATATATGAGTTAAAGTCTTGAATATGTCAACCAACGAGACAATGTCGACCATTGTAAAATTGAGACATAGTGTATAAGATGTATTGAAAGCAAGAGAAAATAGTTATTTATTGATCTTATACATTAAATAATTAATTATTTAAATTATTTGCAAAAAATAATCCACATAATTAAATTAAAAATATATATAATATATATCAAATAATATTAGGGATACAAATATTCACAACGGATATCTACAAATACGAATTATACATGACGGATATCTTAGTATTCGTATCCATTTTTCCCGGATATTTAATAGTGATATCCGAATTTGCTATTTCGAATATTTATTCGGATAAATATTCGCAAAAAACGGATTCGAATACCGGACGTATACGAATTTTCGAATATCCATTAACACCCTAAATGTAACCGACACCCCTGAAAAAAGGTATGTAATTTCTTATTGAGAACTAATTAATAAGAAACGAGAGAAACACCCCGTAAAAGTAAGCAATTTGTTGAACCGCGTATATTTTTGCCTTGTGCGATTGCGTGATATTTATTTTTTGTTCGGATCTATTTGTTTGGAAATGTTCTTTGTAGGATTCAAGACCCTACAATTGGCGCTGTATGTGGGGATCGTTTTTCTTATTTCCACCAGTTAGAACCAATAAACAACCATGTCTCGCCCGTACAGTGCACCTCTGCCATCCAACAACAATCATCGAAACGGACCTCTAGCATCTAAGTTCATCTCACAGGAGCCGCAGTGCTCCCAATGCACGCTATCAACCTCAGAAGGAACCTTCTGAACAAAGAAACAAGCCCCCCGAGATCTACTCGGATCTCTCGACTTGTCGACGCTTACGAGTAATATCAACTAGAGGAAATGCTCGTCTGGGAAGAATGGAGCGAGAACTCCATGAAGACAAGTGAAAGCATCACACTAGGACACCTAGTCCTCAGGTGAGTAGAACTCGCAACCGAGGAAGAAGTTCACATTGCGAACAAGAGCACTCTACCCAAAGGAACCCTCAGACTAGACAAGATAAGGATGGAGGCCATCGTAGGCTTGACCTCCGCGACTTCATACGTAAGGAGATGGACTAACCCCTGCTCATCATGGGGCAAGATCCACCACAGAATTGACCAGGAGTTACCTCATCACTTAGATAAAATCCACTTTTGTAATGGGAATTGAGGAGCCAGAGCCTCCTAAAACATTTGCAACTCACTAGTTTAATATCTACAATGGTAAAACTGGCCCCATTGACCAATTGCGTCACTATAAGCATGCTATGACCTTATGGAGCAACAATGACTCTCTTATATGTTGAATATTCCCTTCCATCTTGGGGGATATTGTGCAGAATTGGTTTGAGAAGCTAACACATATCGATCGATAATTTCAAGCAGCTAGCAAGAAGCATTCACTGCTTGATTCATTACCAGCAACGTTCATCTCAAGATGATGGACTCGCTCCTCAGTATGAGGAAGAAACCACAGGAAAACTTGTGTAAATATGCAAGGAGATATTGGAAAACTTACAATGAAGTAGAAGATTAATTCGAACAGGTCGGTGTGGCCTTGTTTAAGATCGGGATACCTAATAGCTCTATGCTGTACCAGTCCCTTACCAAAAAGGAGGCACATCGACGATCTCATGTCACGCATTGATAAGTATGCCGAGGTGGAGGATGTGGTTGCCAATACCCAAAGTGATAATGGTCGCCCTAAGTCGGCCAAAAATGGCGATAAGGAGAACGCCAAGAAAGAGAGCAAGAAGCAGAACGAATGATCTAAAAATGGTTATAAGGTGAACCCTACTGAGGATTTTCAGGCAATCAATACCGTTTTTAAAGAACCGATATTATAAGATCTTAAGTAAAATCAAGGATTAAGAGTTTCTGAAATGGCCGAAGAAGATGACGAAGGATCCATCGAAGAGAAATATTGCACTCGGGTGCACATATCATATGGAGCATGGGCACAAGACATAAAACTGTAAGATCCTCAAAGCTCACTTAGAGGAGTTGGCTCAAGCCGTCCACTTGGGCGACTATGTGGAGAAAAAGGTCACCAAAGCCACCGTAGTTACAAACCAGAAACCTGACAACGTCCTAAATGAGGATGAGGTCAGACAAGAGTTCGCAGTCATTTATGATTCCTCAAGCCCGAAACAGATTCAAGGTAACGCCATTCGAATAAAGTTAAAAAAAAATCACTGCAGTTACGCAAGCCTTCCAAATTAACCCTGCCAAGACTGAGGTTGGCAAACGAAAGGGTCCGGAAGATATCAATTATAACAAACACATAGTTTTCATAGAGGATGACCCATTTGGAGTTATAATCCCTCGTTACGACGCATTAGTAATCACCCTTAGGATTAGTATCTCGGACATGGACAAGTTGTTGGTCGAAAAGGGGAATTCTACGGAGGTAATGTAACTGAGGTTGTTCAATTAACTTAATCTCAATATGAAAGACCTTAAGGAGGAGACCGTTCGTTTAGCCGACTTCGCTGGATTGTCGACCGTGCCACTAGGGAAAGTGATTTCGCCAATCCGAATAGGAAACACTACAAAAAAATGATCTATTGGGACTGATATACTAGGGACGGTTCTAAGTGGCCGTCCCTAAAGATACACTTATTTGGGACGGCTATTATACCGTCCTATATAGATATATATTAGGGACGGATTGGATCATCCGTCTCAAATAATACATGAAAAAAGGTATTATATGAGACGGTTTATTAGGGGTTCTTAAAAGTTTGGTCCTTTAAACCTTTACGGGACGGTTATAATTTTCATTTATTCATTCCCTTCCATTGCCAAATATCATCTGACTCTCATTTTCCCGCGACCCTAGTTCCTCCCCTTCCCCAAAACGTATTTTCCCCCTCATTCAAGACCCATTTTCTCTCTCTTTTCTTCCATCCACAAGCGTGGCTGTCGAACCTTGTCCTTCTTTCTCTCCGTTTACGATATCGGCCGGAGCTAGGGTTTTTTCTATCGGCTTGCTGCGCCGGCCAGAGCTTGCGATGGTAAGATCTGTGTTGAAAACCATCTAATACCTAATAATAGTCTAGTTTTAATATGTAGCTTGTTTGATTTTGAATATTTCTGTAGATGGTTGTGAATAACGCTGTTGAATGGATTGATAAATGTAGTACACACTCAAATATTGTTCCTGAACTCCACTTTATTCATTTTTCTTTCAATTACTTCCAGTTACGTATTTCATTTCTGGGAAATATGGATCGAAGGTAAGAACATGAATTTAGGGTTTTAGGTACTATTTCTGTGGAACTCCAATTTAATTGATTGGATTTGGATTTGGATTAGTGAAGATTTTCTGTGAGAATTCACCTCTCTTATGTTTATTATAGTTTTTGAGATTTAATTGTGGAGAATTGATGATTTCAACTAATTGTGGCCACTAGACTGTTATTATGATTGCACTTTAATTTATTGTGCATTCTGAGTATAATCCAATTTTGGATTTTGGCTTCCTTTTTTATTTTTTGCTAGGAAATTGGGACAACAGAGGTTGTAGTTGCAAAGCTAATGAGGTACAAGCACTCATTTTTATAATTTCAAGTTGAAGTTGCAAAGGTAATGTGGTGCAAACACTCATTTTTATAATTTCAGAGACTAACTGGGAAGCTATCCAAGTTGGAGCATTTTGAGATAGATGAAAAGGTATTGTATAGGTTCTTATTCAATCTGAAATTTCTCTTATCATGTACTATATAACTTATTTGTTGCTCATTGTTTTGCCAACTGAAATTTTGTGATATAACTAAAGGGGTTCTAACAGATGCATTACATTCCATTTTTTTATGAATGCGTAGAGTTTTTTGAATTAAATTAAAAGAAAAAATTGTTAGTAAAGAAAATGAAATGCACATACATATGGGATGCATTTTCATGTATACACTATGTTCAAATAGGATATTTGTTAATTATGTTGAAATACCACAGTTGGGAATTGTCAAATCACTCGATGTTCATAGTGCCATTGCCCTCTGGGAGTATACTCGGAAACAAAGATCACGATAATCAATTTTAGAGCTTTGTCTGTATTCATTCACCAAAAAATCAGTACAAGAGAACTTAGATGATGGCCATAAATGCGTGGGTTGGGGAAGCTGTATCTCTATCTGAATTTCGTCAAGTCAGTTTCAAAACAATACGCAAGAGTTCAGTTGACAAGATATACATTGACATAAATACGATGCTTGTGAAACACTATTTTATCTCACCGACTCTTCAAAAATTACAATTATATGGAAATTATCGCACTTTTACATATTGATCTGTGTGTCGTTTGTGTTCTTATTAGAAGCAGGAGTTCCTTGTGGATTCATTAATACTTTTGATGGTTTTATGAATATTATATTATCTTCCAGATTTCTTTACTAGAGGAATGTGGTTCGTTTGAGAGAGCTCTCGAAGAGTTGCACAAGAAAGAGTACAAAATTGTAAGTGCATATTGTCGTTTGTTAGCTATATATATAAAGTTCAAATTTGGAGCTCGAGTCGTGGTCTGTTTTTGAATAGGTCAACAAGTCTTATTTTGTTTTGGTAAACGTCTTCATAGGTTGATAAAATATCCTACAAGGAAGAGGAGGTTTCTATTCTTGTGAAGCTGTCACCGTAAAGAAGGTGAAAAACTGAACATAATTTTGCTTTTCATTAATCCTGACAATTATAGGTGTGTAATTAAGTTATATAATGTTTTTATGAGTATGTGTGTAACATAAAACTACATCTGTCTCGAATTAAGAGTTTTGTTTATTTTGGGATGTGTAGGGAGAATTACTTAGATGTTCATAGTGCTTTATATATGCGTTCTGTGTGTCTTTTTTGGGATGCCATTTTTGGGATGACATTTAGCTACAATCAGTTTGATATCTTATTTCTGTACAACCATGTTCATATTGTTTTGGTTCTAAACTATATTTGTTTTCTTTCTTTCAAGGCAAATCAGGAGCCTTCAGGGCTTTTAATATGGTTCCAGTTTTAAGCCTCGGGCCTCTGATCGATAGTTATTGTGTAGATTACATATGAACCTTTTTTCTTTGTACTTTAAATGGTCTAGATCATGTGTTTTTGGAACAAGACCAGCTGTGACTTGTATTATGGTTACTTCCCTATTTATAGGCTAACAAATCCTAATTTTGATTAAAAGACCACTTCTAATAGATAACTACCTAATTTTGATTCGCTAGAAATTCTACTCCATTGAAGCCAGATGTTATTTCCCTTTAATTCTATGGTCTAATATGCAGATGCAATGGGATCCGGTTCGTTACTGCAAATATGTAGTTCACAAGTAGTAACATATAAATTAGAAAACAAAATGTCCAATAATATAGACGATCCCAATATATAGATTCGGTTTTATGAGATTTCTTTCTAAAGATCAAAATTACATGAAATCTCTCTAGAAGATTAGTTTGGGGTTCTATGGTTTTCACACACTGTATAGAGTGACAAAGTAGAACTTACTACAGATCAACTTATTTCAACTCACAATCGGCCCAAAATCTCCTTTTTTCCTAAATGTTTTCTATGTATCTTGATCATTTCAGCAGTTCCCCATATATTCCTGATTGTCCAGGCTTATTAGACCATAGAATTAAAGGGAAATAAAATAAAATAAAACTGAGATGAAAACATCTATTTATCCTCCATCAAATTTCTCATCAGTTTCTCTAAACTAAAAAGTGACAACTTAAACTATTAAGGAACCAACTTTGCATTTATTTATTTTTTGTCTTTGCAAGCCTCAGTTATGTAGCAGGCGGGGTGAAGATTTGGATCTAGTTAGGATTTGGATCACAAATGTTAATTCTCTAGAGTTGACTGATAACACCTTGGTTTTTATCATGTATACTACTCAGCTATATTGTATTGACAAAGTCACTTGGATCTAAATGTGGTTCAAATTTGCTTGGAACTCAATGTCCTTCGTATTTTTATATTGATTTGCAACTCGATGGGAGAATTATAGATTTTGCTTATCATATTATTTTTTTGAATTTGGTGGAACAGAATAAATTGTTTATCCTTCTATTTTGTTTCTTGGAAAAATTGCAGTTGGGGTTTACTACGGCATTTTGACTCTGCAGACGACGATTACCAACGGCGGCAACTTCATGGCACTAGCAGCCACCATTTCCCTGCCTCTCACATCCCCTACTCGTCTGTCTCTCTCCTCCATCAACACTTTCGATCTTCTTCGTTTTCTCTCCAAATGAGCAGTCCCAAATCAACAACTACCACTCTGTGTAGCCGTGGTCTTGTATTTCTACTGCTTCAATGAGTATTGAAGCTCCTGAGAAGATATCCCAGACCTCATTCCTTGACCGAAAAGAAAGTGGATTCCTTCACTTCGTCAAATACCATGGCCTTGGCAACGACTTCATCCTGGTAAAGAATAAATTAAGTAAATAAATCCAAAAGAAATCAGATTTTTATGATATTGTTTGGTGCCCCGCTTAAATAAATAAGTAATTAAATGAAGAGAAGCTCTTCCAGAAGAACCTTATATGTTTGATATGTTTCCTCAAAGAAAACATGAACTTTCCACTCTAGTAAACACATATGTTTGGCAGAGGTGACTCCATGGTTCTTTTCTTTTCTTTATTTCTGTTTTCGCTGCAGGCTTTTTTGCTTTTTCCGCCCTTGATATCTGTTTTGCAAATCAAATATCGTCAATTTTTGGCCTTTAAGCATGATACTTGATTTGAAACTAATATATATATATATATATATATTTTGAAACGTTATTTTTTAATAGGTTGACAATCGAGATTCTATGGAGCCTAGGGTCACTCCAGAGCAAGCAGCGAAGTTATGTGACCGAAACTCCGGTATTGGGGCTGATGGAGTAATCTTTGTCATGCCAGGAACCAGTGGTACTGATTACACAATGAGAATCTTTAATTCTGATGGTAGTGAGCCTGAGGTAAATTCGCTTCCCTGAAAGGCCTCAGCTGCTTGATACTTGAATCACTCTCTGCTGGACAAATATGTTTCGATAGCAATTTGACGTTGGGATGGCATTTTAAAGAACTTGCGTTATTTTGAGAACAAATATATCATTGTTTTTTTCTACTCCCAGAATTGGTTCAAGCAATTTTAGTATACTCGTGGAACTGTGCATCTTATATGTAATAATTGAGTGCATGATTGTTTTTTCCTTTTTTTCATGGCAAGTGCTCGTGTAATCAATATGAAGATGTAGCAAATGTGTACATAGTCAGTCTGCCTATATTTTTCTAGTTTGTCTTTGCGAGATCTGTGTGTATCGCCTTTCTGTACTGATTGTTTAAATCGTGGATTTGTCTTCTAAGTGTCCTTTTTTATGTTAATAGATGTGTGGTAATGGAGTTCGATGCTTTGCCAGATTCATTGCCGAGCTTGAAAATTTAAGTGGGAAGCAAAGGTTTGGTTTTAGCTATTTTCATTTTTTATGTTTCTCTTATAAGGTTCAGTACACTTATACCACAAACTCTATTTGCCTCGTATACTATTGAAATACTCTCACTCTGTTTCTGTTTCCCCTGCTTTTGCGCTTTCAGTGCTTTTGAAGTTTGTGTAAATTCTATTCTTGCTGTTCTCACAGATTTGGTTTGTTTACGGGGTTTGACTGCTTGTTAATTCTTTATATCACGAAGAAAATGCTGAAAAAGATTTGAACCAAAGATCTATGAAAATCCCCACCCCACTGTTGTCTAAGAGAAGGCCCCACAAGTTATTTTGAAACATCATTTTGTCAAGATTATGACCCTATAGTGCATGTATGCTTTATTATTATTTCGACATATAACTAGATGCACAAAAAATTGCCAGGGATGTAGCAGTTCATTTGATAATTTATTGGTAATTATAAACTAAGCAATGACACTTTTTGAATGCATGACGTACTTGTGTCCGACGCTGGACAGCTATGTAAGGGCATCGGATGTGTGTTGCCAGTTTAGATAAGTACCTAACAAATATGTCAAGTTGTTTATGCAGCCAAGAAGTATATTTGAAAATTCGATTCCCGCGTAATTGACATTAGACTCTTTGACATCTTCTTTTGCTGTATGCTTGTTTCAAACAAGTAATTTTCATCTTAAATACTCTATGATAACATACTTAGCTCAACAAATTCCTTTACCAATTAATTGAGGTTTGCTACATGAATTCTATTTTCCATTCTGTCATGTCAATTTTTACAATATCCCACCAAATTAGTTTAGGTTGACCTCTACAACTAGTGTTACCATTAATATTATCTAAATAACTTTTCCGTACGGGACACTTATTGGTGTACATTTGAAGGAGTTTGGGTACCTCGGTTGGTCTATTTTCCATTCTGTTTTGTCGATTAAAGCACATAATATCATGTCAATTTTTACAATATCCTACCAAGTTTGTTTACGCTTACCTCTACACTAGTGTTACAATTAATATTATTTAAATAACTTTTCCATTCGGGGGCACTTATTGGTCTACATTTGATGTGTCGAAACTATCTAAGGCGATTTTCTCTCAATTTATCTTCTTTAAGAGCTACTTCTATTTTTTCACGAATATGTTCATTTGTCCATTCAAGTTTGACCTCACATCCATATAAACATATTGTTTCGTGCTTATGCAACATGCCATTGTCTAATGGGCGTCTTATAAAACTTTCCTTTATGCCTGCCACATATGCCACATATTAGGCTAGTAACACATCTACGCTCGAACCAACCAGCGGTAAAATCTCAGATTTTGGGTCCTTGTAGAATTACTATACACCGGCATCCTTTACTTTTAACAAATAATCAGTCATTGATTCTGATCCTTGTGCAGGTTTTGCAACTGATTCTTGAATAAGCAAATCTAATAAGTAGCACCATAAAATGAATTCACACCGTCTCATAACAATTTGGGAAAATGTGCAAGTAAAAGTTATTGATTTTTTTATCTACATTGATGATATAAAATTGCACATAATCTAATTAGTTTATTGTGCATTTGATACTTTATTTGAGTTTTGTTCTTTATTTGTAGGAAAGTATAAATAGATTATTGGAAGTGTTACCGGAGGATCAACAAAATGACTTCGAAGTGCGAAATGAAATATTCGATGAGTTGATAGGGTCCGACGGGCATGATCGTGTCTTGTGCATGGGAGTAGATCTTTGACTGGCACCCAAAATGTTGTCACAATAGCGGAATATTCTTAATCATCTCAACAATGCGAGCAAGAGATAGCGGAATTACGCAAAGCGGCTGAGGAACGTGAAATTCGCCATCAAGAAGAGCTTGATCATGTTTGGGACGAGGTTCGTGTCAAGACAAATGCCAAAATCAACAAGACTAAAGAGTTTTTTCTCAATTTGATGCAGCAAGCTGACTTTCCTGTATCAAATGATGCACTTGCTTAGGTATTTTCTTAACAATTAGAATTATTTTACTAATAATTGAGATTAAGCTAGGCCGTGCGGGCCAGTGAATATTTATGATGATGAAATTAATTTATGTGCTCATTTGGGCTTTTGTTGTTGTTGAGTTGTGTTTTAATGTTAAAACAGGTTGATTTTCATGAATAAACCAACGAAACTCTTCCGATTTTTTTTAAAAAATAACAAGTGATTTAAAAATAGTTAAGACGATAACATACAGATTACCATAGTTGAATATTGTACTAATTTATGTTTATTTTCTCTTTCACAGTTCCGAACATCATTTGGAATAGGTGTTGGCCATCTCTATTTTTTGGGTTTCCTATGTCTTCGAATTGGTTATTTTTCTATTTTTTGGGTTTCCTATGTCTTCGAATCATATAGCTTATGTTTTAAGTTGGTTGTTTTACTTTTTGGAGATGTAATGTTGGAAATCTTGAATATGAATGAATGAAATTTTGGAGCTTTGTTGATCTTTTGTTTTCGATATTTATTTAGCATAACTTGTACATTTGTTGATATTGACTAATTTTGAATGAGGCTACAATCTTTCCTAAAATGTTGTCACAATAGAAATTTTGGTGACAATTACGACAACAACTTTTTAAGGGATGATTAATAGTGTCCCAAATAATATTTTTAGGGACAGCTAAGAGATTGTCCTAAATAATGTTATTAGCGACGGCTAAGCAATTGTCTGAAATAGTATTATTAGGGACGGATAGTCCCATCCCTAATAGTATTATTAGGGATGGTACTATCTGTCCCTAATAATACTATTAGGGACGGGACTAGCCGTCCCTAAAAAGGCAATTGAACAATAAAAATTTTGGCGACAATTTTGGTGCCAACTTTTAAGGGACGATTTATACCGTCCTTAACAATATTATTAGGGACGGCAAAATCCGTCCCTAATACATTTGGGACGCCCATCAAATGTGACCATGCCTTGCCGTCCCTAATTCTGTCCCTAAAAGTGAGTTTTTTTGTAGTGAAATATCACGAAGATTATGGGAAGCCAGGTTGTTGTTCAACAATACTTTATCACCTCCATCGGGCCCAAATAGGATAAGAAAAAAGAGAATGTCGTCGGTAAACCGATCGAAGATGGGGTCGCACCATCCGAATAGCAACTAATGTATGGCTAACCGGGGTAGAAGAAACAAGGACCCCCCCCCCCCCCCCCCCCCCGGATAGGGTCATGGAACCGTTGTAAGAGGTTACGTTCATTGATTCACACCCAGAGAAGAAATTCGTGGTCACCGACCAGGACAAAGAAGAACTGATTCAGTTTCATAAGGAAAACCAAGATGTTTTTTCTTTGCATCCTTGCGACATGCCTGGTATCCAGCATGCCCAAAAATTACGCAAAAGGCTCGTCGAACAACCCTTGCGAAGGAAAAAATCGTGGAAGAGAAAGTAGGAAAACTTTTGGAGGCAAGGTCCATCAAATAATCTCAATTCCCTAAATGGCTCTCCATCGCAGTAGTCGTGAAAATGAGTAACGAAAAATGAAGAGTGTGCGTAGACTTCACCGATCGTAATAAAAATTGTCCCAAAAACACATTTCCATTGCCAAAGATCAACAAGTTGGTCGGCGCCACAACTAGTCACGAATGAATGAGTTTTATTGATGGATACTTCAGGTATCATCAAATCCCTCTGTTTGACGTCGACCAAGACAAAACCTCGTCCATAATCGCACTTGGCCCGTACTCCTACAAGGTCATGCAGTTTGGTCTCAAGAATGTAAGAGCTACGTACCAACGATTGGTCACCAAGATATTCAAATGCCAGCTAGGCAATGGCATGGAAGTCTACATATACGTTATGCTTATCAAGAGCAAGAAGAAAGTCGTCATTTGTGAGACCTGACAAAACATTTTAAGTCCTCAAGTATTACAAAATGAAGCTTAATGTAGCTAAGTGCTCCTTCGGAGTTCAGTTTAACAAGTTCCCGGGGGTATTTGGTCAGCCAAAGGGGAATCGCGGCCAACCCCGATCAAATTGAATCAATCAACAATGTTCAGTCGTCAAACACGCTTCGCGACATTCAAAAGTTGACAGGAATACTGATAGCCCTAAACCGCTTCACTTCGAAATCTTTAGAGACGTGTCGACCATTTGTCAGCTTTTGAAGAAATAAAAAGGCCTAACATGGAATGAAGAATGTGCAAAGTTATTTAACGAAATTAAGACATCTAAGTCGACCACCTATACTCACGATCCTAAATCCAGGAGATTCAGTATATATGTACCTCGTCGTGTTCGATCACGCAGTGAGCTTGACCTTGATGTGTGAGAAAAATGAGCTTCAGACCTTGATTTAATATGTTAGTAAAACACTCTTGGACGTTGAGAGACACTACCTTCCACTTGGGAAATTAACCTATTCTCTGGTCGTTGCTTTGCGGAAGCTGAAGCATTACTTTGAGTCCCATTCAGTCATTGTCATCACCTTTTTCCCGCTCAAGCCAATCCTCATGAAGGTTGACATATCTGGACAGATGTCCAAATGGTCAGTGGAGCTAGGAAGGTTTGACATTCACTATCGGTCGAGGATTGCAATAAAAGGGCAAGTTCTAGCAGACTTCATTGCTAAGTTTATAGGCAAAGAAAATCCTGATGACAAGGAATTCACTTACCAAGAAGCAAGACAAAAACTCGACCAACTCAAAAAGTGAACTCTCTTTGTCGTTGAAGACTCGAATTCAAAAGGGTGAGGAGTAATAATTGTCCTCATTACTCCATAACTGACTATGATTGAGCAAGGGATCGAACTAGGATTCAAAGAATCCAACAACGAAGCCGAGTATGAAGCCCTCATCATCGAATTGCGAAAGGCCTCATCTCTTGATGACGTCTACTGCGGTTCAAGACTGGTTTCCAATCAAGTATCATGAGACTACAATGTCAAAGATGAGCGAATGTCAACATAATTACAGATCGTCCCAAGCTTGATCACCAAGTTTGACAAAGTCCACATTCAACTCACAGAAACAATAGCCACGTTGATGCTTTGGATACTTTAGGTTTATTGGTTGATTACGATCTTAAGAGGACCATCAAAGTGGAATAACTCGCCCATCTAAGCATATTGCGACCGGATGTTGTCGAACAACTCTATGTCATTCAAAGAGTCCTTATCTGGATGGATATGATCATAGCCTATTTATAAGAAGATGTTCTACCAATTAATAAGAAGCAGGCCCACCGGGTCAGGGTAAAAGCTGCTCGCTTTTACATATCACCTGAGGGAAAACTCTACAAGCGATCTTTCACGGAACCCTGCCCTCAATGCGTGCACCCGAATGACGTCGATAAAGTCCTGCATGAACTTCATGAAAGAATATATAGGATTCACACTAGAGGAAGGTCTTTCGCATTCAGGGCGATCAAGGAAGGCTACTGGTGGCCATATATCCAGAGGGACACTGTCTTCTATGCTAGAAAGTGCAAGGAGTGCTAACATTTCTTGCCAATACTTCATTGGTCCTTAACCAACCTGTGGTCATTCACTCAGTGGCATTTGACATTGTTCCATTACCCACGGCTTCGAGAAATTGGAAATAACTCCTGGTCGACACAGACTACTTCGCCAAGTTGATTGAGGCCGAACCTCTGGCAAACATCAAGACACCGATATGATGAGATTCATTTAGATAACATCATAACTCTCTTTGGCATACCAATAATGATCATCAATGACAATGGAACGCAATTTAGGAGAGAACTATTTCAATACTTTTGTACTCATAGTATAAAAACTACCTAAGTTCGATAGCCTACCCCAGAGCAATGGGCAGGCTGAGGCTTCCAATAAAATAGTGCTCGACGACACGAAGAAAAGGTTGGGAAGGGCAAAATGTGCTTGGGTGGACGAGCTTCCCCACGTCCTTTGGGTATACCGTACTACACCCAAAAGGTCGACTATTGAAGTTCCCTTAGCCTTAGCCTATGGGATAGAAGTATTAATCTTTTTAGAAGTTGTCTTGCCGATCATGAAGACGACCGTCGCTGACCAAAACCTAAATGGAGAAATAGATAGGACCGGACTTGACTTAACAGAAGAATGAATGGAACATGCTTTAATCAAGTTAGCTTCATACCAACAACAGTTGGACAAGCAATATGATATGGGCGTTAATCCAAAAAGGTTTCAAGTTAGAGATTATGTCCTCAAAAAGGTACTCAGGAGCACAAAAAATCCATTTGACGGCAAGTTAGGTCCCAATTGGGAGGGACTTTTCAAGATTTTTAAAAATGACCTATAAAAAGCCTACCATTAAAGAACAATGGAGGGCAGAGAGAAACCTATGGCCTGGAATGCGGCCAACCTTAGGTAGTTTTATTTATTTCTAGCAAATTTCATTAAGCATGTTCAATGTTGTTTCAGATTATTTTCTTTTGATAAATTTTAAGTTCAATTAATGCAATTAGCTTCATTATTATTACAAATGGCACGCCGATTTATTTTTATTTGTGAACTATTATGAGAACCAAAAAAATATGGCCGCCAATATGAATGCCTTGGTTAAGATAATATGAAACTAAACTCAAGGTTACATGTTTTTTCCAGACACAAAAACATCAGGACTTGCCCAAGCAAGAAAAAGCCCTACAGTGGATCCCTATGAAATAATTATTCCAACACTAATTGACTAAAAACCTGAACGAGCGTATAACCCTGTGACCAGGTGCATTTTTATCAAAGTTTGACCTAGGCCTAAGATGGTGTGATGATACTTTCTAAACGGTAAGGCAAACGAATAAAACGTGCTTAGCATGAAACTTGGAAAAATGCTAAACAAAATAACATCTTATACACGTTCTTGGAATATACAATGATGGCTTGATTGGCACATTACAAAATCCTAAGTGTCCAAGCACTAATTGTCTATGCTCTAAGTCGACAATTGTATTATTGCGATTGGCTTCAGTACTTTGATCAGGACCAAACACATTATCGCTATCACGGTCGAGCAAATAGTCATTGATTAGTTGCAAGGAACAACCTCAACATGAATCCATGAGCCCATAAGAGGAAGCTGATAATTGGGATAATCCACCTCATACCAGTACCAAGGTCGGAGTCCATTGACACCCTTATCATCACTGCCAAAGCATTCAACCATCCATGCTTATAAGAAAACACTCCTCGCTTCATCCAAACAAGGCAAGGTGTCTACCCATCTAGCATCATAAGCTCTTATATAAACCAATCGGGAACCTTTACGAAATTGATATCTAAGACTCATGATTTTATTATAACCATTCATGATCGACTATTCCTTATCACGTATCTTATCTGCCTTAGCCAAATTCTCCCTCATGACGTTATTTTACCTTTCCAATAGCTCGTCGATATCTATCAAATCCTTCGTTTCACCCCTCAACGATGCAACTAAGCGAGTTTCCGCGTCAAAATCATTTCTCATATTGTGAAGAGCTCGTCAAACGGATAAGAAGTCCCAATGAGCTTGAATGGAAGCTTATCGACCAAGTATCAAGTCTAAATCATTTTTTTCAGGGAATTTCGGCTTCATAGCTAAACTGTTTTCGAACTACAAAGCCAAAAGAATATATTCAGGCATACAAGGGACACTTTGTATGGGAAAAAAAAACAGTATGGCACGAAAGGAATTCAAACTTTTTAATTAAAAACTTCAATTATGGGGCATGCCCCTATAATTTAGAAAACAAAGATAACTTAAAAGGAAACCTAAGCTAAAGTGTAACTTGTTAAGTTCTCTTTCTCCTTAACCTTCTGTTAGATGACAAAGGCTTTTTCCTTATTATCATTGGCCTTGTGCTTGTTAGTTGCAGCCTTGTCTTTGTCTGCAACTGCTTTGCTCAAGGTCCCAACCTTTTCATCTTCCTATGGGGAAGGCCAGGATTATGCTCGTCATAAAAATCAGATTCAAGAAAGACATTGGTCAGAGTTATGGTTGAGTCCCAACCTTTCTTAAAACTTGACTTATAAATGTAAGCCAATTTTTCTTCACTTACTTGTAGAAATCCCTAAAGCCCTAGTCATAGGACTCCTCATAGGACTTAGACAAGGCCTCAACATGCCCCATAAGCACTTGGTCGACATCATATTTTAGCTCAGACATCTTAGTCTGAGTAGCCGATCTCTCATCCTCGTAGTTTGCCTTGGATTCCTTGATGGTCTCTTTGGACTTCTTGAAAGCTAAAAGGATGTCGTCATAAGCCTTCGTCTGCTCGGACCTTCTATCAAAGATGTCCATGAAGTTGACGGGGAACGGTAGAAAGAAACGAAAAGTTGGTAAACTATTGAAAATATTTGCAAGGAATTGATCGATCATAATTCTAAAACTTACACAAGATAGCGTGTGAGCAGCGTGAGTGTACAACTAGTCAGAGTTTAGCTTTTGAACCTTATCTCGATCAACCTCGAGAAAGCCCCACTCGACAAGGGTGGAGACAAATCAGCGTCCAACTGCATCACCGACTTCCCCTTCAGAAGGACTTTCGACCTCCTAGGGACACACCAATAAAAATAGTTGAAGGCTCAATCCTTGACTTCTTCAAGGTCAGGATTTTATCACGGGAGTTCGAGAAATTAATAGGGTCGCAGGGTCCCCCAACCTCTTTTCTCTCCCCCCATAGCTCTTAGGGAAAGGGGAAGGTCAAAATCATGAACTAGAGAAGAATGTTTCTTCTTTGGAGGCATCCCTTCGGTTGAAACTTTGACAGATATTGTGTCCATGTTTACAGGCTCAAATGAAGTTAAGGTGAACGCGATAGAGGATCCTTCATTGGTAGAAGGAACGGGAATCTCAGGACTAGAATTCACTGGCTTAATTGTAAAGTTGGTCTTGGTGTTTTTGTATTCAAACAAAAATGATGTTGACCTTCGATATTTGGCACCTAGGGTCAAAGGCCACTTAAGGTTCCACGCCTTGATAATCTCCTCGCAATTGAAATGGGAAACATAGGGCTCCTATTTATTAGACAAAGTTGCACAAAACAAGCAAAGGAGTAAGTGTTAGCAACAGTCACATGCAATTATTGATCAGCAACAATATAATGTTGTAACTGATGAGATGTTATCACTATGGTGTATGAAATATTTTCCAATGGGATACATCTCATCTCGACATCGATCAAGGTTTTGATCGCATAATAGATGGGAATTTAACTCCCGTTCTTCTCACAAACCAGATATGAGCTAACTGTATTACTAAATATCGCTAGATACAAGTGCAAGGGTACATCACCATCAGGAATTATTAGCAATGATGGTCGATATACTTTTTCACTTATTCAAGTGCCTATGTGCATTCGTCGTTCCATATTTCTTTCCTTTCCCTCCTTAGTACATGGAAGAAAGTTCGGCACTTTTCTAAGGATCTTGATATGAACTGGTTAAGTGCGACGAGCATGCTAGTCAACCGTTGCACCTCCCGCACAGTACTTGGAGGTCTCACCATTTTAATTGCGCCCATTTGGTTGAGGTTTCCCTCAATAACCCTCTGACTGACCATACATCTAAGGAACTATTGTACCCCAAATGAGCACTTAATCGCATTTAACTTCATCATGTAGTAACGAAAGATTTGAAATTTTTTTACTAGATCCGCAAGGTGATCCTCCTTCTTTCTGCTTTTTACAAACATATCATATATGTACACATCTATGGTTTCTCATAACTTCTTCTTGAATATTTTCTTCATAAGCCTCTGATAGGTTGCCCAAGCATTCTTTATTCTCAATGGCATCACCTTGTAGCAGTATAGCCTAGTGGGGGAGATGATGCAAGCTTTTCTCTAGTCGAGAGCAAATAGTGGGATTTAATGATACCCTGAGTAAGCATCGAGAAAACCTATACATTCATGATTGATTGTTGTTTTAGACAATTGGTCTATCTTGGGCAAAGGAAATTTGTCCTTTGAATAATCTTAGTTAAGATCGGTGAAGTCTATACAGACTCTCCACTTTCCATTGCTTTTCTTCACGACCACTTGGTTTGACAACCACTTGGGGAATTGGACTTCTTGATGGACTGCGCCTCCAAAAGTTTGCCCACTTCCTCTTCGACCGCCCTATTATCTCAAGAATAGTTTCTCGCACTTTTTGTGTCACTAGTGGATGTGACGGGTCCAATTGGAGACTGTGAGACCTTACTTTTGAGTCATTTCTTAGCATGCCATGTGGTTGCCAAGTAAAGACGCCCTAATTGCCTTTGAGGAAAATAACCAGTTCTTCATTATCTTTATTAGTATGTGAGTCACCGATCAAAAAAAAATTCTCATGTTGATTGTCTTCAAAGACCATCTGTTAAAGAGGCTCCATCACACGATCGGTAGGGGCAACCCTGTGTTCCTCAACACCAGGTCGCCCATACTTTAATTGCTACTTGGAGGGAATGGAGCCCTTTACTGGATCTATAAAGTTCTCTTATTCTTCTTCTTTTTCTTGGGTCTGATTGCATTTAAGACGCGTTGTCAAGCTAAGTCTCGGTTTCCTCTTATCTCCACAATCCCCTTGTCAGTGATGCATTTCAACTTCTGATACTAGGTGGATGGTACCGCCCTCAGGGCATGCAACCATCATCTCCTAAGTATTGTAATATAGGGAGAGTATATGTCTACTACAAGGAATTTGACGAGTTTGGAGATTCCTCCTTATGATACCCTATAATTTAAAGTAAGTTAAATAAATTATATATGTGTTTATTTATCTGCAGTGACTAGTGATATCATTAAAATTATGTTATTATTTAATGAATAAAAATAATTATGTTTATGGAATAATCCTTGCAACTTTCAGGATATGTAGAAGGTCCATTTACACCACCAATGGTTGGGCTTTAAGGCCCATAGGTTAGTATATGACTTGGGACAGACTTTAAGCTATTTGGGATTAGTTTTGGGCTCATTGATTCAGGGTCCATATGGGATTTAAGCTTAATTTCGTGGTTAGCATTACAAAAAGGAGGATTATGGTTAAGATAAACCATTATTTACACTTTGGAGGAAACCCTAAAGCTAAGGAGAAGAGGGTAAGGGAAGGAGAAGAAGACTTGGGGCATTGGGCTTAAGGATTCAACCCATTTGAATTAGAGGCAAGTTTATTTAGTATAATTTTATAATTGAAGCTGTGTTATCGTATGATTTCCATTAAAATCTTAACCTAAAATTTGTATAATCTGAAGTAGTTAAGTTAATTAACACATAATAGATTTATGTTAATTGGAAGATTAGATTATAATCCATGTTCTTAGAATATTATGATATTGGTTTGATTAATCACGATTCAGAGTATAATTTCTTAAATTGATTTTATGGTTGTGATGCTCCATGTTAGAGGATTGAAAGTCCCTTATTGATTTTGTGAATTAAACTGAAATTGGGTTGCATTGAGTTCAAAGCATATTTAGTGTTCTTAAGATGAGAATTTGAATTAATACCTTAAATATGTAACATTAATCTAAAATAATTAGATTTTAGTTAGGATTATTGTTGGGACGATTATACATATATATAGTGAAGTTTGGAGAGGTTTATATGCTTAGAATGAAAGTTTTAGGCTTAAAATGGCGGATTTCAGTGGAGAAGACGAAACTCAAGGTGAATGTCGTTCGGACGAGATGAAGGTCTCATCCAAATGACATACGTATTCCCGTTCGAACGAGGAGATCAAAGGAGGATCAAACGAGATTGTTTTTGAAATATTTATTTTGAATTAAATGAGGTTAATTCAGGAATAGAGCTAGAAATTAGTCTTATAACCCTTAATTGTATAGGATTACTTGATTGGTGTATTACGTGCAACATACCGATTTGTGTACTTTTTGGATACATACTAGAAGGGGATATCCTTATAGGGGCGCGATCGACGGAAAGCGGTACCCTAATGTGATGATGATGGGTTTGTCTTGGTTATATTTACCCCGGATATTACGTGCTAAAATTCCGGTTGTATCTACGCAAGGTTCGCGGACCGATCCTTTTATGTAACTTTGGGTATGGGGTTATATGACTGGTGTGAAGGCGTAATGATTATACCTAGTATATTCATGAGTTGTTATAGGTATGGCATAACCTATAACTATGCTTAGTACATGAGAGCGATCCCCGAAGGTAATAGGATAGGCCTTCGTTATGTGCGGCCTTATGATGGGGCCATTTTATGAGGTACGTGTTTTGGACAGTACTTTTATTATGCGGATGCAGATACAGGTACTACTTTACCCTATGACATTATACAGTCGTGAAGTATAATTGAAGAGAGGTGGAATTGTTATATAAAAGTCTATAACGATGTAAAAGACTTAATTATGGGGAAAATATGGGATTAGGAGTAGACACCTGTGATATTTAGGTTATTTGTGTTTAGGTTAACTTAAAAGCCACTAAAATACTAGAGGAAGATATGTGGTTGTGTTGTAGCCCAAAGTCAATTACGTTAATATGTTACTTAAACTTTATGTCAATGTCTTCTATTAACATTTTTTAGGTTATAGGCCACCAATGCAGCCTTACCCCTGATCCGATCTTGATTTCCTCTTCGTTGTTGATTTTATATGATGTAGATATCGAGCATGTGTGCTCATATTCTATATTCCTTTTATTATTTATGTTGATTTTTACAATTGAGATAGTTGATACTTTAGATTGGTATTGGCATTTATTAGTAGACAGTGATCGTATGCGGGCATTTTATTCCTCTATATTGGTTTTGGTATCAGAGTTTATGTGGTCCACCTCTTTTGTATATCAGTTATTTACTTTTATGCACTTAATTTTATTTCCAGTTATGCTTAGAATGATATTCAATTATTTTGATTCTTGTGAGTTAGCATTAGGCCTGATCAATCTAATATTAAATTTTACGGTGTGTCACACTCCTGCACGAACAGGGAGAATGACCTTTCCAAAGTAAAACTCATCCTTCCTACGAAGCTGACTAGTGACACAGTAGCCTCCTGCGGGTCTTCTCGCTTTAGATCCAACTGGCTAAACATTTTGAAGTATATCACTAAGGGTGATTATCAAGGTGCCGTGATGATGTGTCCTTACTCTTACCAAATCATTATCAATGAACATTAAATTATTGGAGTATTTTATATCTTCGGGTTACCAACTTTTGTCGAAGATGGAGTTGTCCGGGTAGATCTGAAAGGCCTCCATTACTGCTATGAGCTTTTTTATCTCCATGTTGATGGCATTTCCCTTGATCTGACTTGGATTTAAAGCACCATGAATTACTGTGAACTCATGAAACAAATCCTTATTTAGGAAATTATCTTACTTCTAATCTTACATTGGATTTTAGTCTCTACGAATTATCGCAAATTCATGCCCCAAGTCTTCATCTAGAATATTGTCTGGCCTTTGGTCGCGCACATATTATGCCTGACAGTTTTTATTCTCGATGAATTCGTTGAGGAGACTGGCTTGAGCCAACTCCTCAAGGTGGGATTTTAAGATTTTGTAATTTTCACTTCGTGGCTGTGATATTTGCGGTACGCACATCTCAGTGTCACATTCCTCTTATTAGGATCGTTTATCATCTTCTCGTGCCACATAAAATATTGTTGACCTCTAATCTTGTAAAAGATCTTATAGATCGGCTCAGAAAAGATCATGTTGATGGCTTTGAAATATTTCTCGGGATTCTTCTTCTCATTTCCCTTTTGCTTTTCGTTTTCCTTTTTGATCCTGTTGTAAGATGTATTTGGGGAAGCACCATGTCGAGCGTATTTTAGACTTGAGCAACGTTGTTGTGCCTACGTATCCATCTCATTGCGGAATCAAAGTCTACGTAGTTCGTGGGTTCGTATGATATGCCGAAAAACTCGATTTTTGGTGGTTTTGGTGCACGGGGGTGCCAAATCCGGCTAACCAACTCCAAACGCCCATACACCGTAATGAAACTATGAAAATTCGCTCGTCATTATCAAACCCGTGATGGAGCTCAAGAGGTTCGTGGGGGGAAAAAGTTAGGTTTTCTCTCCTTACTTTTCCCCCAAGACCATCATCCATCAAATGAGGGGGGGACCCTATTTTATAGCAAAAGTGCCTCAAGTGGGCTTGACACATGTCATGTAATTTGTGAAACCAAGTGTCCAATATTTATGGTTCCACCACTACACCAAAAATAGCAATTTGACACACCTTGATATTAAAAATTTGGCACTGTTTAAAACTATGCCAAATTCTGACACGGTTTAATGACAATCTGGAACACTTTAAAATAATGCCAAAATTTGGTATTGTTTTTAAGTGTGCCAAAATTGAGTACACTTATTAAAATATAAAATGCTCTAAAAAAATTTACACTCCCTCACTTTTGAGGTCTCCCGCTCAAACCCAAACCTTTATCTATCCTCTCTCTCTCACGCAGGCACTCAGAGGCGGATGAGTGTGGGTGAATAGATGGGAACTGGGTAGGGAAGTTCGGCGGATCTGGCTGGAGGTCAGGATTTAAGGGTTTAAATGGGCAGGAGGTTTGGCGAGCCTTCGGGTCACGATCGGTTGTTGGTTATAGGGTTAGAAGGTAGGGGCGAATTTATTATCGGATATGGAGTCTGAATAGGTCTCCGACGGTAGTTTTAGGTCACAAAACTTGAAGTGGCATGGTGTATAATATACCAAATTTTGAAGCGACAGAGGTTAGTTCTTTATTTATTTTTTTCAGTTGTTAACGTTCTTCGATTTTTCCAGCCAGAGTCTCACATTGTTGGATACTCCAGCCAATTTTTATTCTTTATTTGCACAATGTTTATTCTTCTGTTTTATTTTTCCCCGCATGAAGTTTGATGTTTTAGTGACAAAGGGGCATCTCCACGGGTCATGATGAATTGATGATGAACACTGAGATGATTAATTGATGATGAATTTTAATTGGCTATTGAGATGATAAATTGGCTACTGAGATGGATGAATTGATGATGGACAATATATGGAGGTCATTTTTTTTGTGTTTGTTGCTAAAAAAAGATACCCTTGTCTCTATTCATAATCTCAATAACCAAGCTTTGGTGGAAACTTTTTGACAAATAACATTTATGAAATAACTTTTTTTTCATGGATGCAATAGACATACACCAGAATAAACACACTAAGGCATTCGGTTGAAAAGTTCATTTGAGGCATTCATGGAGGTTTCTTCAGGAATGTTTTTTTGTAATAAAATTATGGAGGTTTATGAAATGACATTTTTTATTTTGTAATGAACAGCAAAGCATTCAGTTGAACAGGTCATTTGAGCCATTCATGGACATGTCATTGAGCCATTAATGAAAGTTTTATTAGTTAATGATTCTTTTGGAGTTGTATGAGTTGAAAAGGTTGAATACAACATGTAGATATAAAAAAAGAGAACAAAAATGGAAGAGAACAACTTGCGGTAGAGTATTGTATAGCAGACGACACAACCATAATAGAATGACCATAAATGTAAAGGAGCTTTTTAATTTCAATGATTATAAATGATGAAACTGAAATTTACAGAAAGATAAGTCAAGAAATTACTCATAATAGAATGACCACCGAAAATTGGCTGTGGCTTAATCATGACTTTAGAGTTGTACCTTAATCTGTAGATTCAATTGTACCGGTACAATGGCGCAATTCAATCAAAATTTTAATTCACTATCGATAGGGCTCACTATACTTCATGAATGTATACATATTTATCCCATTGTATAAATGTATACATATCAACCTTTTCCTAAAGGATTGGATGCTTAGTATTCAAATTCGAAGTTTAATTGGTTCCTTAAGGACGTTAATTTGATGTTTTGAATGTTAATTACCTGAGTTTGATGTTAATTATTTGTTTTAGATGTTATAGATGTTAATTATCAATGTTGGATGTAATAATAGGTTATTAATGTTATGGATATTAATTTTCCATTTATAAATTATATGGTTGTGAATTTCGTGTTGACTGTAGTAGTATATATACCACTACAGTTGAAACTATTGACATTAGTTGAATTTATTCTTAATTTTTTGAATATTTGATACGGGCAGAAGTTTGTGGTGTTGGTGTTGCACGTATGACAATGGGTGCATTTCTTTGTCACCTTTAATCATTATCAACCACCAAACTTGGATCTGTAGCAATTGATAGTAAGTTACAAACCTTTTCATTTTACGTTTGAAGGATGATCTTTGTTCCTTCACAATTTATGTGTTCTTTGTATTTTAAACTACACTTTAATGTCAATTTTTAGGTGCTCTTAAAAGGGCCAATGTTGATCCCTCACTTGTACGAGAAGTTTTCTTTAGTAATGTTTTGAATGCAAATTTGGGGCAGTCTCCTGCTAGACAAGCAACATTGGGGGCAGGGATACCTAATACAGTTGTCTACGTAATGCTTAATAAAGTTTGTGCTTTGAGGATGAAAGGTGTCACTCTATACTAAAAAAATTTAATGCATTTCATTCTATGTGGTTGTAAGAGGGTACTTTAGATTATAGATGGAGGCGTAACCCCTGTTCGAGTATGGTAATGATAAGCTAATTGGCCAAAGCTTTGGATTAATGATAGGTCATGCAAACACAAACTGCCTGAAGATAAACTCAGTTTAAACTCACAAAAGCTCTCGTGTATAACTCAGAAAGTGGTAGGGGAGCTTAGAAGTAAGTTGGATAGAGGGAGAGAGAAGCAAGCACCCTAGATACACCTCGGTAGGCAGGTATAAACACACCAAAAACCCTCAAGAATCTCTGTCAAACATTAAAAGCTTCGTAATAAATAACAATGGTGAGTGAGTAACCCTCTGGTTTGCAATAACTCTATCTGATACGTATTCTCTCTAGAAATAACTCCTAAACTTTCAAAGGATGATCCCCTCTTCAAAGGCGGTTGGGGTCCTTAAATAGCCCCCCACACCACCCCCGAGGCAACTCAGTCATTAAAGACTATGAAAGATGTCCCTCATACTTTATGTCACAACATTAAATGCCTGATGCACTAGTTGTCTCCACGTCATAAACATTAAATGCCAATACGTTCCTTTTGCCTAACCACTGTGTGTCAGGGGGATGTTATCGCAGAGGTGGCTCACCAACTGCCTGATAGCCCCAAATACCATGGTGGTTTACTCAAGTGCAAGTCTGACATTATTTAGCTGGCTAGTGAATCACCTACAGTAAATGGGACATTAAGTAGAGGGTTGTTTGGTTCACAACTCAACGGCCGATGGAACTCCAAGCTGCTCCGCCTGAGGTTCCACGGTCAGGGTCCTTCGGTGTTTTACCTGGTGTATCTAAGATGGTCAGGACAAGCCCCAACGTTGCCTCACTTCTCAATCCTCCAAACCAATTCCCTATAAAGTTCCCACGGCGAGTTCATTCGATAGAGCAAGAAAGCTTTCCCAAGCCCTGCCAAGTCTGGTCTCTCGCAAGTACTGTTTGACCTCACACAAACTCATTATTAATCTCGTTACAACATTACAATCGTTATAGCTTACAGTCAACATAAATAGAAATACAATATGACTAATACAACAAGCTAAAGTATGAGTTGCCATGCCAAGTTTCCTCGCTGAGTTGCCGCGCTTGAGCTGCTTCGGTTACTTAACCTCAAACACTTTTGCTAATTAAGGAATTATCCCTAATCTCAGGATTACCCTCAAGCCCCCTCTACATTTTTCCCTTCGTGGAGAGATTTATTGGAACAAGAAATGTTTGTACGAAACTTCTCAATCCGATGAACCTTCTCTGCATGAAAAAATTTTGGCCTTCTTTCCCTCGTTAGAACCGCAGCGATATAATCTCCTAGAAAAAGTAAAATTCTCCCCGATATACCTGAGCCGAAGCGCCATTGTCATTGGGGCTTGGGTGAAGGAACATCGCCACTTTTTCCTCATACTGAGCCTTAACCGTTCTAGCTTTACTATTTGAAAATCTCCCGAAAGGCCTACTAACCTTCTCAAATACTCGTTTGGACTCGTGGTAAGTGAAATTCTCCCCCGTGATGCTTCGCTATGTTCGAAAAAGCGAAAATTCTCCCCGATGTAACTGAGTCACAATTCAAACATCGTTTGGACATGTGGCGAGGGGACATCGTAGCTTTTTGAAACCGTTGGGGGACTGCCTTCGTTGGGAGAATTGGATATGTCTGATAAAAATTCTGGCGCCAAAACTTAAACTTTTTGGAGAAGGCAACCCCCTTCTTTTCCCCAAGTGTCACTTCATAAATGACATAACACTGTCTTTTCAACTGTCGAGACCCTTCCTGAGGTACCACGTGTTCATTTGAAATGATTATAGGCGGCCCTGCATGTGCCATGGTGGGAAACTCAAACGACAGGTTTCACAACTCTTTCCTTCTCTTCTTCATCTTCTTCAAGCTCCCCGCCTTCTTTTTAGAGAGAAACTTTGTGCGAACTTTGTACAACCTCCCTTGTTGCCCCATTCTTTACTCAGTCTCCTCCTTCTCTCATCTTTTGCACCACCACCTGCGGTTGTACTCTTCTCTCCTTGTTCTTAGCCCTCCTTACCTGGATGTACCACTCATCAGCACTCTCTCATGGCTTATTCAAGTATTTCCAAGGTTGGCGCCACCACTCAACCAGGTTCCCCCTCTGCCGCTGCTGGCGTTGCCACCGCCCTAAGTCGTGCTGCCCTGGATGCTGCTTATCAAAGCAACTACGCTTCTATCGTCGGGCGCCCATCTTTGAAGAAGATGATAAGTTTTCTGAGCCATGAAAGACCTGCCACTTTTCGTCCAAGTTCGGCCCCTTACTGTTGGGTGATGAGGGGATGGATTCATCCAAGTGGGGCTATCTTCCACCCGAGGGGACTCTGCACTTCCGTCTGGACCGTGGTGACTTTTCCTATTCCCAGATCGACTTCAAAGCACCTGGGGGGGTCACTAACCCATTTTACTGCTTGGCACACACATATGCAGAGATCCCGCGCTGCTGCTCTTGCGAAGGTTGGGCTTCATCGAGCCTACTAGTTTGGCGAGTTCACCCTCTCGAAGCACAACGCGGCACTTCAAGTGCTAGTCTCTCGATGGAACATCAGAACCCACACCTTCTTCGCTGCGTGGGGGAAGTTTACTGTTATGTTGGAGGATGTCTGTGAACTCCTTGGGTTTGAGCCCATGGGCGAGTTCACCTACCACGACGAGCCTCTGGATGCCTAAGAGGCTACTGATCGGGTTGAGATGGATCGGACCTGCCGCAGTTGCACTGGTCCCTCAAACAAAGCCACATTTTCCCCCTCATCAACTATTTTTTCGAGGCTCCGATATCGAAGGATTCTAGTGATGTAACGGGCCGCGGTAGAGGTACCTCCTTGGAACTACCGTCCTACATACTTGTACTTCTTTCACGCTTTTTTCTTAGTGGGAAACCCAACGATCAATCCAAGAGGAACCTAATAAATATTTCTATTCGTTTGGCCAGGGGGTTCAATCTTCCCCTGGCCACCATTGCCTTGGGGTCCCTCTACACCAGGTTGGATCGAACAAACATAGATATGGCACGATCATTGGGTCGTTACAACTTGGCGAATTTCGCCAACACCATAATTTTGAAGGGCTTCCTCTACACCCACTTTCCTGCTGTCACTGCTAATCCGTTTCTCTGCCTGTGAGTCAAGGTATCAAGACCCCACACCTCCTATGTTTCCACAAGAAGCAGAGCCGAAAGGAGATAATGGAGGTTTTTGATTGCTCAGACTCCTTCGTAATGAGGACATACAGTGAGCCCACCTTTTTCCATAGTTGGGACTTCTTTCCTACTACAGTCACAACAGTCAGATTTAACTCGGTTGTAGAAGATCCCTCACAAGCCGTAGTGCTACTTTTCACCCCGGGGTTCCTCCCCTCTTATACTGAATGGGGATATACTTCTGAGCCTTACAATCCTGATAGATGCAGCAGGCAGTTCAGGTTCGATCAGGGGGATCCTAGACCTGTATTCCAGGACAATGATTCTAAGGCCACCTTCGCTGAAGCATGCACCTTCTATACTGCAGCCGCGGTGCTTGGTGTGACATCCACCATTGATGGTCGTGTCACCCGTCCTAGTGCTACTAGGAAGGGAGCCTATACACTTCTTTTGCCATGAAGTTCCATCTGGAGCAGTTGGCCATGATTCGTGAGTACATTCAGTCCCCCCCTCAATATCCCCAGTCCTTTCATTTTCTTCTTCTGAGCTGGGTCTAAAAGGGAACTCCATGCTTGGGGTTGAGTTTCCCTTAAATAAGACTATTAAAGAGTCTCCCCATGAACCACCCCCTTATTGCCCAATGATACCAACTGCCACCTTGAAACCCAAGGCCGCTGCGACCCCCAAACCATCTGTCCCCACGATCGAAGCTGCCACGGGAGAAGGGTCTTCTAAGCCACCTACTAAGAAAGCCAGGAAGTCCAAGTCTAATAAGGCTAAGGCCCAAGGTCAAATGCAAACTCCATTGGAGGCATTCCCAATTTCCTCCGTTCCCCCTCCCATGTCTCCAGAGCTGGCTGAAGAGCTGAGGAGGCGAGTGGAGGCCGTGGTTGCCCGAATAAACGTTGAATTCCAACGGTGTGCAGTCATCGTTCCTCCTCCGAGTACGTTCCCTGTGATCGTGGTTGATCCCACGGAGCCAACGGCAAAAAGGAGGATAAGGACGAAGGTACCTAAAACTGGTGGTGCAATGAGCTACAGGAAAAAAACGCTGGGTACCAAATCCCAGAGAAATAGACACATGAGAAGCCTTCCTCCCCAGCTCCTTCGGCTGCTGCCTCCTCCCCACCTTCACCCGGTTATACCCTTTCGTTCTCCCTATGGATCTGAGGTATGTGTGCATTCTTTATTTCTCATTCTTCTTTTTTTAACATAGTGCCTTTACTTATTGCCTGATAACTTTGGTGCAGGGAGTTAAAGAAGCGAGGGTCAGTCTTCCCAGTCCCCCCAGTCCCGTAGTGAGCCATTTCGTGGGGGGACGTTGCAGTACCCCTCTAGCCACTGCCTCCCTTCCACGTTCTCCTTTAATAAGCCTCACATATTCGCGTCGTTCATCCTCTCATCGGGCCAGAGATGCCTCCACGGGTGCTGCTGAGATATATGACCTGCCTGAGGTAACTGTTCCAGCTTCCTCTGAGTTACCCTCGGAGCGAAAGGTCTCTCTGCCCCTTATTATGGTCGAAAAGAGTGCCCCGCAGGTAAATTTCTTCCCAAGCCTTACGTCTTTTATTTTTCCCATTGGTTTACTCATCAATTCTAACATGTTGGGCTATTTTAGGTGGAAGTGGCATCGCTGATAGCCAACATTCTCCTTCCTCCTGCATTGTCAAGACCTATTACTGCAGTTCCTCTTTTCAGTGCCATAATAGGGGTAAGCTAGGTGGATTTCTGTCTCTTATCCTTTTTTGCGATTACTCCTTTTATCTAACACTTGTCTTTACATTTGCAGCTTTCTCAAAGTCTTTCTCCGCCTTTTGCGTTGAGTGGCCTTATCCCTTCTCAGGCCCAGGTTGGTGCAGCTGCTCTCGTTGGGACATCTCTCTAAGGTCCAACATCTCCTTCTGATGATGCGCCCGTGTTGGCCATAGTACCCTATGCTGGCGAGGGGAGTGTGCCTACCTTTGAGGCTTCTGCAGCTGAAGGCTCCGTTGAAGCTGCTGAGATAACGATCCCTCCTCCCACGGTTTCTAGCATTATGGCTCCCGTGGTAACTACTAATCTCGCTCCTGCTGCTGAGGTACTTCTCTAATTTCTCTGTATTTCTCATCTTCTCAAACTCCACCTATATAGGTGACTTAATCAATGAAAACATTTGTTTAAGATTTTTTCGTAAACTCCACCTATAATGGTGACTTAGCAACACGAACACTTGTTAAGATTTTTTTCACAAACTCCACCTATAACGGTGACTTAGCAACGAAAACACTTGTTAAGATGTTTCATAAACTCCACCTATAACGGTGACTTAACAACGCAAACACTTGTTAAGATTTTTTTTCACAAACTACACCTATAACGGTGACTTAACAACGAAAACACTTTTTAAGATTTTTCCATAAGCTCCACCTATAACGGTAACTTAACAACGTAAACATTTGTTAAGATTTTTTCATAAACTCTGCCTATAACGGTGACTCAACAACTCAAACACTTGTTAAGATTTTTTCACAAACTCCACCTATAACGGTGTTAATCAACGAAAACACTTGTTAAAACTTTTCCATGAACTCCACCTATAATGGTGACTTAACAACGCAAACACTTGTTAAGATTTTTTCATAAACTCCACCTATAACGGTGACTTAACAACGCAAAAACTTGTTAAGATTTTTTCACAAACTCCACCTATAACGGTGACTTAATAACGAAAACACTTGTTAAGATTTTTCTCATAAACTCCACCTGTAACGGTGACTTAACAATGAAAACACTTGTTAGTATTTTTCCACAAACTCCACTTATAATGTGACTTAACGACGAAAACACTTGTTCAGATTTTTCTCATAAACTCCACGTGTAACGGTGACTTAACAATAAAAACACTTGTTAAGATTTTTCTCATAAACTCCATGTTTCCTCTAACTGTTTTCAGGTTGCTCAGGAGGATTCTCCACCAGTTCCCTCACGTATTGCCTCGCGCCGTTGTGAACCTGTCACTTCCGAAGAAACTAGCCATGATGATCAAGGTTCCACAACAGGTGCTGCTGCAGAGAGCGAATCTGGGTGCGAGCTTCCTCTGTCGGACTCGACTCCTCACGCCTTCTGCTTGATGGTACTCCAAAGTTCTCCTTAGATACCTACTAATCACCGTTTGGCAATTGAGAAACTTATGAGATATCATCCTGAAACCTTCACGATGGACTGCCTTCGTTCAAATATCTCAGTTATGAGATATAGGCTTCAAAGCATGGGCACCGTTGTTACTGAAATTGCCAACACTCTAACTGCCAATGTTACCAGACCCCTCCTCAACCAATTCCTGGGTTATCTGAGGGAGTTGGGTCGTGGTGGGTTCCGCTTTGACTAGCTTATCGCATATTTGAAGACCTTTAAGAGCCAGCGATTGGACAGCCAGAGGGAGCTCTTACGAAAACATCAGGAGGATCAGAGGGCCGAGGAAGCCAAGTTGGCCGAGCTAGCACTTCTCCTCGGAGCCATTGACAAGGAGGTGGAGGACCTCAAAGAAGCTCTGTGTTTGGCAAAGCTAAAACGAGAAAAAACTTCTTATCGAACGTACGTAAGCACATACTAGGTTGAAAGTTTCCATTAATGCCCAACGGTCATGCTTAGAAGCTTCTTCGGGCCTTCCTGGAGATTTTTTCTCCTCCCAAGATTTGTGGTTCCTCCTGGGTCAATGAGTTTTTGTATATGTATTTTTCCTTTCTTCTCATGTAATCCTTGGGCGATAGCTCCCAATTTTGTAATGCCCCAAAGTATATGAATGGAAAAAGATACTTATTCCCATGCCATTTCTTTGTGTTACAGTTGTTTACATAGATTGTGAAATATGAAGTTCTGTAGTTCTTTCATCTCTACTTAAATTAAAATAAAGAGAACTTGCATAATAAAAAAAAATGAACTCGTATATTCATAACAGTTAGATACATCGGTGGCCCCAAACGTAATTGCTTACACATGATAGACCTTCAACCATTTGTTGTTAATCTTAAATGGCCTGTCTTCTTCAATCTTAGAAATTAAGCAATAACCTGAGTCATGAGCCTCTTTCACAATGAAAGGTCCCTCCCAATTCGCTGTAAACTTAGGTAGAGGAAGCCCCCTAATATGTTTAACCGCTGCCTTCAATACAAGGTCTCCCTCCACAAACTTCCTTGGTCTCACCAAGTTATCATATGCCCTGGAGAGCTGCTTCGTATACATTTAAAAGTGTTGCATCGCATTATCCCTGTGTCCGTCCAATGCTTCCAACTGCACGTGTCTATTCTGAGGGAGTATGCTGCTTCGCAAAGCATATCGAGCTGAGGGAACTTCTAACTTTACCGGGAGAATTGCCTCAGCCCCATAAATAAAAGAGAACGGCGTATACCCTGTAGGCTTCCTCTTAGTCGTCCGATAGGCCCATAAAACGACTGGTATCTTATCATCTCACGATCCTGGGAAATCCTCCATCATTTTAGCCAAGATATTGACCAAAGTCTTGCTAGTCGCTTCAGCTTGACCGTTCCCCTTTGGGTATGCCACCGTCGAAGTGGGATGGACAATGGAGTATTTGTTTGTGAGCATCGTTACCTCTGAATTGATGAAAGGGGTTCCATTATATGAAAGGATAACCTTTGGATCCCAAAATGGCAAATGATGTATTCTCTGATGAAGTTGCTCACTACTCCTGCTGTTGCCCTTCTTTGTGGTATCGCCTCGGCCCACTTTATGAAACACTCCGTTGCTACTAGGATCCATATCTTCCCCCTCGAAGAAGGGTGTATTTCCCCTATCAGGTCGAACGCCCAAGTGTGAAAAGGATAAGGCGTTGCTATGAAGTGTAAGTCCACTAACGGGGCATGGATCATATTTCCATGAAGCTGGCAAGCCTTGCACTTTCGAACGAACTCAGTAGAATCTTTCTCCATCGTTAGCCAATAGTACCCCAAAGTCATCAGCTGGTCATACAACTTGGCCCCTCCTATATGAGCTGGATCGTGCGCCTGTTTGAGAACCTTGGTCGCTTATTCATTCGTGACGCAACGCAATGACCTGTTGAAGTATCCCCTTCGATAAAGTTGCCCCTCTTGATCGTAGAAGCTCAGGGCCCTTCGTCGGAGTCCTATCGCATCAATTTTCTCTGTTGGGACAACTCCATCTTTAATGAAGTCAATATAGGATTGTCTCCAGTCAGGCTGAGTCTCCATGAAATGACATTCTCCTGCCTCGAAGAACAACTGGCATTTATCGCACTTTCGTTGTAACTCGATTACATCCTGCTTCATGCTAGTCCAGAAATACCCTTCCCTTTGAATTCTTCTATAAAGGGGGATCTCAGTCATTTCGCAGTGTTCTTCGTGCATTCTCTTTAATCTCTGCCTGCTTCTTCTGGGTCGATGCACCTTGGCAGCCATCCTCCTGCATTTCTGAAGTAAAGGTTTCCCTGGTTTGTAAAATACTGGGCCAATTCTCTGAGCCCCATCGTTCCTTCACCAGACTCCAGTTGCCTCTTAATCTCTCCCCTCCAGTCTGCGTCCTCTTCCATCGGTAAAATTGACTGTACCATCGAAGGAGCTATTCTTCATTGAATCACGATAGTACTTGTATCGCTCCTCATGATCATCTTCTAGGCAATAGTGGCATAGGCGTCTAGGTGACGGTTCATCGTTTTGGGCTGCCTCTTGATCTTGGTCCGATGGAACTGGCCAATGAGCCTTTGAATGATCGTTTTGTATGGTGCCAGGCTCATGTGTTTCAACTCATATTCTCCATTCACTTGTTGAACCACTAAGTTTGAATCCCTCTTGATGCAAAGTGAACGGATCCCTCTTCGAAGAGCCTCTAGCAATCCCAACACCAATGCTTCATATTCTGCCTCGTTGTTAGACCAAGGGAAATCTAACTTATAAGAAAGGCAAATCTCCTCCATTACTTTCGAAAGAATAACCCCTGCACCTCCTTTCTTTTCTGCCGATGACCCATCGAACTGCATCGTTCATTACTTGTCCGTTGCGTTTAGATGGTTGGCCTGCAAATCATCTCATGGGATATCTTCTTTGGGTGGCTCGAAGGTTCCCGAAGGGAAAAGGGCCAACAGATCAGCGTACGCTTGACTTTTAATTGCGCGAGGAACCACGCACTTCAAGTCATATTCAGAGAGGATAAGGAACCATCTAGCTGCCCTGCCAAGCAATATAGTTCTTATAAGTAAATACTTAATGGGATCACATCTAGTTATAATATGAATTGTAAAAGACAACATATAATGTCTAAGTTTTTGCGCTACAAATACTAAGGCTAAACAATGCCTTTCTAAGCTACTATATATCTGACTTCTGGCCCGTGGATGATCCTGCTGAGGTAGTAAACTGGTCGTTCTTGCCCATCGATCTCTTGTGGCAGCAAAGCTCCCAAGGACCTTGTGGTGGATGTGAGGTATAGCTGCAACGGTATTCCTGCCCTTGGTGGAACCATGGTCTGTGGTGAGATGAGCAGCTTCTTTAGTCCGTCAAGAGACTCCTGGTGAATTGTCTCCCATTTGAACTTCGTGTTCTTTCGTAGCAGCTGCATCAGTGGGTGTGTTATCTCGGCTAACCCAGGCATGAATCTCCTAAGGTAGGAGACTTTATCATGGAAGCTCTTCAGCTCCTTCGCTGTTCTTGGACATGGCATTTTTAAGATCGCCCGCTGCTTATCCTGGTCCATCTTCACCCCTTGTCGGTCAACCACGAAGCCTAGGAACTTCCCACTTGTTACTCTAAAAATGCACTATAATGGATTCATCTTTAATTTAAACTTCCTGCAACGGGAAAACACCTTCCTCAAATCGCTCAGATGGGACTCCTCCTCCTTGATTTGATGACCAAATCATCCTCATAGAATTCCACAAATTTGTGAAAGAAGTCATGGAAAATGGATATCATTGTTCTTTGGTAAGTCGCCCCAGCGTTCTTGAGTCCAAACGGCATCACCCTGTACATGAAGTTGCCCAACGGGGTTCTGAATGTTATTTTATTTGCATCCACGGAGTCCATCTTGATCTGGTTGTACCCTACATATCCATTCATGAAGCTATACATCTCATGACCTGCCGTTGCATCTATCAGGCTATCGATAGAGGGTAGAGGGAACTCGTTTTTGGGGCAGGCTCTATTCAAATCTCTGAAGTCCATACAGATCCTTATTTAGTTTTTATCTTTCTTCCCCACTCGGACAATACTGGATAACCAGAGTGGGTGTCGTATCGGTGTAATGAACCCTATCGTTAGTAAGCGTTGAACTTCTTCTTTGATCTTCAAATACAGCTCAGGCTTATACGTTCTCGTTGCTTATTTTACTGGAATGGCTGAAGTCATCACGTTTAACTTGTGACAACTTACTTCCTCATTTAGCCCCTCCATCTTTGTTTACTTTCACGCAAAGACGTCTACAAATTTCAGAATCAACTCAACCAAGGCCTCTCATTTCTCTTTACTGAGATCCTTCGAGATGAAGATGGGCCTTGGGTCCTCCCTTTCTTTTGCCAGGTTCAACTACTCTAGCTCTTGTGCCTGCGACTTCGATCGATCCGTCATGTAATCTGGTTCCTCGGTGGCTTCCTCCATAAATTCTTGTATACTAAAATTATCTATCGCCATACATTGTCTCCTTTGATCTACCAGAAAGCATTCATATATCGGGTCAACCTCATTGTCAGCTTCCTGGGCCGCCCGCTCACACCATTATAATCGATACACCACCTTTCCTTCCTCGGTAACGACCTTCTTGCACTGTCTGCCGGTAGTGGTGATTGTTTTCCTCTTCTTCTCTCTAGACGCTTCGGCCACTCTTTTTCCTGAGAACCGGATCAACACGCTTTGTCGTTGGACCTCGTGCTCCATCAAATCCACTCTGGGCCTCATCCTGTCTTTGAGCTGCTTCGAGATGACTTGGGGCCGAGGGACCGCCTGGTGAGCTTCTTCGGTCATTACTCTTGCATTGCTTGCAACCTCTTTACTCTGCTCGTTCAAGGGCCCCATCCTTTCTCTGATCGAGGGAACCCATGCTCCCTCCATCCTTCTCGTTAGGACCCGGACATCCTTTTCCAACTCAGTATAAAATGTTGCGTCCACCAAATGGGCTTCCTCGATAGCGAAGGGCCTCTTTGTAGCCCTAATGGTCACCTCTATCCCCTTGATGTTCGCCTTAGCACACTGGTGGTACGTGGAAGGGACTAGCCCCTTATTGTGCATCCACACCCTTCCTATTAACAGATGATAGGAAGTTGCACTCTCTATTACGTGTAACTTTATATGGGAACTCAAATTTCCCATCACAATCCCAACATTAACATACCCAATGGATTTGGAAGATTGGTTATCATACCTCAAAATTACCAAAGGCATGGGGACCAACCTTTCTTCTGGAATATTGGTTGCCTGAAAGGAGTTAATTGGCATGATATTGATGGAAGCTCCCCCATCCATGAGAGTCCTTGCAAAACTAACTCCGTTGACACTGGAAGTCACGTATAATGGCCTGTTATGAGGGAATCTCACAACCCTATCGACATCGCTGAGGGTCACCTCTGACAGGAACCTCCTTACCAACCTGGCCATGGGTCCCTTCCATTTTAGCGAAGGGACTGCATCTTTCCTCGCAATATCTAGTATCGCCTGGGTTATTTCCAACCTGCTTTCTTTTGGAATCCCTACTTGGTCGAAGAACCAGGTGAACTTCGGGGATTTTGAAACTGCACAGTACTCTAGGCCCGGATCTGCTTCCTCACTTTCAATGCTGTACACATCCTCCATGTCTTTGGTGCTTGCTTCATCGTAGGCTAAAATAACGTTAGTCAGTCCCTTGGTACAGGTCTCCAAAGCTGCTTCATACTCTTCTCTTTCTCCTCTCTCTGCCTCTTCATCGTAGGCCACCACGAGATTGGCCCCATGTACTGGTAGTGGGTTGTTATTGACATTCTGTGGAGGTATTTGCAACGTCCCTGCCTTCACGTACTTGTTAATAATTCTTCTCAGTGTGAAGCAACTTTTTGTTAGATCCTGGATCCTCCGATGAACCTGGCAATACTTTGGATCCGCCTTCGTTGCCGTATCGGGTTCCCCAGCGGGAACGTCCTTTGGCTCATAGACCGTTCCCCCTTGGACCATCGCGTTGTAACAGCTAAAAACTTCTTCTACTATACAAGGCAATGGTGGTGGGTCTTCCCCGTCTCTTCCGAACTTCTTCTTATTGTCCTTCTTCGGTGCTTTGCCCCTATCTCCCCCCTCGGTATACCCTACCCGTGGGGGCTGAGACCTCCCCCCCCCCCCCCCCCCCCCCCCGCGCGGGTTGCATCGGCTGCCTAAACATCATGGGCACCGCCACCGAATTGGGTCGCACCACCAAAGAGATATTTCTCACTGATTTTAAGAACGTCGTAAAAGTCCCCTCGCACGTCTCATTAATAAGATGGCAGATGTACTCAGGAAGCAGCCCCTCAACGCAGATCTGCAGTAGCTTAGATTTTTTGGCCTCCTCCCTCACGTCGAGAGATCTTTCTCTGAATCTTCGAACATACGCCACCACTTCTTCCCCAGGTCGTTGCTTCTCCCTACCCAGTTGGGTCAAAGTAAACTCATCTTCCGCCAGAAAGAACTTCTGGAGAAACAACACATGCATCTCTTCCCATGTAAAAATGTTGTTGGGAGCCAAATGGGAATACCAAGTATATGCTTTATCGGTCAAGGATTTAGAAAACTCCCTCAACCTAAGCCTTTTATTATTACAATGCGCCCCCAAATGTTCAACAAAGCGCTTAATATGCTCCTTCGGGTTCCCACCCTTTCCCGTGTATTTTTCACAAATAGGAGGAATATAGTCCTTCGAATAGGGCTCGTCGTTGTATTCCTGGGGATACAGTGTTCTAAAGTCATCAAAAATCGAAGCTACCTCGCCAGCAGATTGCGAGGAAGCCTGCATGAACTTCAGCATCTCCTTTTGCATCTCCTTTCTCATTTCCTCCATGGGTGATGTTACTGGGGCAATAGCCAATGGTACTACGGGCTGAGTGCCCATTGCTGCTGGAGCAGGCACCACGATTGGGGCCGTCGATGCTCCTGATATTCCCTATGTTGGATTCACAATAGAGGGTACGCTCGCTGGGACTGTTCCCGCTACACCTGCACCGGGCGGGGCCGTTGGAGCTACCCCTGGTGTTACTAAGGCATTAGCCTCCAATCCTCCCAGCATAGTTGAAGCTACTAGAGTTTGCAAAAACTCATAAAACTTTCTCATGAGGAGCGCGACCTGAGTGGGTCCCAACCCCGCATTCGTGGAAGCTTCTGTCACTCCCAGAACGCCTGACGTCGCCGGAACCGGAGGTACCTCCACTCGAGGAGGCCCATCCCTTAGGGCCTCCAGTTCTCTCGCTGCTTGTTCTTCATTATGCTGGATGTCATCAAAGTTGAGCCTTCGATTAGCATTATCTTGCGCCATACTCTTTACTTAGAAGAATGCCTCCCCAGCAGAGTCGCCAAAATGTAAGAGGGTACTTTAGATTATAGATGGAGGCGTAACCCCTGTTGGAGTATGGTAATGATAAGCTAATTGGCCAAAGCTTTGGATTAATGATAGGGCATGTAAACACAAACTCCCTGAAGATAAACTCAGTTTAAACTCACAGAAGCTCTTGTGTATAACTCAGAAAGTGGTAGTGGAACTTAGAAGTAACTTGGCTAGAGGGAGGGAGAAGCAATCACCCTAGGTACACCTCGATAGGCAGGTGTAAACACACCAAAAACCATCAAGAATCTCTGTCAAACATTAAAAGCTTCGTAATAAATAACAATGGTGAGTGAGTAAACCATCTGGTTTGCAATAACTCTCTCTGATATGTATTCTCCCTAGCAATAACTCCTAAACTTTCAAAGTATGATCCCCTCCTCAAAGGTGGTTGGGGTCCTTAAATAGCCCCCCACACCACCCTCGAGGCAACTCAGTCATTAAAGACTATGAAAGACGTCCCTCATACTTTATGTCACAGCATTAAATGCCTGATGCACTAGTTGTCTCCACGTCATAAACATTAAATGCCAAGACATGCCTTTTGCCTAACCACTGTGTGTCAGGCGGCTGTTGTCGCAGAGGTGGCTCACCAACTGCCTGACAGCCCCAAATACCATGGTGGTTTACTCAAGTTCAGGTCTGACATTATTTAACTGGCTAGTGACATCACCTAAAGTAGATGCGACATTAAGTAGAGGGTTATTTGGTTCACAACTCAACGCCTGATGGAACTCCAAGCTGCTCCGCCTGAGGTTCCACGGTCAGGGTCCTTCGGTGTTTTACCAGGTGTATCTAAGATAGTCAGGACAAGCTCCAACGGTTCCTCACTTCTCAATCCTCCAAAACAGGTCCCTCTAAAGTTCCCACGGCGAGGTCATTCGATAGAGCATGAAAGCTCTCCCAGTCCCTGCCAAGCCTGGTCTCTCGCAAGTACCATTTGACCTCACACAAACTCATTATTAATCTCGTTACAACATTACAACCGTTATAGCTTACAATCAACATAAACATAAATACAATATGACTAATACAACAAGCTAAAGTATGAGTTGGCACGCCAAGCTGCCTCGCTGAGTTACCGCGCTTGAGTTGTCGCGCTTGAGCTGCTTCTGTTGCTTAATCTCAAACACTTTTGCCAATTAAAGAATTATCCCTAATCTCTAGATTACCTTCAAGCCCACTCTACAGTGGTAATAGTAAGAACCAAAAAAGAAAGGTTCATTGAAGCGCAATGTGATATATTCTCTTATGGTCATTGCAACAACTATTCTTGCAGCACAGAGTAACCAGTTAGGCATTAACGATGTTGTTGTGGATGGTGGCATGGAATGCATATTTAATGTATGTAAATGCCCAGCAGAATGTGTATATTTAACAGGTATTTAACAAGTATTTCCCTCTCATGTTAATCTAAATATTTTTTGATCATTATGTATAACATTTAATTCAATAAAATTTGAGTAATATTATGTATATTTATGGACTTTTGTAGTAGAGATTCCAGCTAGGTTGCATTCATAATGATCTTCGCCATTATTTAATTTCATAGCTTACCCGTAAGTTTTTATTCTTCTCATTATTAAAATATGTGTGTGCCCATTTTATTCGTGCTACTACTGAATCTTGTGATTATGATATCCATTGATAGGTACAACTTTTATTATATTTTCTCGGCAAGAATTTTAAATTGGTGGACCGTATTACGATCATGTGCCAATCAACCTCAATTGACTTCTTAGTCAAGTATCTGTTTGGTTTCAATGCGTGCTTACACGAAGTTTGATCACTTTCCTTTCCTTTTCTATCTCTTTATTTTTCTAGGCCCCATTACTGTCCAGGATAGTAGTTATTATTTATTAATTAGGTAGTTGAATATGCTTTGGTGTAATGGTTAATGTTTCGAATTAAAAGCTTGGCTTTCAACTCAAACTTATAGGTTTGATCTAGATAGATATTTTAGAATGGTAGGAGTTTTAAGCACTAAAATAAAATTTAAGATTACACAAGGACAACTAGGGGAGGACTACATTCACTTTCAGTTATACATGATAAATGTTCAATTAGGAAGCACAGACACTTCACTGGATGTGAAGTGTCCACGCATGGATCACACATGGATACGGACACGGACAAGTCAGGCACTTTGCGAACACCGAAAATTGTGTTTAATTGTCACTAGTATTCACAAACAAGCCATTAAAAGGGTAAAAACCCAAACCAACCACCAAACTGCCCTGTAAGATGCATAGAAACCTCGCACAGGTTCAATGTAACTTGTAGGAACTGGTCGCGTTGTCACGGGTCTCCCGCTTTGAGAATATGATGATAATTTAAAAATATCTAGATTAAGCTTAAAAACAAGCCATTAAAAGGGTGAAAACCCTAACCAGCACCTAAACTGCTCCGTAAGAGGCATGAACACCTCGTACGGGACCAATATAACTTGTAAGAATTGACCGCGTAGTCACGAGTTTTTGGATTTGAGAATATGATAATAATTTAAAAATGTCTACATTAGGCTTAAAAATATGTCGTTAGATGGTGAAAACCCAAGTCAGTGCCCAAGCGACATCGTAAGAGGTACTAACACCTCGCACAGGACCAATATAACTTGTAGGAACTGACCGCGTAATCGTGAAACTCCCAGTTTGAGAATATAATGATAATTTGAAAATATCTAAATTACGCTTAAAAACTAGTCGTTAAAGGGTGAAAACCCAAGCCAGCTCCCAAATGGTCCTGTAAAAGGCATGGACACCTTTCACGGGACCAATGTAACTTGTAGAAACTGATCGTATAGTCACGAGTCTCCCGATTTGAGAATGTGATGATAATTTAAAAATATTCAGATTAGGCTTAAAAACAAGCTATTAAAAGGGTAAAACCCCAAACTAGTCCCGAACGGCCCCGTAAGAGGCATGAACACATCGCATAGGAACAATGTAACTTGTAGGAATTGACCACGTAGTCACGGGTCTTTCGATTTGTGAATATGACAAAAATTTTAAAATATCTAGATTAGGCTTGAAAATATGTCGTTAGAGGGTGAAAACCTAAACCAATCCTTAAACAGTCCCGTAAGAGGCACTAACACCTCGCACGGGACCGATGTAACTCGTAGGAACTGATCACGTAGTCACGAGTCTCCCGATTTGATAATATGATGGTAATTTAAAAATATTTAGATTAGGCTTAAAAATAAGTCGTTAAAGGGTGAAAACTCAAACTAGCTCCCAAACGGCCCCGTAAGAGGCATGAGCACCTCGCACGGGACCAATGTAACTTGTAGGAACTGAATGTGTAGTCATGGGTTTCCCGATTTGAGAATATGACGATAATTTGAAAATATTTAGACTATGCTTAAAAACATATCGTTTGAGGGTGAAAACTCAAACCAATCCTCAAACGGCCCTGTAAGAGGCACTAACACCTCGCACGGGACCAATGTAACTCTTAAGAGATGACCACGTAGTCACTGGTTTCCTGATTTGAGAATATGATGATAATTTAAAAATATCTAGATAAGGCTTAAAAACATGTTGTTAGATGGTGAAAACCCAAACCAACGCCCAACAGCACCGTAAGAGGCACTAACACCTCACGCGGGATCAATGTAACCTGTAAGAACTGACCATGTAGTCATGGGACTCCCAGTTTGAGAATATAACGATAATTTGAAAATATCTAAATTACGCTGAAAAACTAGCCGTTAAAAGGTGAAAACCCAAGTCAGCCCCCAAATGGCCACGTAAGAGGCATGAACACCTCCCACGAGACCAATGTAACTTATAGGAACTGATTGCATAGTCACGAGTCTCCCGATTTGAGAATGTGGCGATAATTCAAAAATATCTAGATTAGGCTTAAAAAGATGCCATTAAAAGGGTGAAAACCCAAACCAGTCCCTAACGGCCCTGTAAGAAACATGAACACCTCACACAGGACCAATGTAACTTATAGGAACTGACCGCATAGTCACGAGTCTCTTGGTTTGTGAATATGACGATAATTTAAAAATATATAGATTAAGCTTAAAAACATACCATTAGAGGGTGAAAACCAAAACCAGCCCTCAAACGACCCCGTAAGAGGCACTAACACCTCTCACGGGACCAATGTAACTCATAGGAACTAACTGCGTAGTCACGGGTCTCCCGATTTGAGAATATGAAGATAATTTGAAATTATCTAGATTAGGCTTAAAAACAAGCCGTTAAAGGGTGAAAACCCGAACTTGCACCCAAACGGCCCTGTAAGGGCCATGAATACCTTCCACGGGACCAATGTAACTTCTAGGAACTGATCGCGTAGTTGTGGGACTTTCAGTTTGAGAATATGATGATAATTAGAAAATATCCAGATTACGCTTAAAAACTAATCGTTAAAGGGTGAAAATCCAAACCATCCCCCAAATGGCCCCGTAAAAGGCATGGACACCTTCCACGGGACCATTTGTAACTAGTAGGAACTGATCGCATAGTCAGGGGTCTCCCGATTTGAGAATATGACGATAATTTAAAAATATCTAAATTAGGCCTAAAAACAAGCCGTTAAAAGGGTGAAAACCCAAATCAGTCTTGAACGTCCCCGTAGGAGGCATGAACACCTCGCACAGGACCAATGTAACATATAGGAAATGACCGCATAGTCACGGGTCTCTCGATTTATGAATATGATGATAAATTGAAAATATCTAGATTAGGCTTAAAACATGTCGTTAGAGGGTGAAAAACTAAACAAACCCTCAAACGGTCCCGTAAGAGGTACTAACACCTCGCATGGGACCATTATAACTCGTAGGAACTGATCGCGTAGTCACGGGTCTCCCATTTTGAGAATATGATGATAATTTAAAAATATCTAGATTATACTTAAAAACAAGTCGTTAAAGGGTGAAAACTCAAACTATATCGCTCCCAAACTGACCCGTAAAAGGCATGAACACCTCGCACGGGACCAATATAACTTGTAGGAACTGAATGTGTAGTCTTGGGTTTCCGGTTTGAGAATATGACGATAATTTGAAAATATTTAGATTATGCTTAAAAACATGTCGTTTGAGGGTGAAAACTCAAATCAATTCTCAAACGGCCTTGTAAGAGGCACTAACACCTCGCATGGGACTAATGTAACTCTTAAGAGCTGACCACGTACTGACAAGACTTTCGGTTTGAGAATATAATAATAATTTTAACTCATATATGTAATTTTCAGCTTGAATAAGTTTTTTTTTAAAATTACTTAGTTACTAATATCATCTCTTTTTTGTGTCCTATTTTTTTGCAGGATAACATATAATAGTTAGATTTTATCCACGTGGAACACACGAAGAAGTCAATGGTTTACAACGAGGGGATTATTTATTTAATATCGTTAATATTCAGGATTTAATTTTTTGGTGTTATGGCCATGCGGGCTTTTGTAGTTTTGTTGTTAACTTTTATGGCCTTGCAGGCTTTTGTAATTTTATTGTTATACTTTATGGCCATGTGGGCTTTACATTACGCAGTTTTTAGAATGTCCAAAAAATAGAGGAAACTCTGTCCAATTTTTTTGTCTGTGAACTATTAAGACTTGTAATATTTTGAAGTTTGTATGTTTATTAGTTTATCAACAATGTGAGAGATTCGCAATTTTTGAATTTTCTTGTTTTCAAATAATTAACTTTTTTTTCTTTGATCCAAAAATTTGGTACAGTTCAAAATCATGCCAAAAGTGAATCAAATTTTAGCAAAATTTTGAACTGTGTCAAAAGTGTACCAAAATGTACTCAATTTGACACAGTTATAAATTGTGCCAAAAGTGTGCTAGAAATATTAAATTATAATACAGTTTAAAAGTGTGGCAGAAGTGTTCATGTTTGGCTAAATCTGGCACACTTTTAAATTGTGCAAAAAAAAAAGGCCATTTTGGAACACCTGATTCTGGCACAGTTCAAAATCGTGCCAGATTTGATCTGACATAGTTTTAAACTGGGCCAGATTACTGTTTTTAGTGTAGTGCACTTGTCATAATATATGTGGTGGCATATTTAAATGAAAAAATTAAATCGCTACTAAAGTATTGTCTAGTGTAATTTATAAAATGCGGAGTATACGCAATATATTTAGATCGCGCGTGATAATATCTCAGCCCGTGTAGGGTCTGGATTGTAGTAAAACTTGATAAATCATAAATAAATATTTGATCAATTATATGTGGGGTTAATTTATTAGAGTGTTGACGGTTAATTTATTTAACCCCACTCTACATTTTCCCCCTCGTACGCACAGTTGGTGTGTTGATGCTTCAGCTGAAACATATCAACTGTGTGTACGAAATAAATCGTTTAGCCCGTTCGACTAGAAAATCATCACATAACCATGTTCGGTCTATTTATCATGCATGCATATGCATATGTCATTCACGTATAGTTTTGAGGGCTATCTTTGGTGCCTCTGCTTTTCATTTTGGAGGAGTATTTTAGGGGGGGTGCCCCCATTCCTCTCGAATGAGCATGTCTCCACAATTTTATTGTGGTTTCAAACATTTTGAACGACAAACTTGCCAAATGTATTGGACCGAACAACCAATTGGTAATTATCTAAGTGTAGCGGATCTTTTGCAATCATAAGATCGAAACTTGTTGAGAGTACTCGGTCGAGCAACCATTAGACCTTCGAGTGAACTGAATTTTTTTTCAACAACAACATATTTTGTAAGTGTGCCCAATTTTACTTAGTCGAGCAATCGTAAAGGTCCTTTTAGGAGTTTAAGCATGCTATAAAATCAGGGTCTTTAAGCGTGCCTAGTAATTTAGGATTTTAGTCACTCGTAAATCAGGCTTATGCCAAGTAATGTAGGGCTTTAAGTCTCCCATAATCGAGGGTCAGGAAGGCCTAGTAATGTAGGACTGAAATCTCCCACATCCGAGGGTCAGGCGGGCCTAGTAATGTAGGACTTAAATCTCTCATAACCAAGGGTCAGGCGGGCCAAGTCATATTGGTCTTAGAATCTCCCATAATCGAGGGTCGTGTGAGCCAAGTCATATTGGTCTTAAATCTGTATGATGTACCACGTGTCACCTGTGCTTATGTCTAACTATAAGTGGTACATCATACAGTACTTTTCCCCCTTCTTTACTTTGCTTTGTATTTTATCTCAAGATAAAGTAAAGTAAAGAAAAATATAGCTACTAGTTACAACACCATCTAAGAGTTTAAAGCATTTAAATACATTTCACGGGGTATATGTCCCCAATTAAAAAAAATCTCTTGAGCGTTTGGTTTTGACATCTGTAAGGCCTGATGTAATTGCTCAAGATCGATTTGATCATGTATGTTCAATATCTGCAAGGATGAGAGATCATCTAGGATTCTGGCACAAAAATCATTAGTAACTTGTGAGGCGTATTATAATGTCATATATAATCATGTGGGGTATATATTTATTTTATTTAATGTCAATAGAATACAATAAACTCAAAATCATGGCTAGAAGAATCATAAAACGTATTGTTATGTGAAACTTTATGATGCGAGTCTGATATGATACAATATGCAGTTGATAGAGTGTAGATATATCATGTGGTGAGCTATTTATCTCATGCCCCCACTATTTTATCAAAGTTGGGTAAACTCAGAAGTTTGGGGATCCATTTAAATCATATGCAGATAATTTAGTCAGTAAGCATGCTGAGTCACCTTGAGGTGAATAATAAGCACCAATTTTAATTTTCATGTAATTGATATCACAATGTGAATAAATCATATTTCAGCGTAAATCGAATACAAGGTAGCACAGAAGTTTGCTTTGGGCGACCATGGATGAGTTTGCTCAAGAGGCTGCTCGAGGTACCACAGATGAGGCTACTCGAGGTACTATGGATAAGAGTGCTCGAGGTACAATGGATGAGACTACTCGAGGTACCATGACTGAGGAAATTACTAAGTTTTTCAGTAAAAATATTATTTTACAAAGGTCACTCGAAAAATATCATTTTGATAAGGTTGTTCGAAGGAAGTCATTTTTGACATGGTTGCTCAATAATGTTGTTTTGATCGGATTGCTTAAGTACACGCTCGTAATATGTCTTTAAATGGTCTTTCTCGAGACAACATAAAATAGTTATGGAATTTTAAGGCATATATGGTTTCTCGGTGGTAAAATTTAAGCAAAGTGATGCCTTGCACAAAAATTTAAGCAATAAGGTGCCCCGGACAAAATTTAAGCTACATGGTGCCTATGACCAAAAATTTAAACAATATTGTGCCTCGGGCAAAATAAGGTGCATTGGACAAAATATTTAAACAATAATGTGCCTCGGGTAAAATTTAAGCAATGATATGGCTCGAAAATAGAAGTTGCTCAAATCCAAACTTGCACTTATTTGAGTTTAAACATTTAAGGGGATTTTCCCATGTAAAAAAATGACTGTGTGAAAGCGAGTAATAACCTCGGATATACACAATAAGCAAATGACCAAAGTTTATGCTTGCTTTCTTATTCTTTATCCCCATTTCTAGACTGTTTTGGTCGATCTCCTTCATGGCCAACTCTAGCCACCGTGTCTTCAACCTTAGAATACTTCTCAATCCTTGCCATAAGGTTGCCAATAATGACAACCTCCCTTTTAGTGAGAGACTGATGGAGCATGGAATTTCTACACAATCCAATCTTAAAGGAAGCTGATACATCACGAATATTGTATATTTATGCCCTTTATACTTATTCATTTTAACACTTTAATCTATGTTATATCCTACTTTTATGCTCATATATTAGTTAACCTTGATACACACACACACACACACACACACACATACATATGTTGTGCAAGGTATATATGAGCTTTTGTAGTATTGGAATGCCAAACGGAGCATTTGGTTGCGTTTTGGGAAAGTTCCGTCATTTGAATCAACTTCAAGGGCATGTTTGTATTCCATATTTCTTGTTCCAGATAACAGAACTCTATGGGATCGTAATTCATTTAGTTAGCTTCACATGGCAGCCGTAAATGACGCATTATTTTGAGTTCGAATGATCAAGTTATAGTCATTTTCGCAATGCAATTTTCTCCCTTTCGAAGAACAAAGTGCCCAGAATTACAGAGTCCCTCGATTAGTCAATCTCCATCGATCAATCGTTGAATTTGGTTTTGAGTTTAAAGGAAGCCAATGGTTATTTTTCAAGACCACTGATCGACCGATCAAAGTACCGATCGATCGGCCATACAAGATATTGGGCAAGTCAGCATGTTTATTTTATTTTCCTTTTTCTTTTATTCCAACTTACAATATATGTAAGTTGGATATTTAGAGAGATATATATTTCATTTTGTATTAGTTTAGGTTAGGGTTTGGTTGGTGCTGGGAGCTCTTTCCTCATCTCTCTCCTAGGGTTTGTCGTGTAAGACATCATTTTCTCCATATATATTAGTTGTATTTCTTATTTTTCAAGCTTTGGTAATTAGTTTTCTTGCCTTGATAATTAGTTTTACTTGCTTATTTCTTGCTTTTCTTTCAGTACATGTCATTTAATATGTTTTCTAACTAATGTAGTTTAGGTTTAGATCGACCAAACTCACCTTAGATTAATTTGGATTGCTTTGTTTTTGTGATGGATTAAATTATTCTAATGAGTCTAATGGGTTAGATTTTTCTTGATTTTATGCCTAGAAGATTTAACGGTGTATACCATATATTTACGACCTGACGCGCATAATTTTCGGGATATTTATTGACGTCAAAATCCTAGTAGGCTTTTATGAGAATATAGGTGGTGACAAATCTATATTTGATTAATTGGTGATATGAGATTTTATTTTGATAAACTTATCTTCCCGTGTAATCATTTATACAAATCAACCCTAGTTGAGGGATATTATTCACAATCTATAGTTTTTACTCTTTTTTATTAATCTTTGTTTAAATACATGCCTAGATTAATGTCTGGTTAAAACTATTATCTTTCGCATTTTTTTTCAAAAGTAATAAATCAATTAACATCTGGCAATATTCCTTATGGATTTTATACCCAGACTAGGCGATATACTCCCGTAATGAGTGTAGTAATAGTTTAGGTTTTTCATATTCATGGGAGCTAAAAACAACAACAAGCGTAGTAACACGAATGGCGGGTTTTTCGGAGACCGCTCCTTTTATGGTAATATCGCTATTTTCCTCTATTTAACTTGGTTCTTGATTTACATTGAGGACAATGCAAGGTCTTAGTTAGGGGATGTGGGATATTCTTCCCATTCATTTGTAGTTTTTTTATTTAATTACATGTTCTTTCCAAGTATGATTTTCTCCTTTATTGGGCATTTTTGCCTTGTTTTCGATGGTAAATTTCAAATAAATGCTTAATCCAATAGATAATTCAATGATGCATGTTCTCGATTTTAGAAGTTATTAGCCTTTAGTTCTCCAATCATTGATATTATGAAAAACTTCATGAATTAAACTTTGAACCCATGAGCAGATGTGTTTTCTTTTATAAATGATTTTATTTAAGGCCTTTGTAACTCAGTAATCTTTTATTGCATTGTATTTGTCCACACCAGGTGAGTTTTTGTTGGCGCACGAGGTCCCCAATTTTAAAATCAAAATTCTTTTTACTTCACAAAAAGTAATAATTTCCTTTTATGAGATGCGGAAGCGAGTTGATGGTTCAAACAAAAAAATTAACAATTTTTAATTTCTTCTAAATTAAAATTAAACAAAGTGAAATAAGATGGAACACACACACACAATTTGATTTCACTTAAACACAATTAATTTAATCCCAAGTCCTAGAAATTTGCCGAAGTCACATTTTTCATTTTTTTAACAAATTAGGCCAAACCAATTTTATCAAGTTAAAATTAAATGACTTGAATTAAATTAATTAAACATTACCCAATAATTAACTAGCACCAAATTAAACTTGTAGTGATTAAACCAATTTTATCTTGAATTACCTAAGCATGCGTTCTAGGTGAGTATAGTAAGATAAAAACTAAACAATGGATCACTACGCCGCGATGTACGAGGAAAAACCCACAACGGGAAACAACCTCGGACGACCCTAGCCTTAAGTCCACTAAGTATGGAATTATAATTACAAGACAGAAAGACTTACAACACTCGACTCGATCCCTCTCAAGCCCCGACGCTTCTTATTGTAAGCACCTCTGCCTAGTAGACAACCCCGGAGCTCCACCGGAATCTTGGCCTTCACCAATGAGACATAGGTACACCGTCAACCACACATGGTGCCTTTCACCACATGAGAATGCCGCAGCAAAACAAGCTCTTCTTCTTTATGGGATTTAAAAGAAAACCCAAACTTCTCTTCAAACAAATGTAGAGATAAACCGGTGCCAAACACTCCAAGCAAAGTATATATATATGGAAGCTTGGCAAACATAAACTATGGGTGTAAAAACTAAAGTGTATAATCAATTTTTCTTGAAAACTTAGACACTTTAAAATATGAACTTTTTCCTTAATCAATTTTGCTCTCAAACTCTCTCTTGGAGATAGTTGTGTATGAAAAAGTTAACTTTCCAAAGTTGGTTCCCGCACTTAGATATCCAGTCAAAAGTTAGTGGGGAAAGATAATGGGAAAGTGGGTGAAAACTGTCAAAAACTGCCATTTAACTGTTCCCGCCAAAACTCGTTCGAACGAGCCTTCTAACGAAGTTCCAGTGTGAACTCGTTAGAAATCTTGTTGGAAATCTCGTTCGAACAGCCATCTCGTTCGAACGAAGTTCTAGTGGCCAATATGAGAACTCGTTGGCAAACTCGTTCGAACGACATTTGGTTCGAACGAAAAACTCGTTCGAACGACATATCGAACGAACTTCCAGAAAGATTGAAAAATTCTATTTTTAGCCCAGAAACTTTATATACTTTATATTAAAGTTTTAATAAAATCTTTCTGAAATTAAACACAGTTTTAAATAAACGTACACCCAATATAAATTATTCCAAGCTCCTATATATATATGTAATGCATTCATACATTGGGAGCATGGAACCACTGTTGATGACGTAGAAACGAGGCACTTAAACTCGACATTTTGATGAGGCTTTATACACTTGGCCACTACGTCTTCAACACACACGTCATAGGCTTGAAGAATGTTCAATATACTCTATCCTATGACTCAAACGTTTTTGTCCGGAATTGAGCCAAAACTAGAAAGGACTTAATTGGAAATTTGTGCTCTTACAAATCTCCCCCTTTGGCTATTCCGGGATAAAAAACAAATAAAAATCCTAAAGGGCCGTCAAGCTCTACTAGACTGACAAAAATGTCCCACCCAAAATAAAAATACATAGCTTTACTCAAACAACCCAAGGATCAAAATCTTTGCCAGAGAAAGTTGCCACTTAGAATATAATTCCCGCACACTTAAGCAAACACATTACACACATAGGGAATATCAAAATATTTAATGCAAGTAAAGTAAGTACTCCCCCTAAAGTAATTCTCTCCCTTTATCAATTATGATCAACTTAGAAAGACGTCTCCCCCTAAGATAAATCTCCCCCAAACTAAGATACGATAATAATAGGTTTAGATACCATTTCTCCCCCTATCATTCTCCCCCTTTTTGTTCAAGAATAGACAAAGGTTAAGAATTTAAATTTTATTTTATCTCCCCCACATAAAGTATATACACCTCTAAACTAGGCAAGGGATAAATAAAATGGGATAAAAAGCTAAAACATGTAATTGTGCATAAAGTGATGAGAACGTTAAAGCACATGGGCAACAAAATCATAACTAATCCAACTAATAATAATGGATACCAACGAAGATGTAAGAAACGGATATCAATATGATACATAAGTATTAAGCATGTGATATCAACAAATAATCCAACAAGATGAATACCAATTATGAATTGAAGCATAGATGGACTAGAAAGCACGACAAAGACCAAATAAAACCATATCAAATATATGTATACATAATATATACCAAATAGACTCACGAACACATATATAGATATAAACACACAAATGACACAAAATAAGATAAGCTTTTCACACTCGTATGGCAAAAATGTGTCATATGAAAACGGAAGTGTTGGGGTGTGAACTAGTAACAATTAAATTTAGACCCAATCACTTAAAACATGTCCACGGAGTTCTCAATTGATTGCAAACTTCATCACATTTTAATATAACCTCATGTGACAATATAGATTGAACTCAATGAACAAACATACACAATGCATACAAGCCTAGCATGCTGATGATTCTACAAACCAATAGAGTCATGACATTGATAGCACAACTAGGATAAATGGACATTGTGCAAACCGTTTATATACCATCCAATCTCCCTCAATAAGCATATATATTTTCGAATGAATATATCAATCAAACATAGGCCTTGGCAATTATTTTTCTTTTTAATGCCATATTTTCTTTTAGGCCTTTGGACCACGTATTTCTTTTAGGTCCATTTCAAATGGTGGCTTATAATCGCAAAGGATAATGAATCCTTTCGGAGCCCTTCCCCGTGCACATTTATGTATTTTATTTTTATTCTCACAAATCTCACATGCAACGGATTTTGACATGCACTAGTCCTCCTAGGTCACAAATATGTAGATGACTAGATTGGTAGGAGAACACCTTACAAATCTCAAATATACATATGAAGTTAAATTTCAAACGAGCTCGTGCACGTGTGAAAAGAGGCATATAAAAATAGAATCCATTTAAACAACACAAAATTCAACTACTCTATGTAAGCATGGTAAAGAACATAATAAGAATTAACAATCTAAACCAAAATTTCTAGCCACATGGGAGCGCAAAAGATGGGATTAAAATACAAGTATATGCCACATAAAGTGTGTCAAACTAAAATACACACAAAATAAAATCTTTTTGAATTTTTTGACATTTTTGGCCAAAAATAAAATATATACTCAAAAGACAAACACAAATCATTTGTATTTTTCATTAAGTTCAAATTACTAACAAGGTAAAAACACAGATGATAAACAAATTTTTTTTGTATTTTTCATTTAATGCAAACAAAAATAAAAGAAATATAATACAAAAGATAAACAAGTCATGATTTCTAGCATGAGATATGAAATAAAGCAATGACTAGAAAATGACTAAGCAAGCATACATTTAGCATGATAATATAGCATGAGGTACAAAAGCTAAAGTATGAAAATAAAACTAACACATTCAACCTTTAGAATTTGCAAGGGAGAAAGCATGTGAAAGTAAATGAGAATCAAATACCCTATCTTGTAAAGCTATCAAGTCGGATCTCCTAACCCAAACTAATGATGAGTGACTATCTTGGTGTGTAAGAATCTTGACTACCTTGGTTTCTTTACTGTGGGATTTTCTAGGAACTCGTTTGAGATCAAAATAAAATTTCCTAAGATGACATTTTCGACCACAATAAGCACAAGTAAAAACACGTCAAAAATTGAGACCTAAGGATTGATCTCTAAAATCTTTCCTAGGTGATTCTCTTAAAACATTGGTTTTGGCTTTATGAGTAGATTCATTACAAGTATTGAAGCCTAAACCACAAGTGTCATTTTTTATTTGGACCGTGCCTAAGATTTTATCAAGTTTTTCGGACCTACACTCCAAATCAAATTTGACATTACTAGAGTCTTTTAATTTTTTTTCTAATTCTAAAATTCTAGACTCTAACAAACCATTTATCTCTTCAAACTCGAGAAGCTCCTTTTTCAAGGATTCCATTAAACCTCTAAGGCTATCTCTCCCGCCTTCTATATATTCTAGCTTCTCTCGAAGAGAGCTCTCTCGTGTCCTAAGGTCTTCCACTAATGCACTCTCATCAACGACATTGACACGCTCTTTCAAACAAGCTTCTAACTTAAAATTAGCTCTTTTTAATTTAATTGATTCTTGATATAAATCTTGAAAAGCATTTTGAAGTTCACTCACATCAACTTCTTCTTCATTTCACACTCTCTTTCTTCTTCACTCTCACTACCATAAAAAATAAGGGAATCATAAACTTTGACCTCGGAAGTGTCATGTGTTTAAATATTTTCATGAGAAGATTCATTATCGGTGCTCACATGACTAGCCATAAAAGCCACAAAGTTGGGCTTAGTGGGGGAATTGGGTCCCTCTTCATTATCACTATCACTAAGGGTTGCATTAAACGCAATTGGTTTCTTACCCTCTCTCCTTAGTTTAGTGGGGCACTCAGAAGCCCTATGGCCATAACCCTCACAACCAAAACACTTATTTGACTCGTCCCTATTTAAATTTTTATTAATAGTTTTAGGGATCTTCTCGGCTTTGTCATGCCTAGATTTATCAAATTTCTTAAAATCATTTTTGAATTTATCTTTGTTAAATTTAAGAAATTTTCTAGCAAACATAGCCATGTCTTCCTAGTCACTATCACTCTCGCTCTCTACTACTTATTTTTCCTCTTTCCGGGCTTTTAAAGCAATGTCCTTTTCAATTTTCTTTTCAGTTTTAGAGGGAAACATGTCTATTTTATAGGTTTGTAAATAACCTACGAGCTCTTCTAATTTCATAGAGGCTAAAGTTGGTAAAGAATTTAAAACGGTCACTTTTGGAATAAATCTATCGGGTAGGGACCTTAAAATTTTCTTTACAACTCGGTTGTCGGGTATTTTCTCTCCCAAGTTAAAAGATGAATTAACAATATCGGAAAGTCTAGCATAAAATTCATCAAAAGTTTCTTTATCGTTTATTTTGATGGTTTCAAATTGAGTGGTGAGGTTTTGAAGTTTCGAAGCTTTAACGACACTAGTACCTTCATGAGTGATTTGTAAAATATCCCACGCTTCTTTAGCGGTCTCACACGTCATAATGCGTCGGAAGTCATTCGGTGTGACAGTGCTAAACAAGGCGTTTAAACCTCGGGAATTAAAGTTTAAATTCACCCTCACTCCATCTATCGACCAGTTTGGGAACACGATCATTTTCTACTAAATGAGTTGGTGGAGACCACCCGTTAACTACAGACATCCAAACCCTCTCGTCGATAGATTTAAGTGTCGATTTCATACGCGTTTCCCAATACGCGTAATTAGAACCATTAAAATTTGGAAATTTTGAGAATGGGGAAAATTCCATTTTAGTCAAAAATATTTAAAAGATCTTTAACGAAGTAAATTATCATTTTTGTCTCTGATACCACTTGTTGGCGCGCGAGGCCCCCAATTTTAAAATCAAAATTCTTTTTACTTCACAAAAAGTTATAATTTCCTTTTATGAGATGCGGAAGCGAGTTGATGGTTCAAACAAATAAATTAACAAATTTTAATTTCTTCTAAATTAAAATTAAACAAAGTGAAATAAGATGGAACACACACACAATTTGATTTCACTTAAACACAATTAATTTAATCCCAAGTCCTAGAAATTTGCCTAAGTCACATTTTTCATTTTTTTTAACAAATTAGGCCAAACCAATTTTATCAAGTTAAAATTAAATGACTTGAATTAAATTAACTAAACATTACCCAATAATTAACTAGCACCAAATTAAACATGTAGTGATTAAACCAATTTTATCTTGAATTACCTAAGCATGCGTTCTAGGTGAGTATATCAAGATAAAAACTAAACAATGGATCATTACGCCGCGATGTACAACGAAAAAATCACAACGGGAAACAACCTCGAACGACCCTAGCCTTAAGTCCACTAAGTATGGAATTACAATTACAAGACAGTAAGACTTACAACACTCAACTCGATCCCTCTCAAGCCCCGACGCTTCTAATTGTAAACACCTCCGCCTAGTAGACAACCCCGGAGCTCCATCGGAATCTTAGCCTTCACCAATGAGACATAGGTACACCGTCAACCACACATGGTGCCTTTCACCACATGAGAATGCCGCAGCAAAATATGCTCTTCTTCTTTATGGGATTTAGAAGAAAACCCAAACTTCTCTTCAAACGAATGTAGAGATAAACCGGTACCAAGGTTCTAAAAAACGTGGGGCGTGATCGAGGCGTGGAGGCCAAGCCTTAAGCCTTAGAAGCCTAGGCGGGCCTTGGCGTAAAAAGGCGTGAAAAGGCGTTTAGGTCTTTTTAATATATTTTAATATTTTTTAACCATAACAAGGCTATTAAAATACTAAAATTGTACATATCATAAAAATATGTCTGAATATTTGCAAATAAAAATACTATTTGATTATTTTGGATGAGATAATGGTCCGGTTTGCAAAAAAATATTTAAAAGGCGATATCGTTTCACTAAAGCATTGTTGTTTTTAGAGAAAAAGTACGCCTTAGGGTTTTACCAAGCATAAGGCGTCAAAATCTTAAGGCGGGGCGTTTCCCCCAAGCCTCAAGCCTAGGCGTGGTTTTTTAGAACAGTTACCAAACACTCCAAGCAAAGTATATATATATATATATATATATATGGAAGCTTGGAAAACATAAACTATAGGTGTAAAAACTAAAGTGTATAATCAATTTTTCTTGAAAACTTAGACACTTTAAAATATGAACTTTTTCCTTACTCAATTTTGCTCTCAAACTCTCTCTTGGAGATAGTTGTGTATGAAAAAGTTAACTTTCCAAAGTTGGTTCCCGCACTTAGATATCCAGTCAAAAGTTAGTGGGGAAAGATAATGGGAAAGTGGGTGAAAACTGTCAAAAACTGCCATTTAACTGTTCCCGCCAAAACTCGTTCGAACGAGCCTTCTAACGAAGTTCCAGTGTGAACTCGTTAGAAATCTTGTTGGAAATCTCGTTCGAACAGCCATCTCGTTCGAACGAAGTTCTAGTGGCCAATATGAGAACTCGTTGGCAAACTCGTTCGAACGACATTTGGTTCGAACGAAAAACTCGTTCGAACGACATATCGAACGAACTTCCAGAAAGATTGAAAAATTCTATTTTTAGCCCAGAAACTTTATATACTTTATATTAAAGTTTTAATAAAATCTTTCTGAAATTAAACACAGTTTTAAATAAACGTACACCCAATATAAATTATTCCAAGCTCCTATATATATATGTAATGCATTCATACATTGGGAGCATGGAACCACTGTTGATGACGTAGAAACGAGGCACTTAAACTCGACATTTTGATGAGGCTTTATACACTTGGCCACTACGTCTTCAACACACACGTCATAGGCTTGAAGAATGTTCAATATACTCTATCCTATGACTCAAACGTTTTTGTCCGGAATTGAGCCAAAACTAGAAAGGACTTAATTGGAAATTTGTGCTCTTACAAATCTCCCCCTTTGGCTATTCCGGGATAAAAAACAAATAAAAATCCTAAAGGGCCGTCAAGCTCTACTAGACTGACAAAAATGTCCCACCCAAAATAAAAATACATAGCTTTACTCAAACAACCCAAGGATCAAAATCTTTGCCAGAGAAAGTTGCCACTTAGAATATAATTCCCGCACACTTAAGCAAACACATTACACACATAGGGAATATCAAAATATTTAATGCAAGTAAAGTAAGTACTCCCCCTAAAGTAATTCTCTCCCTTTATCAATTATGATCAACTTAGAAAGACGTCTCCCCCTAAGATAAATCTCCCCCAAACTAAGATACGATAATAATAGGTTTAGATACCATTTCTCCCCCTATCATTCTCCCCCTTTTTGTTCAAGAATAGACAAAGGTTAAGAATTTAAATTTTATTTTATCTCCCCCACATAAAGTATATACACCTCTAAACTAGGCAAGGGATAAATAAAATGGGATAAAAAGCTAAAACATGTAATTGTGCATAAAGTGATGAGAACGTTAAAGCACATGGGCAACAAAATCATAACTAATCCAACTAATAATAATGGATACCAACGAAGATGTAAGAAACGGATATCAATATGATACATAAGTATTAAGCATGTGATATCAACAAATAATCCAACAAGATGAATACCAATTATGAATTGAAGCATAGATGGACTAGAAAGCACGACAAAGACCAAATAAAACCATATCAAATATATGTATACATAATATATACCAAATAGACTCACGAACACATATATAGATATAAACACACAAATGACACAAAATAAGATAAGCTTTTCACACTCGTATGGCAAAAATGTGTCATATGAAAACGGAAGTGTTGGGGTGTGAACTAGTAACAATTAAATTTAGACCCAATCACTTAAAACATGTCCACGGAGTTCTCAATTGATTGCAAACTTCATCACATTTTAATATAACCTCATGTGACAATATAGATTGAACTCAATGAACAAACATACACAATGCATACAAGCCTAGCATGCTGATGATTCTACAAACCAATAGAGTCATGACATTGATAGCACAACTAGGATAAATGGACATTGTGCAAACCGTTTATATACCATCCAATCTCCCTCAATAAGCATATATATTTTCGAATGAATATATCAATCAAACATAGGCCTTGGCAATTATTTTTCTTTTTAATGCCATATTTTCTTTTAGGCCTTTGGACCACGTATTTCTTTTAGGTCCATTTCAAATGGTGGCTTATAATCGCAAAGGATAATGAATCCTTTCGGAGCCCTTCCCCGTGCACATTTATGTATTTTATTTTTATTCTCACAAATCTCACATGCAACGGATTTTGACATGCACTAGTCCTCCTAGGTCACAAATATGTAGATGACTAGATTGGTAGGAGAACACCTTACAAATCTCAAATATACATATGAAGTTAAATTTCAAACGAGCTCGTGCACGTGTGAAAAGAGGCATATAAAAATAGAATCCATTTAAACAACACAAAATTCAACTACTCTATGTAAGCATGGTAAAGAACATAATAAGAATTAACAATCTAAACCAAAATTTCTAGCCACATGGGAGCGCAAAAGATGGGATTAAAATACAAGTATATGCCACATAAAGTGTGTCAAACTAAAATACACACAAAATAAAATCTTTTTGAATTTTTTGACATTTTTGGCCAAAAATAAAATATATACTCAAAAGACAAACACAAATCATTTGTATTTTTCATTAAGTTCAAATTACTAACAAGGTAAAAACACAGATGATAAACAAATTTTTTTTGTATTTTTCATTTAATGCAAACAAAAATAAAAGAAATATAATACAAAAGATAAACAAGTCATGATTTCTAGCATGAGATATGAAATAAAGCAATGACTAGAAAATGACTAAGCAAGCATACATTTAGCATGATAATATAGCATGAGGTACAAAAGCTAAAGTATGAAAATAAAACTAACACATTCAACCTTTAGAATTTGCAAGGGAGAAAGCATGTGAAAGTAAATGAGAATCAAATACCCTATCTTGTAAAGCTATCAAGTCGGATCTCCTAACCCAAACTAATGATGAGTGACTATCTTGGTGTGTAAGAATCTTGACTACCTTGGTTTCTTTACTGTGGGATTTTCTAGGAACTCGTTTGAGATCAAAATAAAATTTCCTAAGATGACATTTTCGACCACAATAAGCACAAGTAAAAACACGTCAAAAATTGAGACCTAAGGATTGATCTCTAAAATCTTTCCTAGGTGATTCTCTTAAAACATTGGTTTTGGCTTTATGAGTAGATTCATTACAAGTATTGAAGCCTAAACCACAAGTGTCATTTTTTATTTGGACCGTGCCTAAGATTTTATCAAGTTTTTCGGACCTACACTCCAAATCAAATTTGACATTACTAGAGTCTTTTAATTTTTTTTCTAATTCTAAAATTCTAGACTCTAACAAACCATTTATCTCTTCAAACTCGAGAAGCTCCTTTTTCAAGGATTCCATTAAACCTCTAAGGCTATCTCTCCCGCCTTCTATATATTCTAGCTTCTCTCGAAGAGAGCTCTCTCGTGTCCTAAGGTCTTCCACTAATGCACTCTCATCAACGACATTGACACGCTCTTTCAAACAAGCTTCTAACTTAAAATTAGCTCTTTTTAATTTAATTGATTCTTGATATAAATCTTGAAAAGCATTTTGAAGTTCACTCACATCAACTTCTTCTTCATTTCACACTCTCTTTCTTCTTCACTCTCACTACCATAAAAAATAAGGGAATCATAAACTTTGACCTCGGAAGTGTCATGTGTTTAAATATTTTCATGAGAAGATTCATTATCGGTGCTCACATGACTAGCCATAAAAGCCACAAAGTTGGGCTTAGTGGGGGAATTGGGTCCCTCTTCATTATCACTATCACTAAGGGTTGCATTAAACGCAATTGGTTTCTTACCCTCTCTCCTTAGTTTAGTGGGGCACTCAGAAGCCCTATGGCCATAACCCTCACAACCAAAACACTTATTTGACTCGTCCCTATTTAAATTTTTATTAATAGTTTTAGGGATCTTCTCGGCTTTGTCATGCCTAGATTTATCAAATTTCTTAAAATCATTTTTGAATTTATCTTTGTTAAATTTAAGAAATTTTCTAGCAAACATAGCCATGTCTTCCTAGTCACTATCACTCTCGCTCTCTACTACTTATTTTTCCTCTTTCCGGGCTTTTAAAGCAATGTCCTTTTCAATTTTCTTTTCAGTTTTAGAGGGAAACATGTCTATTTTATAGGTTTGTAAATAACCTACGAGCTCTTCTAATTTCATAGAGGCTAAAGTTGGTAAAGAATTTAAAACGGTCACTTTTGGAATAAATCTATCGGGTAGGGACCTTAAAATTTTCTTTACAACTCGGTTGTCGGGTATTTTCTCTCCCAAGTTAAAAGATGAATTAACAATATCGGAAAGTCTAGCATAAAATTCATCAAAAGTTTCTTTATCGTTTATTTTGATGGTTTCAAATTGAGTGGTGAGGTTTTGAAGTTTCGAAGCTTTAACGACACTAGTACCTTCATGAGTGATTTGTAAAATATCCCACGCTTCTTTAGCGGTCTCACACGTCATAATGCGTCGGAAGTCATTCGGTGTGACAGTGCTAAACAAGGCGTTTAAACCTCGGGAATTAAAGTTTAAATTCACCCTCACTCCATCTATCGACCAGTTTGGGAACACGATCATTTTCTACTAAATGAGTTGGTGGAGACCACCCGTTAACTACAGACATCCAAACCCTCTCGTCGATAGATTTAAGTGTCGATTTCATACGCGTTTCCCAATACGCGTAATTAGAACCATTAAAATTTGGAAATTTTGAGAATGGGGAAAATTCCATTTTAGTCAAAAATATTTAAAAGATCTTTAACGAAGTAAATTATCATTTTTGTCTCTGATACCACTTGTTGGCGCGCGAGGCCCCCAATTTTAAAATCAAAATTCTTTTTACTTCACAAAAAGTTATAATTTCCTTTTATGAGATGCGGAAGCGAGTTGATGGTTCAAACAAATAAATTAACAAATTTTAATTTCTTCTAAATTAAAATTAAACAAAGTGAAATAAGATGGAACACACACACAATTTGATTTCACTTAAACACAATTAATTTAATCCCAAGTCCTAGAAATTTGCCTAAGTCACATTTTTCATTTTTTTTAACAAATTAGGCCAAACCAATTTTATCAAGTTAAAATTAAATGACTTGAATTAAATTAACTAAACATTACCCAATAATTAACTAGCACCAAATTAAACATGTAGTGATTAAACCAATTTTATCTTGAATTACCTAAGCATGCGTTCTAGGTGAGTATATCAAGATAAAAACTAAACAATGGATCATTACGCCGCGATGTACAACGAAAAAATCACAACGGGAAACAACCTCGAACGACCCTAGCCTTAAGTCCACTAAGTATGGAATTACAATTACAAGACAGTAAGACTTACAACACTCAACTCGATCCCTCTCAAGCCCCGACGCTTCTAATTGTAAACACCTCCGCCTAGTAGACAACCCCGGAGCTCCATCGGAATCTTAGCCTTCACCAATGAGACATAGGTACACCGTCAACCACACATGGTGCCTTTCACCACATGAGAATGCCGCAGCAAAATATGCTCTTCTTCTTTATGGGATTTAGAAGAAAACCCAAACTTCTCTTCAAACGAATGTAGAGATAAACCGGTACCAAGGTTCTAAAAAACGTGGGGCGTGATCGAGGCGTGGAGGCCAAGCCTTAAGCCTTAGAAGCCTAGGCGGGCCTTGGCGTAAAAAGGCGTGAAAAGGCGTTTAGGTCTTTTTAATATATTTTAATATTTTTTAACCATAACAAGGCTATTAAAATACTAAAATTGTACATATCATAAAAATATGTCTGAATATTTGCAAATAAAAATACTATTTGATTATTTTGGATGAGATAATGGTCCGGTTTGCAAAAAAATATTTAAAAGGCGATATCGTTTCACTAAAGCATTGTTGTTTTTAGAGAAAAAGTACGCCTTAGGGTTTTACCAAGCATAAGGCGTCAAAATCTTAAGGCGGGGCGTTTCCCCCAAGCCTCAAGCCTAGGCGTGGTTTTTTAGAACAGTTACCAAACACTCCAAGCAAAGTATATATATATATATATATATATATGGAAGCTTGGAAAACATAAACTATAGGTGTAAAAACTAAAGTGTATAATCAATTTTTCTTGAAAACTTAGACACTTTAAAATATGAACTTTTTCCTTAATCAATTTTGCTCTCAAACTCTCTCTTGGAGATAGTTGTGTATGAAAAAGTTAACTTTCCAAAGTTGGTTCCCGCTCTTAGATATTCAGTCAAAAGTTAGTGGGGAAAGATAATGGGAAGTGGGTTAAGACTGTCAAAAACTGCCATTTAATTGTTCTCGCCAAAACTCGTTCGAACGAGCCTTCTAACGAAGTTTCAGTGTGAACTCGTTAGAAATCTCGTTAGAAATCTCGTTCGAACAGCCATCTCATTCGAACGAGATTTCGAACGAAGTTCCACTGGCCAATATGGGAACTCGTTGGCAAACTCGTTCGAACGACATTTGGTTCGAACGAAAAATTCGTTCGAACGACATATCGAACGAACTTCCAGAAAGATTGAAAAATTCTATTTTTAGCCCAGAAACTTTATATACTTTATATTAAAGTTTTAATAAAATCTTTCTGAAATTAAACACAGTTTTAAATAAACGTACACCCAATATAAATTGTTCCGAGCTCCTATATATATATATGTAATGCATTCATACCATGGGAGCATGGAACCACTGTTGATGAAGTAGAAATAAGGCAGTTAAACTCGGCATTTTGATGAAGCTTTATACACTTGGCTGCTACGTTTTCAAAACACACGTCATAGGCTTCAAGAATGTTCAATATACTCTATCCTATGACTCAAACGTTTTTGTCCGTAATTGAGCCAAAACTACAAAGAACTCAATTGGAAATTTGTGTCCTTACAGTTTTGTGCTTTTCTTCATTTATAGGTGTTTATACATTACTCCTACCTCATTGAAAACATTAAATTCGTCGGTAATCTCTCCATTTTTTCAATCAATCGTTCATTAATTGAGTTCATATTTTTAAATGTATTACTTGAGCATGATTTTCAAAGTTATTTTGACTTTAGAATTGCATAAACTTTAGGAAAGGATCATAAGCCATCTTTGTTATACACCTATATTGACCTTGACCCCACCTTATATGTTTCCCGTAGTAAACTCCTTTGAACCTTAAGACAGCCTTCCGTTTCAAAACCCAAAATCCCATAACCAACTCCAAATTTGACTTTTAAACCATACATATCACCTTTAATACCTTTGTTTGGAATGATACTTGGGATTGAATGATGTTCTTATTATGTGGTTGGAATTAAGCATACGAGAGTGTGAAAGAAAAGAAAAAGTGAAGAAAAACTAAATAAAAGAGAAAATAAGAAAAATAAAAGAAAAAGAAGAGAATGAGAAGAAAAGAAAAAGAAAGAGAAAGAGAAAGATTTCATTAATGTACATAGTGTTTATTGTGTGTAAAAATTATACTCCCATGTGGACCAATGATAAATGCTCACCTATCATCTAGCGTGGACGACCAACCTACTTGATCGACTTAAGAGACACTTAGTCGGCTGGAATGTCGACCAACACTAGAAGGCCAACCAACAGGAACATCAACAGTTACCCAGATGGGATACCAACCGGCTCTGAATTCCAAGAGTTTTAATTATTGTATACTGATGTAAATGCCTGTCAATATAAAAGCGTTCCATCTTTAGGGGTTTGCACCCCTATAAATGCAAACTAGTCCCTTAGCTCAAGGGACAACTCGAATAACTCATTTGCACACCATACTGAGCTATTGTAAACCCCACTGAATAACAACAACAGCAGACGTAGGCTATTTTACAGCTGAACCACTCCAAAATATTTGTCTCTCGTGTGTGTGGTTTGAGTTATTTCTATTATTTTTATCTGTGATTATGAAATTGGAGTAGGTCCACTTTTAGACATCAACCGTGTTTAATAATCCTTGTCACTTCCCAATGTTACATCCATTGCTTTTATGAAAATTATATTCTAATTTTGAAATTGCCCGCAATTTTCCATTATCTCAAGTGTTTCATCCCCAAACACCTTGAATCCGTACGTAATCCATCCATTTTATAATCTTAAACCCAAACTTACATTTTAACCCTTTAAAAGGCCTATGTGATCCTAGGGTGAATGCGATTCAAAAGTTATAATAGTTGCGATAATTTGTGAAAATTCATTTCACCATTTTGATAACGAAATCCTTTAATTGAGATTGAATATTTTCATTTTACCTAAAACGTTCTTCATTGATGACATGCGTGCGGCTTATTTTCCACTTTCAACTACTATTTATTCCCACATGTCCCATGTGTTACCCTCTATTTTATAGTGCCTTCATTTGTTGAGTGTAAACACCAGTGAAGATTGAATATCACGCCACACTATAATGTTTTTTCGGTTTATAAAAGTTTTACCAGCTTAAACTATGTTTATGTGTTCACTCCTCCTCCCACATCTTAAGGTTTTAATTGGGATTGAATTTAATCTAATATTGATAACTACAAACTTCTGAGTGAATTCATTCACTATGCTAATAACATGTTGAAATCTTTTTCCCTTTTGTTAAGATTGTTGCATTATTTGTTGGGCATACTTTTTTAGGAAACTCGATGTTTATGGGTGTCATCCCTGAAAATCCTCACAAGACAACACTAGCCACTAGGGTAACCTAGTGGTTTAACGACTTACTGCATAGGATAAATGCAATCGTTTACCAACGAAAGTGGCATTTCTATCTTTTATGCTTACCTATTTTTGTTATCTTTCGATGCTGGTTGGTTTTGTTTTGTTTCATCACTAGGGACTATAATTGTCTACGTTAAAGGTGTGATACGTCACGAATATTGTACATTTGTGCCATTTATTCTTTGCATTCTAACACCTTTGTCTTCATTATATACTAATTTTATGCTCATATATATATATATATATATATATATATATATATATATATATATATATATATATATAAATATGTATGTAATGCGAAAGTTTTATCTGAGCTTTTGTAGGTATTGGAACGCTAAATAGAACATTTTGTCGCATTTCGAGAAAGTTTCGGCATTTGATCCAACTTCATGGGAATATTTTTAATTTCAGAATTCTTGGTCCGAATAACAGAACTCCATGAGATTGTAGCTCGTTGAGTTAGCTTTGCGTGTCCGTAAACGACGCATCGTTTCGAGTTCGGATATTCAAATTATAGTCCTTTCTATAATGTAAATTTTCTCCCTTTTTATAAACAAATTGCCCAGAATTACGGAGATCCGATCGACCAGTCAATCCCCATCGATCGATCGATCAATCTGGTTTTGACTTTAAAGGAAGCCAGTGAGAATTTTTCAAGACCACCGATCGACTGATCATACCAGATATTGGGCAAGTCAGCTTGCTTATTTTCTTTTCCCTTTTCTTTTATCCAACTTACTATATATATATGTAAGTTGGATATTGGGAGAGATATATTTGTCATTTTGTATGAGTTTAGGTTAGGGATTGGTTAGTCTTGGGAGCTCTTTCCTCATTTCTCTCTCCTAGGGTATGTTGTGCAAGATAACATCTTCTCCATATATATTAGTTATATTTATTGTTTTCAATCTCTAATAATTAGTTTTCTTACTTTGATAATTAGTTTTATTTTCTTATTTCTTGCTTTCCTTTCAATTTATGTCATTTAATATGTTTTCTTCATAATTTAGTTTAAGTTTAAATCAATTGAACTCACATTGGATTAATTTAGTTGCTTTGCTTTGGTGATGGATTAAATTAATTTAAATGGGTTAGGCCTTTATTAATTTTACACCTAAGATATTTATCGGTGTATACCATGTATTTATGACCTTGTGCGCATAATTTTTAGGATATTTGTTGACGCTAAAATCATATGCCTTTATGAGAATATAGGGGGTGCCAAATCTAGATTCGATTAATTGATGAAATGAGATTTAATCTTGACAAACTTGTCTTCCAATGTAACCATTTATACTAATTAACCCGAGGTTAGGCATATTATTTTTCAATCTATAATTTTTACTCATTTTGTTAATCTTAGTTTAAATATATGCCTAGATTAATATCTTGTTGAAAATATTATCTTTTACACTTTTATTCAGAAGTAATAAATGAATTGACGTCTAGCAACATTTCTTGTGGATTCGATACCCCGACTAGCCGTTATACTCCCATAATGAGTGTAGAAATAGTTTAGGTTTTTGCATGGTCGTGGGAGTCGAAAACAATGACAAACATAGTAACACCAATGCCCGATTTTCCCTTATTTATCAAAAGTCACCGTAACCTGCTCAGTGCAATCCTCCACCTCGTTATACACCTCCTAATACCTTATTGCATACTCACAGAGTACTTCGTGAGGCCTTTTCTTCATCATGAAGAGTGAATCCATTCGCTTGAGATGGGTATTGCTTATGATGAACTTGGTTGTAAAGGCATCTACGAGTTTTTTGAAGGACGTGATCGACCGATGTGGCGACTTCTCAAACCACTTATGAGCAATGTCTCCAAGACTGGAGGGAAACAATTGGCACATCAAACCCTCGTTGGGGTTTCATAACATCATCGATTGGCGATATTATCTAACGTGATCATTGGGTTCTGTCTTTCCTTTATATACCTTAAATTGCGGATTCGCTAATTTTTTAATTGGCTCAAACTCCTCTATAGCCCCCACTGAAAGGCAACTTAATCTGACAAAAAAGAGCTCATCTGGTGAGTTCCTTAGTCATTCGTTCCCCCCGTGGGTAGGACGTCTATACACCTCTCTTTTAATCAGGTCGTAGATATTGCTTTCTCCTCGTTGCTCATCGGAGCGAGATTTTCTTATTAGGGATTTCCTGTGAGGAGAATCTTCCCTTCGTCGCGCGATACTCCTCCCTTGACTATAACTCTAATCGCCTGGGGACTATGAGTGCACTACTTAAGGCCACATTTACACTTCTCCCTTTGGGCCTTTTTAGATTCTCTAAGAGTCTTTGGCGTATAGCATTTTTCTCCTACTGGTGCTTATTGGTGGCCCGCTCGTCTCGCGGACATATATCATAATTGTTAATGAGCGTAGATATCTGGTCAGATGATTCAAGCTCATCATTACCAACGATTATTTCCTCCCGAGGGTAATAACGGGCGTTAGGATATTGGTAATATTCGCCAATCTTTGATCTGACCCCCTGAGATGGAGAAGATAAGTGACGACCTTCCTAGCCATCGTAATTATCGTAACCTAATTGATGGCCCTCTTGGTCTCCATGGATATGCTAGTGATGACCAACCCGGTCATCGATATTTTGAAGATCTTGGTTGTGTGAGTGAAACATAGCAAAAAATTGACCGGTGACAACGAACTCAGATCATTCCCACAAATGACACCAATTATAGGCGGTAATTTTTTATAAATAATATTATTCAATGCACACAAACCAAGAAAGAACGAATATAACAGAGAATGATGGAATCACACACACAATGCAAGATGTATGTGGTTCAATAACGTGCCTACACCCACGAGGTGCTTGGGTCTGTTCTTTATTACTTAAAACACAAGTCGACATCGTTGTAGTGGTGATCGACATTACAATGATACATGCCCCTCTCAAATTAGGTAGATTTACATTTATAGGGAAGTTTAGGAGAGTCTGAGGCCCTCTTAACATCTATCCCTAATAATTCAAACTTACCATCTATCTTTATTAGTCATTACAAGTGATTGAATTGAAGAAGTCGTGTCTGTCCCAGAGCCTTTATAAGTTGTAGGCGCACGTGCCAGCATGATTCTTGACCCCATAATTTCCTTAAGACTTTTAATATTGTTAGGATCTATTTTGTAACAATAATGATAAATATATGACCGATGACTAAAGCCCTGTTTGGTTGCGTAAATTGTTTGATTATGTAAATTGCTTCATTGTGAATTAGTTAATTATAAATTAACGGATTTGAAATGATTTTAAATCCAATTTTATGCGATGTTTGGTAATCATTCAATCGAAAAAAAAAGTTAAAAATAGATGGAGAGAGAGATCACTTATAAATAGTGATAACTAACCGGGATAAACTTTCTAAACTTTAAGTGAAACGCTCATATTTCAAATTGATGCATTTCATGCTTTTTGTGAAATTCCTCCAATTTCATATTTACACATAAGTTAAAATGGGAAAATTAATGAATCATTACATTAACGAAACCAGAAATAATTGATGATATAATTTGTAAATAAAATAATTTATAAACAAACACAACACAACACTAGTGTTATCTCATATAAAAATCCAAAAAATTTTATACCTCACTTTTTCTATTTCCCCTCTCTCTCGAACTTCTGTCCCAAACCTTTCAACTTACTTCCATTTTCTCTAAAACCTTACAACTTACCCTCAAGCTTCAATTTTGGTATGTTATACCATTAAAACTTACTCCCATTACTGTCTTTATATTATTGTTATAAAAACGTGGCTATATATTTATTGTTTATTTGTTAGTATGAACTTATTAATTTAATGTTCATTTGCTAATATAATTTTGTTAATTTCTTATGTAGGTCATTTAATGGGAAGAAGTATAAATCCTCCCATTGCATCAGAGCGAAAGAGGAGATTGGACGCAGTAAAGGAAGTTCGACCATCTGTATCGTCCTCGTCTAGCAGTGGTGCCAGTGGTTCGAACAAAGGATATTCTCCTACGCGATCATTGGATAAACTATTCGACCAAGTAGCAGGTAGTTTACTAATGATTGGTGAATGGGGTACTCAGCAGCCAATTGAGCAAATTATTGAGTAGGTTGTTGGTGATTTACTAACTATTGGTGAAAGGGGTGCGGTAAAAATGGCAGATAAAGAAGAAGAGAAAGAAGGAGAAAAATCAAGGGAGGAATCAAGCGAGGAAGAAAGAGAGAACCCCAAATATAATACGGACAAGTCTTCTTCATCGAAAGATAAAATCCAACCATTCATATCTAAAGCGCCCGAGAATAGACAATGAAAAAGTAAGCCACTCGAATTCACAACCGCTTGAGGGGTGCATGCCAAATAACCCTGAATTATTAAAAAAAAATCATAACCATATCGCTTATTCGATATAGAACCGAAATGAGGAGATGGGCATAATGAAGTGCGTGTACCACTACAAAAAATTTATCAAGTGGTACATAGAGAAGGAAGATGTGCGGATTATTCGGTTGGTGAAGAACTCGGGTCTCTGGGGTATAATTAAACACTCCTATCGATACATAAACTATGTATCGGTGTTGGCATTGATCGAACGGTGGCGACCAGAGATGAATTCATTTCATATGTCATTCGATGAGATGACCATCACCCTTAACGATGTGTACCTCCTTAAAATCCTAGTAGTTGGTAAATTGGTGTACGGTATTGTTTTTAGGAAAGCTGAGGAGAAGGCAACCCAAATCAAACGGCTTACCAAATATATCGGTTGTACCGGGGAGAAGGCTTTGGAGGAATGCAAGTTTGTTTATGCCGTACATTTTGATTGGATAATGAATATGTGTAAGGGGAGGGTTAAGAAGCTGGGGGGGATGTCACCAAGAAGCAGATTGAGCAGGCTGCTAGGGGGTACTTGCTGTTTATGGTAGGTTGCTTATTTTTCCCTACCAAATCAGGGAATCGAGTCTTGGTGTACTACATTCAGTCGTTGTGAAAAGTTAGGAAATGCAACGAATATGCTTTGGGGATGGGCATATTGGCGCATTTATGTCGGCAACTGGGGATTGTGTCACGGGTAGACGTTAGGCAAGTGGTCGGATATCTCCCCCTTCTAGTGGTAAATATTTTAAATTTAACACGTGCTTTTAATTTTGTTTTGTTCTATATAAATTTACCAATCAATATGTCAATTTGATTACAGGCATGGATATACGACCACTTTGATGTGGCGAGGGGTGTTAGAAATCTAGAGTTTTAGCATAACAATCCACGTTTATGCAAATAGAGGGTGCAAACGGTGTTAGGCGATGCCTTTGCACAAATACTGGAGTTAAGGGAAACCTTGGACGATTTAAAAGCTTCAGACTTAAGTATTATTTATTTTAAACGTAATATTTTAACATTTGTTCTCTTTTATTATATATTAACATTTGGAATTACTTTTAGGTTTTATAGGACCCCTACTTTGCAAACCGTGAGGCCTACCCATTTCAAGAGGTCTCATGGTACAATGGCCTCCTTATTTGCTATGATGTCGGTGAACCCTATTACCCGGAGAGGGTCCTAGGCTAGGCTGACCATGTTCAAAACAATCCTTAGACCTCCAATGCTCCCTATATCGGAGGAGAGGGGAAAGACCCAGGCCCGCTACAAAGTAAAGTTTGATATCGAGAAATGGTATTCACTTAACTGGGTGGACCATGTTCTTTTCGGTGCCAGATACTCGACTACGGTGAGGACCATGCCTTGGGAGTGTGTAGATGGGTATATGTCTTGGTACCTAGAAAGATCCCATCCATACATTCAATCTTGAGCATCTTATTTACAAGCCGGAGTTAAAACACTCCGATAAAATGATAAATGATTCAAAATTTCCTAAATTGATCTATTTTCTTCAAGTATTTTTCTAACACATTTGATGGTAATATATATATATGCCCATGGGATATACATAGACATTAGACTTCTCCAGGAGGCTATTGAAGTCGGCTCAGACCAAGAGGTTTCGAATGTCCTTGAATTATCACGTGCAACGCTTGACGCCCTACTTAAGGTTAAGGGAACGCAAGCTCAAAAAGAAAAGAAAAATGTTCCAACGCGTTAAGAAACTTGAACTAAGGCACTTCATGATCCAACCCCCTAGTAAAAGGCCCCCCAAGCAAAAATCCCCCTGAAGAAGCGTTAAAGAGAAAATAGACAAAATTTCTTAGAACAATTTTGTTGAAACTATATTTTAAAACAATTTGATTGTAAAGTATGCACGATTTTGAATTATCACATATTGGAACAATTTTGAAACAAGTAGTTTGTATAAACAATATTGTGTTATGTGCTTGAATGTAAACTTGTGTTTGAATTTTGAATGTAAGGGAATGCATGAACTATATTATTAATGTAATTCTTGTTTGTAATCCTTTAATTTTCTTATATCTTTGATTCATTGTGTTTGGGTGATAACATGATTCATTGTAAATACATGGTTCATTGTAAATGAATTCTAAATTACATTGTAAATTACATTATGATTCATTGTGTTTGGGTTAAAAAATCCTTCAATATTATGAATAAAAGTTATGGTGGGATCCAATCGTGGTTGGGTCATATATGGTGTGGTGTTACCGTTTGTGCCCAATTTATGGTGTGGTGTCACCGTCAGATAAATAACTACGATCTCAAGTGCTGTGATTGCTATGTTAAAAAATTCTTTAACTTTGTGCATAACATACACGATCAAAAGCAACTGTGTTCATGTCATCTACAGTTTGGTATAACCATGTGTATATTTTCCACTGTGTGGTGTCACCGTCACGTTATAGTACACGATCTCACGTGACCGTGGTATTTGGGTTACAAAATCCTTCAACTTTCTGCATAAAATCCTTCAACTTTCTGCATAACATACACGATGGGATCAAACCGTGTATGGGTCACATACGACTATAAGGAACCATTACTTTATAGTACATGGTCTTAAGTGACCGTGGTATTTGGGTTACAAAAAGCTTCAACTTTCTGCATAAAATAAACGGTGGGATCAAACCATGTGTGGGTCACATACGACTATAAGCAACCATTACTTTATAGTACACGGTCTCAAGTGATCGTGGTATTTGGGTTACAAAAACCTTCAACTTTGTCCATAAAATACATGATGCATCAAATCGTGTGTGGGTAACACACGTCTATAAGCAACCGTTACTTTATAGTACACGATCTCAAGTGACCGTGATATTTGGGTTATAAAAACCTTCAACTTTATGCATAAAATACACGGTGGGATCAAACCGTGTATGGGCCTGCCTCATACGGCTATAAGCAATCGTTACTATATATTACACGATCTCAAGTGATCGTGGTATTTGGGTTACAAAATTCTTTAACTTTTTGCATAAAATGCACGATGGGAGCAAACCGTATCTGGGTCACATATGGCTACACATAACCGTTACTTTATAGTACACGACTATAAGAAACCACCATCATATAATATACGGTGTGATCTAACTGTGTGTTTTTGCTCTACGGTCATAAGAGACCGTACGTTAGTTTGTTATATTGTCCATCTTAACTTTATGTACATGTGATTTAAAGATAAAAAATCTTGCTTTATCCAATTGAAATGAAATAATTGCTTTATCAAGTGAGAACCAATTGGTGGGCTCAATTCACATATAACCAATAATTGTTATATAATTACATATAAGCAAATTGGAAACCAATAATTGCATATAACCAGTAATTGCTATAATCAATTTACATATAACCAATATTTGCACAAAAAGTTAAAATCATCCGGAAGACTTTCACCAATAACAAATTTACATATAACCAATATTTGCACAATTTTACCAATATAAGCCACCGTCAAGTCCTAATATTCATCCGATTAAGTCCTAATATTCATCCGACGATATCAAGCATGGTTCATATTTCATCTCAATGTCTTTGGGATATATATTCTGAAATGTTTGTAAGCGAGACTTGAACATAACAGGCCACTTTATGGCTTCTTGACGGGCCCTCGATCTCCGGTGAGAGGCAATTGGTGGTATAGGACAAAATTGTGTGCATTTTAAATTCACCCAATGAATATGAGATACGTTGAGGATAAAGATAACGCGATTCTCTTCCATCGTAGATTTTAGCCCAATATCGAATGGAACAAAAGTTAAGCATTGTAATTTAGATATCATTACAACCATTAACTTAATTCCATTAGCCACAAGATAGCCAAACTATGGAATGATAAACCAACACTCGCTTTTGCATGAGTGTCTAAAATAGTCCAATATCCTCTCGTACTCCTCAATATCATAGGAGTTCATAATGGTAGCCCAAAACGGCTTGTCCCTACATAGCTCGGACAACAGTGCACTACGAATATCATGAGAATGCTCTAGTCCATACCTAACGCCAGATCCTTTGGAAATAGCCGTATCTCCACAGTTTCCATCCGAATTGACACACATATATCTTCCACAAATGATTGCAAGAACTCGGGAACGTGCTTGATATACATCTTTTTCTCCCTAGACCATGTCTCCGGTTTCACGCCCGTCAACGAGGTCTTATTTGCAAAGATTTTTTTAAGCTCAGTTGTGGATGATACATCCTGCTCCCAAGCACAAAGGGTTCTTTTGGTAGATATATAACATACTTCTTCCCCTTATATGTCCTACTCTTTTGATGAATTTGTATGGGCTCGATCAAAGGCATGCAAGAGGATTGGACAATTTCCAATAACTTGCTTAACATAATATTTTTAACAGATTCACCTGCCTCAGTCCACCATTTTTTAAACAATATCATCTCGGGATTATATTCAAGCTCACAGTACCGAGGGATGTTCGAGATAATGGCAAGTTTCTTCTAATGATCGTCTAGCGCCCATTGCGGAATTGTTTGGCCTAGCTTCTCCCATTAGGCCAACTCGTGGACACATGGTAATCCGTAGATGGTACGAATTATGTGTGAGCATCGTATCTACGTATACTGGGTGTGATTTCCACAATAATTAGGTCTAAAGCATAGTGTGATGACCTACCAGGGATCTCATGCAATAATGCGTCATTATGGCCATGCTTGGTTGATTGAAGTAAATTCTAAAACTCCATTTGTATTTGAGTGACTTGGTGGACGAGCAATGCGTCCATACCCTTCCAAACCGTCGCAAACGAACCGGTGTTTTTTCAATTGGGTATGGTCACCCTTCACTCTGTTAGTTGTGCGGTTGCCACAGTGGGGTACCCGATTAGTCCACGCATGTGCAAACTAAAAATATAAAGGCATCTAGTTCTTCTGTATGTACACAATCATGTTGGGGTAGTTTCGCCAATTTTGACGGAAAGTCACCTATGCATTCTCAAATTCAATCAGATTCTCGGACTCCACAACCCCAATACAACCCTATTTAAATAGCTTCTTATCCTGGTCTTTGATGTTATGTTTCAAACATGCACCTTCTATGTTTTTTTGAACATGGAATAAACATAATAGAATGGTAGCAAGTGGAAACACCTTTAGCATCGTGTTTAGACAAGATTGTTGTTTGTTAGAGACAACAACTTGCGGTAATGCTTCTAGCTCGTATAGTGACCGCAAATATTGCAATGCCTAGATAAAATTCTCCTCTTTCTTACTCTTTAAATAAGAAAATGCAATGCAAAATAATTGCCCGATGAACGTGACTCCAATCATCTCAAATAATGGCATATTGCACCGATTAGTTTTGTAAGTGTAATCGATCACTAGTACAGTCGAGTAGCATATTACCAGGAAACAAGAGGTAGGATGTGCAAAAAACAAATCCTTCACTACATCAGTTTTCTCATTACTTCTATGCCAGTGAACATAATTCTTCTCCGTGAGCAAATGCATCAATTATTGCATGGCAGTGAGCCCTTACATCTCAACGTTTTTCATTTTATTTTTGGCATTATCCGATCTCTAGTTCAATATGTGGAGTACTTCCTTCGGGCCCACCCCATTGTTGATCATCTCACTAGTAATGTTTCACTCTTCTTGTGAAAGTCGATCGACATAAGGGTGCCCAACAAGTATTTTAGACACCTCGTGGTTGTGTAGCCCACAAAAAACTTCCACCTCCCAACGGCCATCATCGTGTGAAACGCCTTTCAATCGAAAGGGACAATCACACTTTCGTGTTCTAGAACATCGCTTCCTCTTCTTGTACATCCCCTCGTCTTTTCAATTTCTTTGAAGCTCGCTTCACTCACAACCAAGTACCCCCTTCCCTTTCTAACTAAACTGGTCTTGACGGATTTCAAATGATCATGACCGCATGAATCTTGTGACCAACTTGTTGACACCAGTCAATCATCTTGTCACGATTATAAAAAATCTGCACAAGACGAACATTGCTAGTTGAAAGAACAATTTATATAAAAATTTCAACTAAAATGAAAAATCATATTGAGTACAATATAAATAAACTAAACATGCCTCCTTAGTGGTGTATTTGACTGTATGGTCTTGCATAGTTGCATTAACATCCAATCCTTCTTCTACTGCCGCATCATGCCAATGCATATAATCATATGTAATATCATCCAATTATGTCATACATTAAAAATCTCAAATTGTCGAAATTAAACTACATGGTATGGTTTTTTACCATAGAAAAGGTGAAATCTGGAAACAAATCGTGCAAATATTTGGGCGAGGTTGATGCCGTTGCTTGTTCACGCATATTCGGTTCCTCGGGAGCAGTACGTCGAATGGATGCACTCGGTACAATAACATTATCTATATCTCGCCAAAATGTATCATCAAGTACCGAGTCATCTAACTGAAATGAAAATACAATATTCAATACAATAATAATTGATAATATAATAACAAAAATCAATAAAAACACATACACCTTTTAATAATTAAACTCACTGTTCTAAAAAACCCGCCTAGGCTCCGCCTAGGCACGCCTAGGCTTAAGGCTTGGGAGAAACGCCTCGCCTTACGCTTTTCACGCCTTATTCTTGGTAAAACCCTTAAGGTACACTTTTTTCTAAAAACAACAATGATTTAGTGAAACGATGTCGCCTTTTAAAGAATTTGTTTACAAACCGGACCATTATCTCATCCAAAATAATCAAATAGTATTTTAATTTGCATATATTCAGACATATTTTTATGATATGTGTAATTTTTGTATTTTAATAGCCTTGTTATGGTTAAAAAATATTAAAATATATTAAGAAGGTCTAAACGCCTTTTCACGCCTTTTTACGCCTAGGTCCGCCTAGGCTTCTAAGGCTTAAGGCTTGGCCTCCACGCCTCAATCACGCCCCGCGTTTACTTTAATTTTAAAATGGAAACCACGGCTAAATGTGACCGCTAGAGGGATACACACGGTCTCAAGTGACCGTGAATAAGTAAGCCACGTCATCTTCAAACCGTTGAAGCCTCATCATGGTTATAAGTCACCGAAGAGTATGGTTTGACGACCACATTTGACCGTGATTTAATTATTGAGAACAAGTGACACACGATCAAAGGAAGCCGTGGTGTAAGACTACACAGTTTCAATTAACCGAATGTATCCATCACTTACGGCGACAGGCAGTCAACCCGTTTTTATTTTATTTTATCTTGTCATCATTTTAAAAATTGTTTTACACACACTATACTATGTAAATGTGTTTTAATACCTCAAAATCATCAAGAGAGCATTAAATGTTCTGAGTTTGAAAAGCTTCAACACCGACTTTCTGTAATACCCCGTACTTTTGACTATATTTATTTTGGGGATTAATTAATTAAATGCGTATTAATTGGAAATTAATCCGGGTTATAAATACTAATGAGATGCGAGTTGGTATTTGATTATGTGCATATATGATTATATATGTATTTGGTATTATGAAATTTGTCGTGAGATTTATATACGGCAATTTGAAAATTTTATTGAGACGCGTGGAACCGCCGCGTCACGGTGTAATATTTTGATAATAATAGTGAATTTAAAATCTATAATTCGTATGGTCGTTTTGAGTGCGCCAACGCGTCCGGAAGGGTCGAGATAGTCAGAAAACACTACCCGAGGGTGTAGTTTGGGTCCCGGGGTATTTTTAGGCCATACCGGCAACTTAAAGGGTATTTTGGTAATTTTACATTTTTAGGAATTAAAAGTGACGAAAATTAGAGATGTAAATCTGATGTGGATTTAACCCATTAAGCCCATTAACCAAACCATATAAACCTAGAAAGCTACGTAGGTTATCATTTAGGTTTTCTAAGTTCCCAAATCAAAACCCTAGCCACCTTAAGCCACCATTGGAGAAGGAGCTTGGAGAGAGGAAATTCTGCAGAAAAACCTCATCAACCTACACCAAAGTCAGAAATCAAACCAAGGCAAGTGACTTTATTCCATTTAATTTCAGAGAATGTTCCCTCCATGTTAGAAAATTCGGATTTATGGTTTGTTCTTGATAAAATATGAAAACCCATGTAGTTTAGATCATAGAACTTGAGAAATTTGAGAAGGATTGCATGTAGAATGATAGGTAGATGTTTTTATTGATGATATACATGATTGAACAGAAATTTAAACGGATTTTGTTGGGTTAATTATTGATTCAAAAGTTAGGGTTCATGTTCCTGAAAGAATTGGGAAAAAGGTGTAGAGATTTATAATTTGATTGATGCTAAAGAGATTTAATCTTGAAAACATGTTAGGAGATGATTTGAATATGTTTAGGATGAATTAGAGACCGTAAAACGTTGTTGGGATGAACTTTGGAAGAGATTAGAAGTGATAAAAATGGGTAAAAATGAGATGGGGAAAAATCTGGGCCGAAGCTGGTAGCTCGTTAGAAGCAACCCCAGGTCGTTCGAACGAACTCGTTCGAACGAGCTTCTAACGAGTTGACCAGTCGCTGCTAACGAAAAGGGATTTCGTTCGATATCTCGTTCGAACGAGATATCGTTAGAAGGAACAGTTCGTTCGAACGAACTGGGATCTCGTTCGAACAGCCTCGTTCGAACGAGACTTCTAACGAGTTGGCAGAGGAATCTCGTTCAAACAGTCTCGTTCGAACGAGACTTCTAACGAGTTGGCAGAGGAATCTCGTTCAAACAGTCTCGTTCGAACGAGACTTCTAACGAGTTGACAGTTTGGTCCTTTTTGGACTGTTTTGATTTTTGGAGTCCCGAAAACTGGTTCGAGAGTAGAATTAACATTCTTTGATGATGTAAGGATAAATTTGGGACTTTTGGATTACTATGAGGAGTAAATTATATACGAGAGTTGTATTACATGGATGGTTTGGGTTGAGTCGTGAGTGGTTACTACGACGTGAGAAACTATAGCGCGTATGATTATAAATCGGATTAGTATAAATTGTGATAATCATAGTTAGTGCGAGAATGCGATACGTACTACGATTAAAATACGGTATTACTAAGATGTGTGTTTACTTAGTATATGGATTGTGTGTATGACATACCTACCATACTTGCTATCACGGGAGGTTGCGTTCGCTTAGGACCCTCTAATCCTTGTGTGCCTACGGGGGGGATATAGACTGGTACCTCGATGAACATAGGTCATAGAAAGACTTATTGGGATATTAATAAGTCCGCTGATCATGGGAGCGTAGGTATGTGCGTGACCCATGTGATGGTGACTGTGTTCGCCTCCATTATTTGTGATGTTGTTATCGGTAAACTATTCCTGAGAGATTCGGAATATGTAATCCTTATGTACGTGATGTACCGGGATGGATAGCAGAGTATGTGCGCACCGCAGCTTAGTTCTCGGGGTGCTTGTATAGTATATTTATGATATGAATAAGATACATTTATTTAATGAGAATCCTCATGTTAATGTTGTAAATATATTACGGTATTATTTCGAGAATTATAACGAGTTAACTGATAGTTATATATATTGCATATTGAGTATCTGAGTTTACGTTAAACCCCTATTTAATTACGAGCGTTATTATATTAATGGAACCGAGTATTATGGGTAGGACCTTTGGCAGTCTAGCTAGATATGTTGTCACTTAACTAGTTGTATGGGTAGTTATAGATGGGTACTTGCGTTAGGAGTGCACAGTTAGACGAGAGGTGAGAATATAATGTGAGTGCACGTCCTAACATGTACTTTGCATTTAATGTTTTAAATGTTTTAAAAGCACTTGCATGTTTTTTAAAATATAACTCCACATTCGGGCTCTGACCCGTTTGCTTTTCAAATCTATTTTTCTTTGTAAAACCATTTTAGGTGCCCAGCCACAAGGACACCAAGCATAGGTACTCATTCAGGTGACGAGCTGTAGCTGCTTGTGGAAGCTACAGGGATTTGCATGTAGACGCTTCTACCTTTTGGATTCCAGAGTCACTATCTATCAGTTGTAGGGCATGTTGCCCATTTCTATTAGACATCTTTTACATTTCAGTTTTCAGACTTTAGCACGTATTGTTTCAGTTTATTTATTTCAGTTGTGGGATTGTAGTGAGGAGTTTTTCCTCCAGACTTTAATTACTGTTATGTGATGATTATTCGTTTTACTTCAGCATGGTGAATGGTGTTATTTATTTCTTCATTACTCTTGTTGCATGTTAATTCAGACTTAAATTAAAATTTGGCAACTTGCTTTTTAAATATTAGGTGGTTAGTAATATTAAAATGTTTTCGACAGTGATGCTATTAACTGAGCCAACTTGGCATTTTGAATTAATTTAATAAAGGAGTAGCTACCCGGTATTTAATTAGTCGGGGTGTCATACTTTCTTTTCCTCAATCATTGCAATGTAGCCCCTTTAACCGTAGTTTTTGTATATAAACAACACAACAAACACCAGAGCAACACAACAAACCCATGAAAATGGAACTTTGGGGACAATGAACAAGATGATCTCAACTAGGTTAAACCGTAGGTATGTATGTTTCGGTGGGAGTGAAAGAGTTTTACTTTTTTATTTAGTTTGAGGTATATTAGATATTTAAAAGAAAAAAAAAGTATAAATTTTTCGAGTATTGTTAGTAAAGTGTATTTATTTTTTTATGTGGTGTTTTGTATAAATATTTTCGATAAAAATATCAAGACTCTTATGAAAAGGAGACTTTACCATTTTGAATCAATCAAATAATTTAATCTTGCATGAGCCAAACAATATACCACGTGGAGTTTGCGTTGGCAACATCCAAATCCAAAGTAAAATTGGGAGGTGCAAGAAAATGGAGGTTGGAGTTCCGTTGTGAATAGGGGGTTTGACCGGTAGGAACCAATTTGGGACTAAGAACACCAAAACCCTACCAACACACTCAAATATCCTAAATCTACTAATAGACTTTGTTAAATTGTTATCTCCATCTCTAACCGGCACGCCAATTCAGTTAAATACTCACTCACCCCTTTCCAGGTAAAATCAGTTCCCCATTATTTCTCAATATCTGTTTTTATATCTGCTTTGTTTCATTATCGAATCACAACATTAATCTTATCTGCCCTGGGTTTAAGAAATCAATACCAACTCCTAATCTATTTGTTAAGAATTAACGTTGAAGATGAGTTTAGAGAGAAAGATCAAAGAATTTGAGAGAATTTGTTATTGTACCCTGAATTCACATCACATCTCTTTATAAGGGGTCACAAATTGCCTCGTACCCTGAAAATCTCTCAGGGGAAAGCCCTAATAAGTTTAATGAAGCCAACCCACCTTATGGCCTATAATGGGCTTTGGCCAAACTAATCGAGCCCTCACCTCATCCGCGAAATGTTCTCACCTATCCAAACATTAATTCAAAGCTCCAATCAGCCTCTATATATTGAAATCATAACATATCAAATACAAGTATTGGGTGTCTTCTCAGCTAAGGTCTGTTTTCTCTTAATATATCGATGGAAAGGAAAATTGATATACCTTATTGTTGAATTAATTAATCTATGCTTGTCAAACTTCTAAGCAATGGATTCTCAATAAATTTTTCTATACTCGGTTGGACATTTTATTCTCAGGTATGTAATAATGAAAGAAAAGAATACTACTTCCGCTCTCAAGCGCATTTTGGTGAACTGTGGAGCCCAGGTCTGTTGTTGATACTTCAAACTTTTTTTTTTTTAAATTGCTTTCTTTTCCATCATGTTATACTTTTGGATTCGGTACCTATATAGTAGTAGTGGCAAATGGGCGGTTATGGGCGGTTTCATCCTCAAGAGCCCATATTGCCGGCCCTACTATATAGGTAGGTCAATGGATGTCCGAGTTCAAAAGCAAAAAAATGAAAGAATAAGTAAGTGTTTCAAATGGTCATATCTATTCATCTAGCTTTGTGGCTGGGTCAGGATTCAGGGGAAATGACTGGTCTTATCTTAGGTCACGTGGCAGTTCTATAGAAGTTGTGCCAAAAAAGGTTGTTAGAGATAAAAAGATGGCCTCTACTTGCGGCTTTCACTGAAAGGTGGTGTAAAAGAGGCCAGACCTTCCGCCAGTGTTCTAGAAGAGCTGGGCCTGTTGAAGCTAGCTTGTTTCCAAATTTTGGGTTTGACCATTTTAAAAGGCATTGGTAATCTTATCAGGAAATCTGTTTTCCATAATTTACCCTTGCCTGAGGCCCAGCCAGTAGTTTGTCATGATGTTTTTTCTTTTAGAATTAAACTGGGTGAAAGTGCTGTGTGTGGGGATGGGGGGGTGGGGGTGGGGGTCCTTCTTGGTCAAGTCTTAGTGGTGGGGAAGGGTGGTGCAGGTTAAGAGATTTTCGCTATACACAAATTGATGACGAGAAAGAGAATTGCCTCCAAGGAAATAAGCAATCAGAAAAGAAAGGGACTATTAATTAACTAAATCTCAACAATCAATTTCATTCAACGCTCGTCTTCAATAATGAAGATTACACCTATTGATAGATTAAGAAGTACACAACTAGGGTTTAAGTACTAAGGATATAAAAGGATAAATATCCTCATATCCCCAAAACAACAAATAAATTTTTTAATAATATCTGAATTATTAAATAACATAATCTTAAATAAAATCTTCATCAAATTCCTTCCCGTTCCTCATCAAGGGGTCTTTTCTTTGGTCTTTATCCATCTAGAGAGAGAGAGAGAGAGAGAGAGAGAGAGAGAGAGAGAGAGAGAGAGGTATCTTCTAGATTGATGTGCATTAAAGGAGGAAATGCCCCAGCAAAAAGGCTAAGGCCAAATGAATAAGAGAATGGGACAAAATTAAGGCTAATATGATAGTGAGTGGCTAAAATATTGTTCTAAAAGGTGGCGTAGTGCCTGTCGGTTTTCATCTCAATCCTTAGTATAATACTGCAAAAAATCAACTACTAGCACAAATTAACAGTTCAACACAAAGTCTAAGTAGTCAAATCAATTTGGCAATAACACAACATACCCCAAAATAGTAGGCAAATATATATATTTGGGCCTAGGTGAGGCGGCAGCACAGCACCTTCTATCACCTGGTCTGGATTTTTGGATGTTGAGAAAGGAATGTGAAATAAAGAAACTTTAACTGCTTAAACAGTACTTAACACTAAACTTCAATATTTTTATTTACGTTTCCGACTTTATTAATTTTTTTTAAAGAACTGAGACAATCAACAGAAAATGTTCTTGAAATAAAATATTATGCTTATGATTGTTGTAAAAAATTATTTCTGCAGGCAAAAGAATACGGGGGTTGTGTTGCAGCAAAGATCCCAGAAGTTGAACGTGATATGTGTTTGAAAGAATTTCTTGCATTAAAGAATTGCATGCAGAATGTGGTATTAATTACTAGATTTTTTACTTTAAAGATAATTGCGTATTTAGAATACCACAATGCCTCTCAAAAATTAGACTTGACCCCTGCTGTTGGTAAAACATTTAACACCCGTTAAAAATAGTGTTATGTGCACTTCGGCTCCAATTTCACTTTTCCTGACACTTTACTCTTTGCGATGCTTTTTATTATTTTGTGACACTTCTCATCTCAAAAGTGTCACAAAAAATGAAAATGGACCCCAAAGGGCAAGGATCTCATACCAAAAATTCACACTACTACTACTGGTCCCCAAAATGCAAAACCTTAAAAAATATCCCTACACGACATATTATGGGCTTCTCATAACAGATATGGACTTCCATTACATGACTCGTTGGGTTGGGTATTTCTAATTAATGAACGTGTAGAGGTATGTCTAAATACAAAATTATCTTGGGGGTAAAGTAAAAAAAAAACTAATTACTATAAGGGATGGTGATAAACAATCAATCCCCTCGGTGTTTGGAACTTTGTTATCCTCTTCCTTTTCCTGTGATAAATTGTACTGATATGTTTCTTTTTGCTGTATAGTGTCGAGGAAAGAAATAAGTTCGTACTCATTGTTCACATATATATATCAAGCTTTACTGAAAACTGCTGGTGCCATTCATAAAGCTTGGATTGTGCAGAAAAAGGTTTGGTATTCAGTTATATTAAAGGTTGGTCGCTCAAGGTCCGCGAAAAGTTAAAACAGTGCCCACAGCATGCATAAAATGTTTGTACATTATAGTTCAAACATTGCACACGTCGGTGCCCGCTTAATATTTGGAGTAGGGCCGTGTTTTTGCCAGATCGTATCTGAAATTTCACTCGCAGAAAATAATCGGTTTTATTGGAATCAAAGAAAAAACCTTGCGAATTCCGATGTTTTCAAAAATCCAATTTTTTTTATCGAAATGGGAAAAATTGGAAATTGCAAATTGCAGAGATTTTGGAAAAATTGGGGAAGCCTGAAAATTGTGAGTTTTTAAAATAATTTTGGGAAAACTAAAAAATTCCTAATTGGCATATATTACCAAAATTTGGAATAGTACAATTGTCGGTTAAAGAATTGATTTTTTTTTTTCTTCGGAGAAACTGGATCTGTTCAATTTTGGAAAAACTGGATTGGAAAAATCACAAAAATGGAAGTTTAAAATTAATTCCGATCCTAATCTATTTTTTCTATTTTTTCTGGGAAATCGTATCGTAAGTTGAAAATATGATTCTAAAATTGGTAAAATTCTGATCAGATTTTAGAGAATTCAGAACTTCGGAAAAAAAAAAGCACCCCGAGTTTGGAGTGCCCCTAGCAGCCACCTTAAAAGAGTGTTGGGTTATGTAGGATTTTATGCTCTTTAATTTATATATTCTGCTTTTCACTGATAGTATATTTTTTTCTTTTGTTTTCGTCTGTTAGTGTCACTTTATTGTAATTAAGGCGTGTCAGTTGTAATATTCTGCCAAATTACAATTTCAAAGCTGAAGGAGGAGGAACTGAGACACAAAATGTCTGAGAAAGGATCCAGTAGTTCTCAGCCCACTGTTAATTTTAGTGGATCTGGTGCCCTGTCGCATGTTTATATTCAGTATCCACCTTTAAGATGCAGAATCCCCGGATCAACGGGTTTATTTTATGATGATGGAAATAAATTGTTAATCTCGTCGACGTCTAATCAGGTGATGATTTATGCCAATTTCATTCATATGATCAAACTTTTTCAGCGTGAAATATTTTTTGCCTGACAAGTATTTTACCTATTCGGAGTTAAAAAAAATTGTTTGTATATATATATATACTAGTGGATGCCCGTGCCCGAGGGCACGACGATAAATTTCCCCTGTAATAAAAAAAAAATTAGAGAAAAAAAAAATTAAAATTAAAAATATAAATAAAAAAATATAAATATAAATAAAAAAATAAAATTAAAGAAAAAATAAATAAAAATAAAATAAAATAAAAAATATATATATATATATATATATAAATTAAAAAATTAAAATTGGAAAAAAATATTTAATAAAAAAAAATTCAATTTACACGTATTTAAAAAAATACATGTATTTATAATAGTATAATAGTATATAATGGTATATATAACACAAAAAAAAGGAAAAAGAAAAAAAATAACTTTTAGCATGACATTCATGTATGGGCATGAAGGAGAAAAATGTCATGCATGCCAAAGTGAAGATATTTTGGCCAAAATTTTCAAAAACCATGCTCCTTTATTATATGGATATATATTTAAAAAACTTGGGTACCTTGCTAATGGTCATATTTGGACTTCGGAACTGTTATAATTTTTGTGTAAACTAAACTAAACCGCCTCGAACTATTTTGGGTTTACGGGTCACCCCTCATCTGAGAAACCGACAAAGTACCCCATAAACTTAAGACCTGTGACAACTAACACAGAAATTTGGATTTTCAGTATTTGCGCTTGTAATATGACTCAAATTGAGTGAGTTGTTTCCATTTTTGTAGGTTATTTCGTGGGTTGTTTCTTGGAAGACTGCTCCCTTTACACCTCATGTTGAGCCAACGTCGGATTCGATATGTGAAGGGCCAGTAATATCTATTCGGTATTCTTTAGATGCAAAGCTTTTAGCTATCCAACGATCTAGTACCGAGGTTCAGTTCCGGATCAGAGAAACCGGATATAATTTTAGTCACAAGTACAGATCTGAATCAGATAGTATACTGGGATTTTTTTGGACAGATTGTCCAACATGTGATATTGTAATCGTAAAGACCAGGTATGCGCTTGATAAATGCCTCTTGTCTAATTTAAATATTAGATGTACCTACATATCCATATAATAAGTTTTTGAAAATTTTGGCCAAAATATCTCCACTTTGGCATGCATGACATTTTTCTTTTTCATGCCCATACATGGATGTCATGCTAAAAGTTATTTTTTTTCTTTTTCCTTTTTTTTTGTGTTATATATACCATTATTTACTATTATACTATTATAAATGCATGTATTTTTTTAAATACGTGTAAATTGAATTTTCTTTTTTATTAAATATTTTTTCCAATTTTAATTTTTTTAATTTATATTTTTAATTTATATTTTTAATTTATATTTTTAATTTTTTTTAATTTTTTTTAATTTTTTCTTTAATTTTATTTTTTATTTATATTTATATTTTTTTCCTTTAATTTTATTTATTTATTTATATTTTTAATTTTTTTTTCTCTAATTTTTTTTTTAATTTTTTTTCTTTAATTTTTTTTTTATTACAGGGACAAATTTATCGCCGTGCCCTCGGGCACGGGCATCCACTAGTGTATATATATGTAGAGCCAGTCTCTATAAAGGGAAAGTGATGTAAACTACACGTCAAAGGCCCAAAACAAAACAAACATAAATTCTAGAGAGAGAAATTAAGAATTTCTTATATTAAAAAATGGAGGAATGCCCTCAAATGAGGAGTACATGGGTATTTATATGGGGGTAATTACTTGCTAACCAAGAAATTACCTAAAAGACTAAAAAAAAAATATTAACAAAAATATACCTAGTTAGTCCCAAACATACTTAGAGACCAATTAAAAAAGATAAAATAAATAAAAGAACTAAAATAAAAGGAAAACAAAATGGGATTCCCATCACTCTCCCCCCTCAAAAAGAGTTCGTCCACGAACTAAGAGAGGAATGCCTACTAAGTCAATCTTCAAAATTGTAATTAATGCGTGGAGCGGAGGCTCCTCAGACTCAAGATACTCTGGGGGGGGGGGGGTGCTCCATCGCTAAAAGGGCACGTCGACGTGGAAGAGAGTACTATGAAGCTCGATGTCCAACGTTGCCACAATTGTAGCATTGGAATGTGGGAGGGCCCGAATATGGCGCCGCGGGGGTTAGTAGGGGTGACTGGAGTAGTGGTAGAGGGAGCTGATACTGGAGGAAAGAGCAGTAGCAGGGACCGACGGAGATGGAGCTTGGGAGGATGGCGGAGCTGCTGGTGCCATGTGATAAGTCTCGACCTTGGTAGCATACTCAACCGCCTTCAGAAAGGTCGGTATCTTTCGTAACCCCAAATTACGCTGAATGTATGGCTGAAGGCCCAAAATATAGCAGTTAATCCGCTGATCCTTTGTCTCGGGAAGACGAGTCCTGGTGCAAAGAAGCTGAAACTGCTCGGTGTACTCCACTACGATAGATGTCTCTTGCCGGAGGGACTGGATGCGAGCAAAAAGGTCGCGCTCGTATGTCAGCGGTATGAATGATGCCTGAAGAACGACCTTTAGCTCTGGCCATGTCAGGATAGAGGGTAGATCGGCTGCTGTGCGATGATAACAAAGATCATTTCATCAAACTCGGGCGAATTCTTGAAATTTGGTGGCAACAAGAAGAACACAAGAGTGGCCTGAACCCTCTTGTAATCAAATACTATCTCCACGGCATCTAACTAGTCAATTATGGCATCGGAGAAGAATCGCACGTCGAACGTCGGGAGATCGATGCGTATATCCTCGTGGAGACTCCGAGAAAGTAGATGGAGCGCCATAAATAAAGGGCCTCCATCCTGATGAGCATAAAGGTCCATCACATCACTTGGCACAGGTGCGGCATAATCGAGCGGTAAGGGCGGCATCTGGGCAGGTGGTGGATGAGGAGGAACATGCTGGAGGGCCGCGGTGATAATGGGGACACGTGCTAATCAAATGGTCGGGCTCACCACAATAAAAGCACTTTTGGTCCCGTAATGGTGCGAAGCAATAAGGGTCGAGTGGAAGATGAGGTATCCACTCCAAAACGCTGCGATGAATGTCCCAGGCGTTTGAGGATGAAGAGGAGTTGGAATGAAGTAGGGAGAGATCATGATAGGAAGGTGTATGGTGTGATGGAGGAGGTGGGTGGTGGCACAAACGTGGGCCAAGGAGTCGGGGACATGAAATGTCAAAATATCCACCGAGGTCATAAAGTTGTCCGTGATGGTCAGAAGGGACGAAAAGGCCAGTTGGTCGGAAGGGGTCGGGATCAGGTAGCCGTCCGAGGAGGTCGAGATGTCAGGGTAGGTCGGAGTTCTGGAGTAAGGCGGGTGGGCAGGGTGGGCGGTCGAAATTTCCGAGTGGGTCGGGAACTCCGGGTTCTTTGAACAGGCCGGCATTTCCGTTTTTTCTGAATAACTCGGACATTTCAGGTTGGTCGAAGTGATCGGACGGGGGTTCTGACTTTCTGGTGGAGGCGGGAAGGCCTGATTGGCCGAGGGGTCCGAGGTGTTCGAAAGAATCAAGAGGATTGCCGGGGTCGGATTGGCCACGACGTTGGTCGAGGCCTGCTGATTTTCCGAGGAGCATAGCGGCAGCAATTTTGCCGAAGGGTTTGGTGATTTCGACGGAGTTGGAGGAGGTGGGACGATCTTGATTTTTGAGCGAATAGCCGATGGGGGCGGGAGTTCCGCCTGAACCGAGGAGGTCGGAACTTCCGATCAGGGCCGACGTTGATTTCCGTCCATCGTTTTGTGCTGATTTTTTGGTGATGGCCTCCTTTCTGGGCTTATGTGGGGTGGACCCCGATGGCTCATCCGTGGTGATGGGTGGTTGAATTTTGCGATAAGAGTTGTAGAAGGGCATCAAATTGTTGTTGTTTTTGTGCCAATTCGTCCATTTTCTCATTTTTTGTCTCAATTCTTGAATCTCTTCTTGTTTGGATTTTTTCGGAGCCATTGTGAATGTAGCGTACGATTTGTTGATAATTTACACGCCGATACACTAATACACCAATGCTGGAGCGGCACCCGCTCTGATACTAATTTGATGTAAACTACACGTCAAAGGTCCAAAACAAAACAAACATTAACTCTAGAGAGAGAAACTACGAATTTCTTATATTAAAAAAATGGAGGAATGTCCTCAAATGAGGAGTATGTGGATATTTATATGGGGGTAACTACTTGCTAACCAAGTAATTACCTAAAAGACTAAAAAGGACAAATATTAACAAAAATATACCTAATTAGTTTTAAACATGCTTGGAGACCAATTAAAAGAGATAAAAGAAATAAAAGAACTAAAATAAGAGGAAAACAAAATGAGATTCCCATCATAAAGCCTTAAATTAAGGAATTTATAGTCCTCTTCTTTTGAAGTAGTGAATGGTTGAATATCTGGTGAAATATGGTGGAAGTGATCTTTTCATGACGAGAGATCATCTCCACGAAATTTCATCAAAAAAACAATTATTTAATAAGCTATTGATGATTAAATGTTTCAACGGTCGAAAATTCACACACATGTATATATAAATACCATTTTCATTTTACTCACTAAACGGTTGAATTTTTTGATGAAACATTTAGTAGAAATAATCTCTTCACAATCGAGATCATATCCACCAAAATTGATAAAAAAATTTAACCTCTCGCCACCCTTCCTTCCATAAATTACCCACCGACCCACTTACTATTAGAATGGAGAGGTTCGTAAATTCCTTAAGGAAAGGAAGCCCTATTTAGAGCCTCTCCCCATATATATATATATATATATATATATATATATATATATATATATATATATATATATATATATATATATATTACATAAAAAAGTGAGAAAATTTAGTATTAGATATTGACTAGTGTTTTTTTTTGCACCTCAATGTGAGGCGCGACAACATAGTTCCACCTCGGGGGGGTAATTGGGGTGGGTGGGTGCAACTCTTCTCTTTTCTCGTTTTTATTTTATTTTTTTCAGCAAGATATTTTAATTATTAGGATTTATCTGTATTGAGGTGCATATTTTAACTAGGTTATTTAGTTATCTTACTTTAATTAGGAGACTTGTTCCCCAAGCTAAAATCATACAATAAATAAAAGCTTAAGCTCTCATTTTGTAATTAGTTTTCACTCTCTGATTATGGGTTAATGGGAAAATAGTGCCTTTAAGCAATATTGAGATTTCTTGTTTATGTTCGTTTGATTTATTTACGCTTTCGCATCCTAATACACATCAAAGTGGTATCAGAGCCAGGTTTTCTCTTCGAGGATACAGTTGGTGATAATGATGGATACGTAAAACAAGCAGATGAGCAAGCGTGTTGAACGCTTGGAAGAAGAACTTGGAGAGATCAAGGGGATGCTCCAAACCCTCCTTGCCAGTTCTATCCCCATGATGGCTAACGACGACATTGTTGCATTAACTTCGCAACAAACCCTAGCCTTGCAACAATCCAACAACCAAACTTTAGCCGCCAAAATTCCAAACACAACCACCGCCCAAACAAATCTGCGTTCAAACCATTCAAACCCTAACCGTTCTGCTCAAAACCCGCACCCCAGGCCACCCCGCAACCCAACCCACAACCCTCGGCCCTCACAGACAACACTCGCTGTGGTTCTGAAATGTCGGCCAGAGCTCTGGCGCACCAAAAATCCACGGTCCCAACACCCTACGGCCAAGCCCTTTACCGAACCCTAGTTCCGCCAACCCTCTTGCTCGACCCCCCCTCCCCCCAAGACTGCGCCGACCATCGGTGACCCCCACAATCTCCATTAGGTCCTCGCCAAAGCTCTGGTGAGCAGAGGGAAACCCTTCTGCGGTTCCAGATTCGCTCTTTTCAAGCCCTAACCCTCAAACACACCCGAACCTCTCTCCCTCCCATGACTCCTGCCCAACAAACTATTAACCACGACCCTTTTCCTGCTCTGTACCCCACCCGAGCGCTCCAGATATACCCTTAAGCCGCTCCCGCGACGTAAGGATGGCGCGGACAGTCGGTAAAAGCCCGTTAATGAGCCAAATGTGTCCCTACCCACTTCTCTCATTTCGGGTCTAAGTTTTGTGTTAGAGGTTGTTGGTAGTAGTGGTGGATTCACGACTGTTTGCTAAATTTTCAGCCATATCCATGCCTGCTGACACAAAATGGGTGGGAGACGATGGTATGCTACGTACCCGTGAGTGGCTATTAGACTACATGGTCGACGTTTCGATATACGACGAATTTGTAGGCTCAGAGTTGGACGAGGAAGTTAACCAGGATGTGGGCCCGAGGAGCTTGTGCACCATGACTATGTTCCAGATGTCGAAGATTTTTAGTTGCCTATTCAGAACCCAGTACAAGTTCATACAACTGGAGGATAATGTTTCACTTATGGGCAACCAGGGCATATTGCGCGTTATTGCCCATACCGACATAGGGAACGGAGGGAAGTACTGGTGCCCACGTCCTCCCGAGGTAGTGGGGCGTGGTTATGATGATGATGACTTGTCAAAAGAAGACTTGGATAATCCGTTTGGGGAAGTCAACCTGATTTCAATGATGTATCTCGTCGTATTTGCATTTTGGAGAAGACTATGCACGGGGACATGCGCTTGGAAGTGCCTGTTTTTTAGGGTAAGCTTGACCCTGATGCCTTTGTTGAGTGGCTTGGCATCGTAGAGAAGATTTTTGAATGCAAGGGGTATCAGAGGATTAAATGTGTCAAATTGTTCGGGCATGTCAAGGTTTGGTGGAATGGGTTGTGTCAAAGGCGTAGGGAGAGAGGAAAGCATGCCATTGTGACGTGGGGCAAAATAAAGAAGTATTTTCAGGTAGCTTTTATTCTCCCACTTCCGAGCATTCACTCGCGTGCAAGCACTACGGCAAAATTCGATGGTAGTTGCCGGTTGCACCAAGCAGTTTCACATTCTCTACGCACAGGCTAACCTTAATGAGTTGGACGTGCATAAAATTAGTCGGTTTATATTAGTGGCTTGTAGTGGCGTATTAAGTTTGAATTGCATTTGAGGGACATTGCGACACTTGATAAGATTGGAATATGCGAGAAAAGTGGAAGAGCATCTGAAATTCTTTACTAGCACTTCGGCTGCTAATACAGATGTAGAGACTGCATCCACCATGGCGAAGCCTACTCTGTCCCCGACAACAAACTTTAAGTGCTATGAGTGTGGTGCCTTCTGCCACCGAGCGTTAGAATGTCCGAAGAAGATACTCGTCCTTGTGACTGAGGGAGACGTGGTAGAAGAGGAGAACAATGGTGAGCCAACTAAGGAGAGAGTTTTGATAACCCGTGTGCATGTACCCCCTGAGATGAACGGCATTCCGCTTTAGCACTCGGGACGAGATTTTCAACGAAGGGGGAGAGTGACGCGCGACAACACAGTTTCCTCTTCGGGGGGGGGGAGGGGGCTTTTCTCTTTATATATATATATATATATATTTTCAGCAAGTTATTTTAATTATTAGGATTTTTCTATATTTAGTTACCTATTTTAATTAGGTTATCGAGTTATCTACTTTAATTAGGAGACTTGCTCCCCAAGCTACTATTAGACTATAAATAAACGTTTAGGCTCTCATTTTGTAATTAGCATGGTTCAAAGTCGCGGTATCGGTCTATGACTCGGACGCTCTATTTTTGACTCGGTATCGGTATCGGTATCGGTCTCGGGCGATATGCAACTATACACTATTTAGAGAACTAAAAAAAAATTGAAAAAAATACAGAAAAGTTTATAAGAATAATAATATGGCTCAATTAGACAAGTACAAAATCATCATTTAATATGCATAACATTGTTTAATTGTTTATACTGAATCATCATTTAGTATGGATAACATTGTCTAAATCAATATATATATATATATATATATATATATTTAGTCAATATATATATTACTAAATATATATTGACTAAATATTTAGTAAATACATATTACTAAATATATATATTACTAAATCAATATATATATATATATATATATATATTTAGTCAATATATATATTACTAAATATATATTGACTAAATATTTAGTCAATACTAAATATTTAGTCAATATTTAGTCAATACTAAATATTTAGTCAATATATATTAAATATTTATATTTAGTAATATATATATCCATATAATAAAGGAGCATGGTTTTTGAAAATTTTGGCCAAAATATCTTCACTTTGGCATGCATGACATTTTTCTCTTTCATGCCCATACATGAATGTCATGCTAAAAGTTATTTTTTTTCTTTTTCCTTTTTTTTGTGTTATATATACCATTATATACTATTATACTATTATAAATACATGTATTTTTTTAAATACGTGTAAATTGAATTTTTTTTTATTAAATATTTTTTTCCAATTTTAATTTTTTTAATTTATATATATATATATTTTTTTATTTTATTTTATTTTTATTTATTTTTTCTTTAATTTTATTTTTTTATTTATATTTATATTTTTTTATTTATATTTTTAATTTTAATTTTTTTTTCTCTAATTTTTTTTTAATTTTTTTTTTATTACAGGGGAAATTTATCGTCGTGCCCTCGGGCACGGGCATCCACTAGTATATATATATTTACAGGGGAAATTTATCGTCGTGCCCTCGGGCACGGGCATCCACTAGTATATATATATTTAGTAATATATATATATATATATATATATATATATATATGCATAACATTGTTTAATTGTTTATACTGATGTTTATACTGAATCATCATTGTTTATACTGAATCATCATTGTATGATTCAGTATAAACAATGATGATTCAGTATAAACATCAGTATAAACAATTAAACAATGTTATGCATATATATATATATAGAGAGAGAGAGAGAGAGAGAGTGGATCTAGTGCGGACCTAGTTTGCGGATTAGCTACAGTCCAAAATTTACCTAGGGACCACTTGTGTCTTTATATGTTTTTCGTCTTTTTCTAAAGTTTTAGGGAATAGAATTTTCTACCGCAATGATTTCTAAAGTCTTTTAAGCTTATTTTCACGCTTAATTAATCTGGAAGTCTAATTGTAGAAGTTTCAGGACTACTGCTACTTCTCAGGCTTTTTCCGTCACTATCGTATTGGAGTTCTGAATAGCGATGATTATCTATATAAATAATTTCTTCAGGGAGTCTAGAAATTAAAAGAGGTTTTGATGGAAAATATTCTAGTCTTAACTACCTTATACGGTATCGTGGGTTTATCTGTCTAGTTTCTTTATATATTTGATTAATAATATCAATTATATCGTTATCTATAAATTCGTCTAAATTATTATCACCATAAGATGACAAAAATCTACGGTATGTTCTAGGGGCAGCTGTCTCTACGTTTTTAAGGAGAGGGCGGATTTCTCCGGCTCTAATTAAAGTAGCCTTTGTTTCAGCTAACATTTTTCGTCTAATAAATTTTAGTACGTCTATGCTGTCTTCAAGTATCCTAGTGTATTTTTGATATTTTTCAGGTCTTGATAGTTCTTCTGCAAAATCTTCCGTTCTTAATTTTTGTCTAAAGAGATCACGGATCCCTGTTCTAATTATTTCTATTCTAGGTACTTCTCTTCCTAGCCACTCAATGATCTAGTCTATATATTTAAAAGTACCACCTGCGTATACTAAAGCAGATTCTATTAGTTCTTTATCTTTAGTGTCTGTAAGAGTCTAGTCTTGAATTTCTCTAGTTAAGTCTAAACTTGTTTGATTAACAAATTCTAAAAAGTCTTTAGTGATTTGTAAGCTCATATAAGATTCTTTTTAAAGAAATAATATGTAAAAATAGTTAAGGGTTTGGTTCGAGTTATACCTTCCTTCTGCTCTGCACTATCTTTATCTTCTTCCCTTTGTCTCTTCAGCCTTGTTACTATTCTTCTCCGGTCTCGGCCTCCTACAACTCTCTCTTTATGTGTCGCACCTCAATCCACTATTTTGGCGGTTGACCCGTTTCCTGCATGTACGCCTTCACGCCTAACACCCACCTGGCTAACGACTCACGGAAAATCGGCACCTGACGGCGGTTCACCAGTAGAACACCTTGTGTGCTACACCAGAGGTTTCACACAATAGTCCTCTATGAACAGAAAGTTGGAGACAATTTGGAAAATAATAACAACTCTAACATAAGAGATTTCTGGAAAAGAAAATATTTTTATTGCATAGCATAAGTAAATACAACTCTCCCCTAACTATGAGAGGTTTACTCACTCATATACACATTACTTACTACAAGCATACTCTCTAACACTGGAAGTCTAGCAATCTCTCACTCTCTAACTCCTGATCTCTAAAACTCAAATGGACGCTCCCCTTTATAGCATAAGGGTACTACAAATGACTGGTAACCGGCTACCAAAAGCAATCCGGCTGAAAGCATATAATTATTAAATACATTAAAAGTCTGCAGCCTTGGATTCCTTTGAGTCTTTACATTTCCGCTTTTTCAAAAGCAATCTTGGCATTTTGCAATTATCTTTCACCTAACGTCTTCCACTGTCTTCCTTTATCTTTATGAAAGGAGGATGTCTGGGCCCGTATGGGGCAGGTCTGAGCTGCTTTATTCTGCAAGGGCATCATCAGTCTAAATAATGGAGTCTTCTTGTCTTCTTGCAATAATGCATAGGTCTACTGCTGGCATCTTCTGTCTTTAATAATTCTTCTGCTAACAAGGGGCCCGTCTTTGTCTCATCCGCGTCTTCTTCTTCCTTGTCTTGGTTTGGTAGGGCATTGTTGAAAAATTCATCAATGAGGCCTACAGTTCTAAGGCTAACTGGCAAATCTATCTCTACCATTTCTTTGGATTCCTTCTTGAGCCTTCCGTTGAATGGCTCATCGGCTTGGATTATCAGGTCTTCTTTGTGGTAGGCAGTGTACCACCTGTCTTCCCCTGTCAATAACTCCATGATTTCTATGGTCTCCTTGGCTTGAGCAATCTGGAGCTTGGACTTATCAACAAATAATTTTTTAGTCTAGTCTTCTGATAAAATCTCAACGTCTTCAAATATATAACTAGAAAATCTAATAAGTCTAAATCCTTCAACTCTCATTCGTGTACAGGAACTTGGAGCAATCTGGTAGATTCTAGCAAATAGAGGAAGGAAGTCTTCTACCTTCTTAACATACTCACGGACTATTTTTTCAAGAGCAATAGAGTCTTCAATATCTTTTATCTGGACGAGTCCAATGAACTCGTGATCTGCAAGAGTTATATGAGCCATTTCTGATTTTCCAAAAAGATATATTTTTGGAACGTCTTTGAAGAAACCCTTAATTATTAAGGCATCTCCATTTATTTATGATAATAACATATTAAAATGATCAATAATGTTATTAGATTCTTTTTTTAAGTCTTCTGTTAATGGGAGATTATTATGACCAAATGGTATAACAATCTTAGTCTTAAAAGTCTTTTTCTGATAACAGAAATCAGTAGGTCTAATTTTGGAGGATTCTCCGAGAGTCTGAGCATAAGTCTGAATCTGAGGTCTAGGTATAGCAGTACCACTGAGCTGGGTTACTGCAAGTCTTCGAGTCCTCATAAATCTAGCAATGGCTACCAAATTTTGTTTGAACTCAATCCAAAGTTTATTCTTGACGTTCCACCATATAGCGTCTATGAGAGTATTTTCATCTTCCGAAAATTCTCGTCTAAATTTGATCAGGTCTGGATATCTCTGATCAGGTCTATATTGGGGAAAATACATTTTCCTAATGAGTCTATTTTGAGAAATAATCTCTTGTCTAGATTTTCCAGGAGGAACTAAGATATCATCAAAGTTCTCTAGGATTGGTCTTTCTTGAGAGTCTTGAATATGAGTCTGTGTTTGCGTTACACCAACATTTGGTCTTACGCGTCTAAGATAGTCTGCAACGTCTTCCTTGTTCAGTCTATTCGTTCCAGAGGAACTCATGTCTTCTAGGTCTTCTGTTTGCAACATAAAACATGAAATCATATTAGTGTTAGCAAACATTGGCTCTCTTGATATCATGTCTGGAATGGTATTTTTACTTCCCTTAATATGTATAACAGAGAAGTCATAACCATTAAGCAATTGTTGCCATCTAATTAGTCTATTAGTTCTTGATTTGGACAAGTCTAAGTCTCTGAATTTTACTGCATAAGAAGAGTCAGTATAAACAGTAAAATGTTTAGGTATAAGAAACAACATATATTTTTCTATTGCCCTTACTATGGCTAAAACTTCTTTTTCATGGGTAGTGTATCTTGTTTCTGGGTCTGAAAAGGTTCCAGAACTATGTCTACAAAGTTTCTTCTTTTTTGTCTGATGATCAATGGCGAAGTATATTGCTTCCCATTGTTTATCAGAGGCATCTGTTTCTACTATAAACTGGTCTTCTGCATTAGGCAGTTCAAGTAAAGGAATATTCTTAATTGCATCTTTAATTTGTCTTATTACTTCAAAATCATCTTTAGTCCAATAAAAGGGATTGACTTTGTCTGTTCCTTTTAATTTGGCCGTTAAGCTTTGTCTTTTTGAAGCAAGGTCTTTAATAAAGTCTGCAGCACAATTAAGCAATCCTAAAAATGATTGTAATTGTTTTCTATCTTTAAGTTGGTCTGGAAACTCAAGAATCTTTTTGGTTATGTGTTCTACCAAGGATAATTTTTCTTTATTAATGTGCATTCCCACAAAGTCTATTTCAGTCTGAAATAATTGCATTTTCTTTTCGCAAATAACAATACCATGTCTGTCTAATTCTAAGATAATCTTTTTAAGATGGTCTACATGCTCTATCTCAGTCTTACTGGCTACAAGAATATCATCTATATAAACAAGACAAAATTCTAAATAAGGTCTAAATATATCATCCATTCTTCTTTGGAAAACTTGAGGAGCATTCAAGTATCCAAATGGCATTACTAGCCATTCATATTTTCCTTGGGGCACACTAAAGGCTGTCCAAGTAATACTGTCTGGATGCATCTTAATTTACCAGAAGCCTGATTTACAATCAAACTTACTGAATATAATTCTATCTTCAATCAAATTGATCAAATTATTCTTGTCTGGTATCTTATAAGAATCAAATTCACAATTCTTATTTAATTGTCTATAATCTATAACCATACGTCTTTTTCCTCTTTTACGTTCAGATTCGTTTTGAACATAGAAGGCTAAGCTATTATGTCTACTTTTACTTTCTCTAATAATGCCTAATTTAAGCATTTCATCTATGTCTTTTTTGAGTTCTTCCCTATCTTCTTGTGAGTATCCTTTCTTATAGGTTCCACCATTAATAGTGGCGTCTAGGTTCCACCATTAATAGTGGCGTCTGGGTTAATAGGGATAATTTCACAATAGCTTTGGTCTTTATCCCACTTAACGATGGGATTTTCTCCTAGAGTAGGCTCTGCTAATTGCCTAATCTTTTTTTTCTCTACTTCTATATCGATTTTCTTTTGTTTGGATATAGCTTGAACCTGTAATAAGGTATACTGGGCTTCATCTAAGATGTCTTGTTGTATAAGCGCTATTTGCTTATAACACTTTTGGTCTGGACACTTACACTCTTTTTGTAAGGGTTTAGTAATTTCTAAAGCTTTTTGTTGGGTTGTAGGTCTAGGTCCACCATGCTCAGCTGAAGAACTCTGATGTTTTATGGGTCTATAATTGGGTTTGACCTGCATAAGGTCAAAGGCAGTCTTATGATCTATTAGAGGGGCTTTAATATTAAATTCCTCTTGATCACTAATTAATATCTTATCATTATACTGAGTATAAGGATGATATTTACTAATAAAGTCTTGTCCTAAAATAATATTTCCTGTGAAACTAGGACGAGGACCATTATCCAAAACCGATGATTAACGGTTTTGTTGGTCTGATTTCCTAATTTAAAATAAATAGGAATAGTCTAGAAATATAAGGTAAATGGATCTCCATTAGCCACTTTACCATAGATTTCTTGAGTACTTTCTAAAAAATAGTCTTCAGGGAAGGCATTAGCCTTGCAAATACTCTGAGAGGACCCTATATCTATAAAGGCTGAAAGTCTTTTAGGATAGTCTTTATGTTGAACAAATAATTCTACGAAACAAGCATGTGGTTTAGTAGAAATTCCTAAATTGTTCTTTTCTAAAATAGATATTCCTTTCTGAGATTTATCTATAAAATCTAAGGGTATTTGGTCTTCTGAACTACTATAAGAATAGTATTCTTCTAAATCATAGGAAACTCCCTTTCCTTTGAAGTCTTCATTTTCATGCAATATTTTGGCTATATTTCTATCAATGTCTTGATAATATGTTTTAATATCTAAGTCTATTTGAGCATCATACGGGCTAGTATAAATTGCTCTAAATCTAGTTCTCCAATAGTCTTCATGGTAGTGTAATTAACAAACAATACAAACCATAAATAATTCTGTTTGTATAGTCTCAAAGCATTCTACGCATATAAAGTCTTTTTTGCAACATTTCGTTTCAAATGTGCAATAATGTCTTTCATCAAAGTAACATCTACGTATATAGGTTAGTAACTCAGGATTACTAACTGTCCATCTTTTCTTTAAAAATGGGCTTAATATACATTTATACCAAGCTTCTTCAAAGTCTATATATTCATTATCTAAATCCTCTTGATTAGTTTGCATCATATATATGTCTAAAGTATCCTGAGAGTCTTCGTACTCATCAGTATCACTATTATAGTCTTCTGAGTCACTATCTGTATATGCACTATAGATACTAGTATTGTCATCATCTTATATGTTTGATATTTCTATAGCATATAGGATATCTAACTCTTCTTGATCAGCATAGTCTAATATTGTATTAATAATCTTAATACTTTCTTTATCTTTCTTATTAGGGCAGTCTTTAGCAAAGTGTCCTTCTTTGCCGCAAGTCCAACATTCTTTGGTGGCAGTCTTAGATTGAACTACATCTTTTTCTTTCCTATAATTAGGAACCTTCTTATACTTACTAGTATTCTTCTTAAAATATCTTCTTTGGTTAAATCTATTTTTCTTAGTCTTAGGATCCTTTTTTCTAAAGGTAGTAGATTGTCTAAATTTATACTTATTTGGAAATCCTAAGGGTCTAGTTTTAAACTTTCTATGTTTCCATTCTAATTTCTTTTTGAATTTCTTAGATTCACTTCCACATCCCCATTGGATTGGAGCGATGTCTCTTTCGTCTTTGATTGGAGGGATCTGCTTGAAAGTTTCTTCTATCAACTTTCCTTGAGTTATATCACGTCTCTTAGATATGATAGTCTTTGGCGAAATTGATTCTTTCACCAAGGGAGTTGTTCTTAACTCCAGCTACTCCTGGCCAATTCCTATATTCATTAATTAGGATTTGTTCTATGGCAGGTATCTTTCTAAAGTATTCATCTTTTAAGGTCTCTCCAAATTCTTTAATTTGGTAATATAACTGCTCATAATTATTGCTATATTCATTTATCTTATCTAATTTGCAAATGTTAAGGAGGGCTAACTTAGTTTTTGCTAGGTCTTGTTCATTGATTTGAGCTAGATGTCCAGCTCCAATGCATTCTGATGTGAACAATTGAATATATTCTTCAATTGATCTTTCTTCTAAGTTTTCTTTCATCTTCTCAACCTTAGCTAAGGAGTCTTCATCTGTAGCCTTTCTTAAACTATCTAAATAATCTTTTGTAATACCTCTAATGGATTGCTCAGCGTACTGCTTACATGAACTTGCATCCCATTGTTCATTAGATGCAAAACACATGTTCATCTGGTTACGCCATTCATCTAAGGCTTTCTACCTATCTTGAACATTGTCTAAGTTCAGGTATATACCTACTGGATTTATGGCTTGGCTTGCCATAGTCTTAACAGGAGTGAAACTTTTGTCACTAGTTGGAAAGTCTTTTATATATTCAGTTTTGGTCTTTACTACGGTGCTTGAGTATATAGGAATATTTATTCCTATTGGTTTACTAAAAAGTCTAGGAGCATCTTCTAGCCTACTGCTACTTCCAATCTCTTGTTTGCTAGGTTCTACTTGTGTAGCTGGCATTAATCTTTGTTCTCCTTCTTTTATTAGTCTTAGGTTTCTAAGAAGTTCCTTTGTATTCTTAGATTCTTTTAATTTTAATATGCGGTCTTGGCTATCATATTAAATCTTTCTCTTTCTTGAAATCTAACAGAATGACTTTTCTTAAGGTTATCTTTAAATGTCTTCATATCCAATTCTGAGGGTTCATGTCCAAAGTTTTGGATCCTAGCTTTTTCTTTAATTAAGTCTTTTTGTTCAAATGATCTTCTAGGTCTAATTATCGGGGCTTGTCTTAATAAACTAGCACTAGTCTTACTACTACATTCTCCTTCTGAAGGATCATTGATTATGGCTTCTCCCATATTCCTAAATCTAATTTCTTCGGTCTGGATATTCTTATTGACAATCTTAGGAGGACCAAACTGGATGGTAACATTTCCAGTGACGTCGTTTTGATTAATAAATAAAGGTTTATTTTGTATAGTCTTAGTTTCTTGAAATTCTGGCAATTGCCAGAGGGTCTTAGCTTTTTCTTTCATAGGTCCAGTATTCCTAATACTGTAAGTATGATTATAGTATGAAACATTGGTTCTAACTAAGATTTCTTCATTAAGTCTACCGCTAGGAATTCCCGATTGCATTCCTTCATAAGGAAATTGGGAGAACTTCACATAGCTTTGGAATTCTATATTTATATTAGCATCTGGGATAATATAATCTTCATAGCCACTAGCATATAAGATTAACTTAAAATGTTTGGCTGTGTCTACAGTTACTGTAAATGCCGGAATAACATTAAAGTATCCTATGTTGTCTGACATTTCTAATTGGGCTATCCCAATAAGGCATTTCTCAAAATCTTTCCATCTTTTGTCTACTAAACAACATAGTATGTTGATATTATTTTGAGGTCTATGTAATCATTGGATTCTTGCTTGAAAGAGTCCAAAGGTTGGGAATTGGAACTTCCTATCAGTTCCTCTAAATCTAAGCCATTCTGAGTCAAATACTTGAAGCACAGTATAGGAATTGTCTAACACATGATTTCTACAATGGTAGGTCATGTTATAGTTGGGAGTCTTAGGAGTGACACCTTTCTTAAACAAGTCTGTATCTAATGGCTGGAAGTTGTCCATTATGAATGGAATCTTCAACAATCTTCCAGTCAACTTCACCCCATTCTTTCCATTGGAGGGGATTGGTGAAATTTCTTTCTTTCCACCATGTCCTAACATTGGAGGATGAATCCTTAAGTCTTTGAAGCATATGATTACTCTGTCCAATATTTGGGATAGAGCTAACTATCTTACTAGTCTTATCTAATCCGTCATTTATGACTCGTCTACCTATGGTATTTTTTTCTCTAGTTTCTATAGGAGGGGATTCTTTAAATTTATAGGTGGTTACCTGTTTTTGTTCAAGTCTTTTTTCAATTCTTTTTAAGAAGTCTGAATAATCCTTTTGTCTTTTTATCTGGTTAAAGATTTCTTCTTTAAAGTTCTTGTTCTCTTTTCTAGTCTTCTCAGAATTTTCTTCACTATGTCTAGCTAGAGAATTAACGATGGTTTTACCAACATTAGTAATATAGTCTTTTATTTCATTATCTTTTTGTTGCATAGTTCTAACTTCTATGGATTCTACAGTTTTCTCTATTTTATCTAAACGAGTTAGAATAAAAGGAGAGTCTATTTCTGCTTGAGAAGGTTTATTATATACGGCCTTGATTCCGTTTATAATTTCTCCATATTTTTCTACATGGGCCATGTCTAGTCTAAGTTCATTAATAATACTATTCATTTTGGATAGGTTATGGCTTTCCATATTATTAAGGTAAATTGCTAAATTTTGTTGGAATTTAACGAAGTCTGTGTAGAAGGTAGTTAATCCTTCTGTCTTAGCTTTCAAATCTAAATGTAAGTCTTTAACAAAGCTACTATTATAGTCTTGGGTAGCTGCTATGGATGTAGAAATTAAATTAAATCTTTCTAATATAAGTCTAGTTGCTTTAGCCGAGTTGGCAAACTCATTTTCATTTATCTTATAATAAAATCTATCATCATTTATCTTTTCTAGAATTCTTTGATAAAATTCTGATAAGGTCTGAATGGAGAGGTCTCTTGATACCTTATTCCAGTATGATCTAACTATCTCCATTAGGAAGATAACTATCTAATCTAGGGATAAGCTTAACTTGTTCTTTGGTAAGTTTAATTAACTCACTGTCTTGATTTTTAATTAAAGTTTTAATTTCTAAAATGTCTTTGTTAAGGACTTCTATATGATTAGTCTTAATATTTATCTCTTGTAAAATGTGTACAAGGTCTATTGGGATTTGGTTATCTATTTCTAGTAGTCTTTTAGAGATATTTTTTATCTATGTTTCTAGGTTTTGAGTGTCTTTTATTAATTGTCTTAATATAAGGAGTATACACTTGTTTTGGTCTATTATGCTATTAATAGCACTAGCAGTGACTTGTCTACTGTCTGCGTGTTTAGCTGGGATATGTTCAATGTGTGAACAACCGTCTATGTGGGTGGTTAAACAACCTTCTGAGTCTTAATTAGTTATGGGTATAGGTTGGTAGTCTGAGTTGGTTCCAAAAATATCTTGGTAAATGCGAGGGATAAATCCCAATGGCATTAAAGTCTTTTTACTATATGTCTAAAAGGAACGTCTTATGGCTCTGATACCAGAATTAGGGGTTTGGTCGGAATTCGGTGAGTTTTTATTTTTAAAGTCTTAAAGCTTAAAATGCAAAATTGTTATCTAAAGGTATTAGGGTCTAAAATAGAATATTACTAAAGGTCTTAGTTTTGTCTTATTATGGACCTCACATAAGGACCTCATTTAAGGACCTCACTTGAGCAGGCGCGAGGCGTGGTCGAGGCGTAGAGGTCAAGCCTCAAGCCTTAAGCCTTAGGAGCCTAGGCGTAAAAAGGCGTTTGTCCTTTTTTTATTATTTTAATTATTCCAAGGCTAGTAATATAATAAAATAGTACATACCTTGAATTTTGAAAATATATCCATATGTTTGGTAGCCATCTTTCTCACATTCATGCTCCATAACCAATATTTGTCAACTAATCCTTTGTTTTGTTTAAAAAAAATGTGCCTTAAGCCTTTTACTAAGAATAGGGGGTAATAAGGCGTAGGCGATGCGTTTCTCTCAAGCCTCAAGCCTAGGCGGAGCCTAGGCGGGCCTTTTAGAACAGAGCTTGAGCCTATGCCTATATATATATATATATATATAATGTAAATAATCATACACTTTAATGATAGATGAATAATGATACATTTTAATACAAATTAAGTAAATACCTAAAGAGGGTTAAATGGGAGATAATCCCTTTAGTAACACCACAAGAAAAGAAATGAGAGATTGAACCAAAAGAAATCGATTTGCGACCACAAAACATCATATACCCTGTACCGAATTGAAAGCAATTGCTCCGATCGTAACATGGATGCAAAATCGAGGCTCAACTGAATAAGTTAGAAGTTGAGATGGAGAGATCGATGTTTAGTAACTTATACCATCTCGGTTGATCGATCACCGATATGGGTCGATACTAGGGCTGTGTTTCGGCCGGATCGGAAAATGACCTTTCGGAAAAAGTTCCAATATTTTTGGAAATAAAATATTTGTTCCAATTTCCTATCCAATTTTTTCGGAAAATCAAAAAAGTTTCCGAATTCGGAAAAATTGGAAAATCGAAAAAAAATCAGAAATTCAAAAACTATACTAAAAATTCAGAAATTTTGGAAATTCAGAAATTTTGGAAATTCCAAAATTTCAAAAAAATTAATATAGGATTTTCGATTACTCGAAATTCTCATTTTAAAGAAATCGAAAAAAAGATTTAACCCAACATGTAAATATGTAAGGATTTAACCATTTTTTTCATTTGTGTAGAGGATAGAGGGATATTCTCCTTTTATAGAGGACTTTTTTGGGCCTCTCTTCCTCTCCTAGCCGATGTGGGACACATGAGAATGTTTAAAAAAATTGGAAATCGAAAAATATTTCGGAAAAAATCGAAAATAATTCAAAAAATCGGATCGGCATAGTTTCGGAAAAATCAGATCGGAAAAATCGAAAAATTGGAAATTCAAAAATATTTCCAATTTTCGATCCGAAAAATTTCCAATTTTCGATCCGATTTTTTTCGGAAAAATCGGAAATCGGAAACCTTATATACGTTCCAAAATCGGAAAATATCGGATCGGATATCGGAAAAATCGGAATGTTCGGAAAAAAAACACAGCCCTAGTCGATACTATCGTGATATCATCGATAGGGGTCGATTCTACCTCGATATCACCGATATGAGCCGATGCTTCCGAGAAATTACCGATATAGCGATACACACCAATAATCGAAAACTCAACTCGTAACTCGGAGTCGGATCGGTGGGTACCGATACCTAGTTAACTCGGTCGTATCATCGCGGTATCGACCCCGACTTTGAACCATGGTAATTAGTTTTCACTCTCTGATTATGAATTAATGAGAAAATAGTGCCGTTACGCAATATTGAGATTGCTTGTTTATGTTCGTGTGATTTGTTTACGCTTCCGCATCCTAATACACATCACAGTGCCTTGGTTTTGTATCTCAATAGTTAACCGTCACCTGCGTGATCATCTTTTACACATTCATAATACCTATAAGCATTTGTTTGATAACTCATATTTTCCATGGAAAATTGCCAAAATATCATATATCCCATTTTTGGTAGTGTTTTTAATAGCACGTATTTTTCATGGAAAAAAAAATTCCCACCTTCTCCAAGCTATACAACTTGATGGTGCCTACTATTCTCATTTCCACCCAAGTTTCTGTTTTTCACGGCTTTTATCCTAATAAGCACATCATTTTCCACCTACAATCTAAACACGAGAAATAAATGAAAATAGTGGAAAAGAGAATTTACCATGTTTTTTCCCCTTTTACAGGTAAACCAATCAAAAGCATTCTAATTTATGTATTAGCTAGTGATTTTCAAGTTTAGGAATAAACTAATTAGACACATTGAAGATGAGTTTTCATGGTGTAGGAAGGTAGTGCTTGCTGGATCTGGTGTGGGAAGAATGTTTCTTTAGGACCAAGGTGTTACTGTTTTGGAGAATCCTTGACAAGAGAATGCAGATATATATGAGAAGACGTTCAAGAGTGCTGAGAGAGGGTGAGAGAACAAGTACCTATGAGAGCGAGATCACAAGGTAGTCCAAGTGCCAGGGTTATAAGTGGGTGGCGTATCGTGATATGTTATCCGGCCCAGGTATTGATGGGGGTGAAGACAATGGCTTATTAATGGAACTGGTAAGATAAATGGTTAAATGGGTGTGGGTTATCAGGGAATGCATGTTCTGAAGGTTCGTTAATGGAGGTCTGAAGCTTTTTGTTTATCAGCGTTTACGTCATTGGTAATGCTAAAACTCTTGAACCGCATTAATGAAGGTGGCGGTCTGTATATATAGTGGTAATTGGGGTGATCTCGACTGTTGGCTTGAGGTTGGGTTGCTGTACTTGTCAGCTGGGATTTGAGAGGCGTGATAGGGGTGTGATAACGTATCAGGCAGAGGATATGGTGTTTGTTATTTAGTGGTTGATGTGTCATGTGTGAGATTGCTTTTGTAGGTAGTCTCTTCTAGTACCTGCAGCCCACTTCTCAACCCGTGGGGCCCATTTTATTTCATTCGGAGGCCAAATTCGAGATCTTAAGATAAAATTCTTGGCCACCCATTTATATGAGATCTCTCTCTGAGCTTGTATATGAACCCATTTCCTGTAAAGTCATCTGCAATCAGCAAAATTCCTGGGCAAATTTGTCAACGCAGTTTCTCTCTCAACGTCGCAACCCACACAGCCTGCACTCTCTCTCTCTCTCTCTCTCTCTCTCTCTCTCTCTCTCTCTCTTACGACCATGGATTTTTCAAGAAGATAAGGTTATGAATCTGTTCAATAAATCAGTTGTCATTTTTGAGTTTGGCTCGTGTCCTTTCTTTCTATAAATCATTTGAGAACTGTTTTTCTGTTCAATTTTAAAACTAAAAATGTTTCATGTAAAAACAAGGGTGATGTGAGAACATATTTTTGGTTGAAAAAAAATTAAAAAATTGAAATAAAAAAACTGGCTGATCCAGCCCAATCCCACCCCGCTCGGTAATTGAGCCCATATTTGTCCCACCCAAATTTAGCCTGCCCAAATCCCTAACCCGCTAAACTTCCAGCCCTAGTCTCGTCTCACTGTTGTCAGTAATGATGTAGGGGGTGGTGGGGATGGCTCTATGTAGAATTAACTCAGGGTAGTGGAATAAGGATTTGATGGTGGTGCTTTCACTCTTGTATCAAGGTGGTTAACTGTGTGAGCTCTAACAATTCTTCAAATGTAAGTAAACAGAGCTTCAAATTAGTCTACCAGATTCCATTGCTCATGTCCCTCACATGGGTTTAGATGCTCTTAATAATAATGAGAACAAGGGTGGGGCGTACCTGCCTTCAGTTTCAAGGGTGCTGAGTTGTTACCTGGCATTGATGGTGTTACCAAGGGGGTTATCCGAGAACCATTGTTATCCTGCAAGAGCCATGCAGACCCCCCCCCCCCCCCCCCCCCTCACCCCAACCACAACCCCACACACATGGTATATGTTATTCTTTGATAATATTGTTTAATTGATTAAAGTAATCCAAAGGTGAATCACAACTATGAAGGGAAATTCTACTCAAACGGGCTTAATATGAGTAAGACTACATGGAGTAACTTTAGTAATTGAGGAGGTACTACACAGATACCAAAAACTGTGCATCTTTGCTGCTTAGGCTCTATTATCCATGTAGATAGAGATGGGAGTGTTGCTATCAATAAATTAATGTGGTTGCCTTAACTAGATAAGTGCTACTAAAATTTTAGCAACCCTAGTTTCAGTGTCTAAAAATAGACATGTATTAAATGGGAAATCTACTCAAAATTGTCCAAGACAGGCGGATAGCCAACTAGTTTCTTTTGTAGCGTTCCACAGAGGCCTTTATATTGTCGTGAACGAGGTTCTAAGAAATGAATATTCTCTTGAAAAAGTGAGGGGTCATCATATGAGTATAGGATTTTGGAATGTCCCATATAATAGTTTTACCATGTTACACATTGACCATTTAATTCACTTGTAGCAGTGATCTGATAAGTGTGCTTAGTAAATAATCATATTTGCATGCACACTCATTCTAGTAATTAATGATTATAGCAGATCTGAAAATTATTTTTAACACAGTTATTTTGTTTATCGATAATGTTGTTTTGAACAATAATATTTCTTACATGTATGACCTTTTGCACAAAAATAAATGAACATTTTCAAGTATATTTCCGGCCCATTATAATACATAAATAAAAAACATTGTTAATGGAATCTAAAACTCAAGTAAATTTATATATCTGTATATACATTTTTTTTTTGTAAACTAGAAACGTTGAATTTCTTGGACTTGTTCATTCCTTAATTTGTATCGTAACTTTCTCAAGTGAACAAGAAAATCAACATTTCTTGAAGCATTTTCTTTCAACTTTAAAACATGTGTAATAGTGTGACTCGCAATCAACAAATTTTTCACCCTGATTACATTGATGGTTAATTATCATAATCTTTTTTACCCTCTTCAGTCTCAACCTCGTGTATATTCTTAGCATCTTTTAGTTAAGACACATTGATTCTTGAGGTATCATGTTATTTAACATATACATGCATATGTGTATCAAATTAATATACATATATGTATATAAATTGAAAGTTCCATTCTAGTAATGAATAATATAATAGACTTTAGTAAGAAAAAAAGACAAAAATATAGAGTGTTTAATTATCCACCTTCGAACGAGGTTGGTTCCCTCCAAAAATTGTTAATCAATGGAGCACCACCGATATATTGATCTTCACATTACCTATTGGTTTGTTAATATCTCTCTCCTAGTTATTAAACTTTTGTGAGAAGTCCTTTATCTTATCGCCTTATTTTAATTTCACTTGAATGGAGTTCAATTATAGTGGGCTGGACTTCTTCTCATATGACTCTGAGTTGAAATCACTCCATTTGGTTGAGACAAAGAAATTGAATGTGAGTTGGTATATCTACACACATGAAAGCCGCTTGGTGCTACTTGCCTCTGGAATGCAGTGCAAAAGCTTTACTGGATATCAGGTGTGTATATATATATTTGGAAATTCCAGAACTTCTTAAATTTGATTTTTATTATTATCATCTCTTGCCCTTTTAGATACTTGAATTTGAATGGAATTATTTTTATAATTTATTTTTACTTTCACATCCCACTTTAATTGAAATTGCATCCAAGTTTATTCATGATTTACCATGCTTAAGAACTAATAATGACTTTTCAAACCAGAAGAAAAATGTCCTGGTAATAATTTTTGAAAAACTCATTTTGATTTATATTGCCAAGTATTGATTGAATAAGAAATTTAGTATACATGTATATTAATAACATAAAATAGTATCATTGTTTGCATACAATAAGTAAGAACAAACAATTTCTCAATCATCAAATATTTGACTTATGACATCTTTTAAAAGAAAAAAATATTTACCTTATGAGATGTTGGCAACAACAAAGATTGAAATAGTAACATGGAATTTTTAACGCACGAATAATTATAATCAACCACATATACATGCATACTACAAAAAGTGTGTAAAGGTGCGTATATATTAGTGGATATAAGTTATTATTGTATATACATAATTGATGGGAATCCATTTTATTTTCCTTTTATTTTCATTGTATTTTCTATTTTTAGTTCTTTTTAGGCCTTTTCTTTCTTTAATTAGCCTCCAAGCATGTTTGGGACTAATTAGGCTTTCTTTTATTTTTAGTTGGGTATTTTCGTCATTTTAGGTAACTACTTGATTAGCAAGTAATAGCTCTCCTATAAATAGGTTTGTATTCTCATTTTGTAATCAATTCCTCAATTCTTGAAATATAAGAACTCTTTTGTTTCTCTCTCTTGAAATCGTAGTCTTGATTTTTAGGTCATTGACGTGTAGTTCACGTCAAATTGGTATCAGAGCGGGTGTCGCTCCAAACATTGTTGTTCGTGTGTATTGGTGTGTAGAAATATCAAATCGTGCCCTACATTATCAATGGCCTCGAAGAAGACGACGCGAATTCAATATGAGATTAATGAACAGTTAAGAAAAGGTTATCAAGAATTGAAGGAGAACCAACGTGAATTGAAACAACAAATGGAAACCCTAACCACTCCATTGCCACTTCTGCCTTAGAGTCCTTTACCCCCTCCCCTATGCACTGCTGCCCTAGGCAGCCCCACCGCTGTTATCCCACCCACTACCGCTGCCCCAAAAAGCTCCACCCACCCTACCGGCCCACGTACCATCGCTAACCTTTCAAGCCCTAGCCAACAGCCTTCAAAATCCACCCACCCCGCTTCCTCGCCAAAAAAAGAAAACTTCCGCTGCTCTAAACCCTGTTGTCCAGCCCCCCGAACACCCTCTGCGCACCGCCCCACTCGCAAACCTAACCCTAGGGTTTGCCTCCCTCGCCGACCACCCCAGCCCAACCTCGCGCAACCCAGGGCTAGCCGAAACCCTTTGGATTTGGCCTGTCAAGAATCTAGCCCACCCGATTTTGGTTGAAACCCTCCAACAAGTTCAAGAACTAGAGTTTGAGGCCAAGAAAATGGTTTTTGACCCGGGTGGGCACTATTTTTTATGGTTGACATGAGAGGCAAGAGGAAGAAGATGGATCGTGAGAGCAAGAATTGAAAAAAAATGACCCTTCCTCAAATTTTCAAGAATTTTTTTTTGCCTCACAAGTCTTTGCGCACATTTTTGAAACTTCTCACACGATTCTCCAATTTTGCAAGTTCAAGGACGAACTTTTTGAAGACGGGAGGAGTGATGGGATTCCATTTTATTTTCCTTTTATTTTCATTGTATTTTCTATTTTTAGTTCCTTTTAGCCTTTTCTTTCTTTAATTAGCCTCCAAGCATGTTTGGGATTAAGTAGGCATTCTTTTATTTTTAGTTAGGCATTTTAGTCATTTTAGGGAATTACTTGATTAGCAAGTAATAGCTCTCCTATAAATAGGTTTGTATTCTCATTCTGTATTCAATTCCTCAATTCTTGAAATATAAGAACTCTTTTGTTTCTCTCTCTAGAAATCGTATTGTCTTGATTTTTAGGTCATTGACATGTAGTTCACGTCAATAATTATGATAGCGTCTCCAATTTTTGGTGTAATCTTGTTGGCCTAATATAATCTATAGTTTAATCTTTGAACTCTAGCATATTAAAGAAAAACCCATTTCGACGTTTGTTGATTTTAACATGATATATTTCTTGTGTTCAGCTTTCATCTGCAGGGATAATCCGTTTGCCAAAGTTCGAGATGGCAATGGCGAAATCTGAGGCGAATAGTAAGCCTGTCCTAGCTGCTGAAGATGTCCATATTGTCACTGTGTAAGATTTTTGTTTTAGTTTATTTTTTTTTACATTTTCTAAAGTGCAACCCCAAATACTATTCTCAATTTTTCATGTATTTACAGTTATGGTAGGATATACTGCTTGCAAATCGATAGAGTCTCAATGCTACTCAATTCATATAGGTTTTATCGTGACGCCATTGTACAACAGGTGAATTACTTATCAATGTCCCTTCTTTCGATATGTTATTTTACATAAATTTCAAAGTTTAGGAACTTTTCCAATGGCAGGACTTGTTAAAAACAACATGCATGTGTTAGGAGGTGCATGTTTAGATATTACATTTGATTTGATTTTTTTATCATAAATTTGAGTATGCTTCTGCTGGTTAACGAAGAATAGCTAAAATTAAATATGTTGGGTTAATTTTTTAGATTTTTTTCTACTTTGCCCCCCAAGATAATTGCATAATAAGCCTCGAGACTGTTTTTTCACACCTCAAGAAGAGGCGAGCCTCAAATGCCTTTTTAAACGGTGCAAGTTAGCCCCATGCAAGAAGTGGTTCGTAACAGTGACATTTATCACAGATCCATAATATTGCACCGATTTGTTGTCGATTGCTTGATTTATTTCAAATAAATAAAAAATCGGGAATTAAATAGTTTTGCATGAAGAAGAAAAATATGACATATTAAATGCAGAGGTCTATACTAGAAATCACACGTGCAGGGTGCAGGGTGCAGGGTGCAAGTGCGATACAGTGGGGGTGTGGGGATCTGGAAATAAAATTATAATACAAAATATATTAGAGTATTTGTTTATATAACAAATTGGTTTTTTTATTTTCCATTTTTTGTTTCTCGTTTTTTTCTTTCATTCTTTCTTCTTAACTTTTTTTTTCCCATGAAGCTTGTGCTACAGTGGACTATAGAGAACTTAGACACCGAATTATAACCCTTTATATATTAATCCCCGAGTTGTCTAACATATTTCCCCAATTTCCCTCGATGTACACTTGGACGGATGACTTTTGGGATATCACTCAATTTTCCTCAATTTCACGTCATTCTTCTAAAAGTGCATTCGTTGTTATCAGGGAAAGGTAATCAGAGAGGTTCCATGTCCCAATTTTAAGACACTCTCTTGGAATAAGAGATTCTTTAAGAATTCGAAATAATCCCACAATAATCCATAATGAAGTTTCGTATATAAAATTGGATACATAGTGGTTGTGGATTTGGGACAATGTTAAGACCATTTTGAAGAATCATTGATTCCTAGGCAACGAAAAAATATGGGGTAATGGGTGGCAAGTCCCATTGACTTCGTCAATGGAGTCAAATGTCCTATTTTGTCAACTCAATGGATTAAAATGACCAAGATAACCCCAAAATATCCCAATCCGCTGGAACTACCTCGTTTTTCTAAAAAAAACTCATCCAATCTTTAAAAGTTTATAACTTCAAATCTACAAATTCAAAATTCACAAAATTTATATATTTGGAATCTACTCTTAATGTCTTAAACAAGACCATATTTGATATGTTTTGATGAAAAAAATGAAACAGATAATTTATTTGTTTCTATAAAAACTCCATTTTTCCAACAATATACCTTTTTCTCAGGCTCTGGCGACGATGCCGATGACACGGACCAATAAATGTAAGAAAAGGAAAGAAAGTGACGAAGACAGAGAGAGAGAGCTTTGGTGGGGTGGGGGATGGAGCTGTTAGAGAGAGAGTGTGTGGTATGTGTTTTTGTTTTTAGAGAGAGAGTAGGTATATAATAGGTATGGGTGAGAGAGAGGCGAGCAGAGAGGGAGCTCTGACGGTTCTTCTACGGCGAGGTGGGGTGGGGTAGGGGTGAGCTGCTAGAGAGAGAGAGTGCGGTATGTGTGTTTTTAGAGAGAGAGAGTGGGTGGGTGTATAATGGGTATGGGTGAGCGGTACAATTGTCTAAACATTTGTAGTTTTTTTTATGAAAAACGACTTGGTGCATTAAAGAAATGTCAATAGAATTGTATGCATCTTTGACTGAGTAAATGGGAGTAACCCATAATTATACCAAAAAATATCCATTATATGGCTACCCTTATTAGCCTAAGTGGTAATCCACTATGCGGCTATGCTGTTTCGTGGAACTCTAGTTAATTTATTGAAGCACATTCCCATTACCCACTGGCCCCCTTGGACAAAAAAATTCTTTAATGTTGTATGAATCATAGTTGTCAAATCGCGAATCGTATCGTGAATCGTTTACCCCCCGAATCGCGAATCGTGAATCGAATCGGAACCAAATGATAAAAACGTAGTAAAACATAAGTAAATGGGATATAACACTATAGAATTGGTAATTAAGCGTAATATGACAAAAAACTAATCGTAGCACATGATCATATACCAAAATATATCACAAAAATTAACTGGAGCACATGTTCCCTTTCATTTTAAGATTAAAAATGTAAAAAACAAAAATATATCATAAACCAACCTACATATTAATTTAAAACATCCTACATATTAATTTAAAACAATAAAATAAATACAAAGGTTAATTTAAAACAGTAAAACTGTAAAACAAGTACTTCCAAAAATTTTAAATAGGCCTACCTACTAAGATTAACAATATTAATTTAAAGTAGCCTACAAAATTACAACAATATTAATTTAACATAGTAAACCATATTAATTTAAAACAATAAAACATATGCTAAGATTAACTATAAAACAATATTAATTTAAAAAAGTGTTCATATTAATTTAAAGCAACAAAACAAATATACCTTCAAAGATTTGATAACAAATGCAAAAGTTTTATAACAAAAAAAAAGCAAAAGATAGAAGACACTCGGCCAAGAGAATAGACGAGAAAAGCCAGCTGAAAATAACCTAGCCAAGAGAAAATGTTTTTCTCTTAAACTCAGTATCTTAATGGTATCCTTTGTTGTTTGCTTCTTTTTTTATTTGTTTTATTAAAATACACGTATGGTTATAAGGTAAAAAAAATCGCGAAAAAAAAAAAAAAAGTTGAATTAGAATCGAATCGGGAATCGGACCCGAATCGGAAGATTCGAATCGTGAATCGCCGATTCAGTCCGATTCTTTAAGACATTTGCGAAATTGCGATTCTCAACTCGATTCGAATCGTTTTATGTGAGAATCGAATCGAATCGTAAGATTCGAATCGCCAATCGTAAGATTTTGACAACTATGGTATGAATAACAAACAAATATTTGTGCTCTTACAAGTACATTATTTACAACTTTTAAGAATTCCTTCCGTAGAAAGGCAACCCAATTCACGAGGTTCCAAACATTTCGGAGCTAGGGGTTGGATATACACAGCCTTATCACACCCATAATGTGGTGTTTTTGCGACTCGAAACCGTGACATCCAGGTCACCAATGGTGGATCTAGGGGCAGGGGTGGCCCAAACATAGCCCCAATCTACGGATAAACTTTTGAAATTCAAACATTTACCCCTACTACCTTCAATTTTACAGATTTTTTTGAATTTATACAAGTTTGTCCCCATCAAGATATTGCATTCACCACTACCATTGATAAATAGTTAAATCTTTGTTTGCTCATGTAACAACTCGTATATTTTAACATTAGGATTGATCACTTCCTAACATTAAAATATATTTGTCAAAACAATTTAAACATTATAAGTTTCCAAAAGTCCTTATTCCTACTCCTCTTTAGACTCCATGCGTGGTAGACCTGTCAATGGATCGGATTTATCCGAATCCGAATCCGATCCGTTTAAGCGGATATGGATCATGCCTAAAATTCGATTACCCGATTACCCGTTTCTTAAATGGAGCGGATTTGGATTCATATACTCCGATCCGTTAATAATCCGATCCGATTAATATTTTTAATATATATATATATATATATAAATTATATATCATATATTTTTAATCAATATATATTGTATTTAATAATATTTTAAATATTTATTATAATAATTCTTTATTTCATTATGTATTTTTTTTTAACATTTGCAAAATAATTTATGAAATAAGAGTTGAAAATAAAAATGTTGCAAATCAAGTTTAACATAAACGGATAATCGGATCGGATCCGAATCCGTTTAGCATAAACGGATATGGATTTGGATTTGCCTGATCCGGTCCGAATCCGATCCGTTTACAGGCCTAATGCGTGGGACGTCTTATAAATGCTATGAGCATGGACACGAACATGGGTGTCGTGTCCAACACGACACGGATACGCCGACACAGTAAATCTAAAAAAAATAGGACACGACACGCCGAGGACACAGATACAAAATATATGTTTTTTTATAAAATTCCATACATGGTTCAATCTCTTTACATTAAGAAAAATAGTAGTCAAACTAATTATCTAAACTAACACGGTCCAATATTTCATAAAGAACATTTAAACCATATGTCAAGAGTTATATATACACAAAGTCTTACATCACAACTGACTCTATTGCTAGTAACGTAACAAGTAGCAATTAATATACAAAAATAATCCATTATAAACAAAAATTTAATAATAACTTCAATGGGCTAAGTAAGTGCTGCAATGCTCCTCATTCCTCACCATCTCCGACAGGGCCTAAAGTTTTATCATTAGTCTCAGAAGTGCCTTAGAATTGTCTGTGGAGTGTCCCAGAAGCGTTGGGCTTTTTTAAATGCCAAATATGTCTGACACACCACGTGGAGTGTCGGAGGAGTGTCGTATCCTCGGGAGCGCCGACACGGGTGCGTCACTTCTGACGAAGTGTGTCCGTGATTCATAGCATATATGAAATGAAATCCAAACAAGGAACCCCTCGATACACTTCCGTCCAGATAGGGTAGTCATTGAGACACTAAAATTAGTTAAGGAATTATTAGTGTGCATTAATCTAGGGTCTGTTTGATATAAAAGTGGGCAAATGGATTGGGTGTTAAATTTTTCCATGTTAAAATTTGTCATGGCAAAATTTGTGAGGGCAAATCCTATAATTTGCCACATAAGGCAGTTTGATTGGATTAATTTTCTAGGTGGCAAAAGTGGATTGTTTGATAGCATTAATGGAAAATAAAAACAATTAAACAAAAACAAGTTTTTAATGGAAAAAAATAGTTTTTAATAAAATAAAAAAACTTTAACAAAAAAACAGTTTATAACGAAAAAAAAGTGTCTTTTAAAAAAAAGTTCTAACCAACAAAAAATAGTTTTTTTCTAAAATATTTTTATAAAGGATGGCAAATTTGCATCTGAGCATAGGTAACCATGAAAAATTTTCCAAGGCAAATAAGGGTCATCAAACACACAAAATAGTGGGCAAATTCATTTGCCACATTTTTCATGGTAAATAAACCCTATCAAACGGACCCTTAGGGATTAAATGAATTTAAACAACCGATTTCCATCCACATCCACATCCACATCCACATCCACTAACAACCACCACAAACCAACATAAACTAACAACATTTAATCCGTACTCTTTCTAATCCGACTACTCAAGTATTCCAATTCTAACAATATAAGGAAAGTAGTTGAGGGCTTAAATCAATTTCAAATGTAGTTAGGTCCAATTTTCAAGAGCATAAATCAAATAAAGGGGTTCTAATTACAATTTAAGATTATAAACATGGGGCTATTTACTATTCATGCATTTGCATATAGGATTAGACTCTAATTATTAAACATCATGCTTTGAATTACATTAATTAGGCATTTATAAGGTACCACCCATAAATTTAAATGTACAACCCTAGCTAACACATGCATTCTCAACAATAATTAAACCCCAATTAAGTCTTAATTATTCATTCAAAATAACACAAGTTCATTATTCAATATCAAACCCTAATATGCAAATCTACTAACCAATGGCTTAATTTCACAATTTAAATATCAATTTAGGCCACATGTGAAATTATCCAATTTTATCAAATTAGGGCCATTAATATAAAGGATCTCAAAACCCTAAGGGTTTCCAAACAATTTGAAGCCTAAAATTAGGGTTTAGGTGAAATTAACATGTGCACATATAAAAGGAGAGGAGTAGCTTAGTAACTTGCCTTTAAAATAGTCAAAAACTTTATTTAAATGATGTAGAAGAAGTCTTGAAAAAATCAGCCTTAAATTCTCTTGAAACTCCTTGAAAATTTGATTGAAAAGCTTTGAATCCTCTCTTGAATCCCCTTTTGAAATAGCCTTGAATATCTCTTCGATTTGGTTTATAAAAATGGTTCTTGAGGAAAGGTCTAGAGAGGTTAAGGTTTGTTTTAGAGAGAAAATGAGGGTTGAAGGCTATTAGAAATGAATCAAAATTCGTGGGTTCATTAAACAAAAGGAACACTCTGCCTTACTCGCTAGCCGCCCGCGACCTGGCCGCTGTCACGGTGGTCAGGCCTGTGGTCGTGGGTTTGGGCATTTGTTTCATCATCATCATCATCATCATCATCCTTGCCTTAATTCCATCACATGGGGTTGGCCACATGGATTCTCCTTTTCCATTCTCATCTATTATAAGCAATATTATCATTCATGTTTAATGCCTTAAGATCTCTCCTAATAATTTGCTTCCACGATAGCTTAGGGCGGCCCCTTTCTCTTTTACCCTCTATTACTATTTTCAATAATCTTCATCTTGTTATAGGTACATCTATTGGTCTACACAACACATGTCCGTACTATCGAAGTCTACTTTTTCTTAATTTATTGTTAATGGGAGCTACTTTCTCTTAATTTGTTTGGCAACTCAAAATCTTTCTAGAAGCTACCATTTTAAAAGCCCTACAAACTCTACTTATTCTCCAAGTAATGCATAATGACAACTTCCCTCGGGCATTTCCTAAAATTCCTTTTACGTCCAATTCAATTATAACTTACTAAACATTATGGTTTGAGCCCCAAACTAGGCCACACAACTTGACAAATTACCAATTAAACTTTATAATTCCGTTCTAATTCACCTTAGCTTTAATTTCTCATAAATTGACTTTAAATTCACAAATTAAATTATGTAGTTAATCCAGATTCCGATTTAATCAATTAATTTCTTCTAATTATTTAATTATAAATTCTCTTTAAAATTACGGGGTATTACAACTCAAATATTTAACTCCTCTCCTTTCTTTGTGTTTGTCTTTCTCGTTTGGCTTATAAATTTGGGTTTCTTTGAACTGTGTTATTTGAATGAAAACTCGGGAATGATATTAACATTAGGTGTAACGGGTTCCTTATTTTTCGTTTTCTTTTTTTAATTATTATCATTTTTATTTCAGGGTGCTGTGCCTATTTATTCCAGCAAGATTGCTGTGAGTGTGGTAGACAATGTTTTGCTTGTTCATCAAGTGGATGCAAAGGTCGTTATTTTATACGACATATTTGCAGATTCTCGAGCACCTATATCTGCCCCACTTCCTCTGTTGTTGAGATGTTTCCCTAGGGTTAATCTTTCATCCTCTAAATCAAGCAGCAAAAATGATGTTAGTTCAGAGGCAAAAGATTTTAGCGACGCTGAAGCAATCGTCTATGGAGATGACTGGACTTTTCTTGTTCCTGATCTTATATGCGATGTTGCTAATGGATATTTGTGGAAGGTGCATTTGGATTTAGAGGTAAGTTTGGTGTTTGAGTTTTGCAATGCCTACTATGATATCTTTTGTTAGGGAAATTGGAAAAAAAGAAAGAAAAGGAAAACGGAAGAACTATTTCAATTGTTTCAAATACTCCCTATATTATTATTTTGAAAAAACTCCCTGAACTTCTTCATAGAGTTGCTAATACTCCCCTCTATTGCTTTACAACAATATTTTAGCGACTCTGAGGGGGGGTATATGCCCAAAAAAATCATATTTCAGGGACTTCTTACTAATACAGAGGGATTATTTGCAAACTGCTCAATAATGCAGTGGATTTCCTGAATTTTGACACATTCTGTTATTCTCACAGTATGTCTGTCTATATCTTGCAGACCATTTCTGCCAGTAGCTCAGAAGTGCCATCAATGCTTGAATTCTTGCAGCGAAGGAAGTTGGAAGCAAAGAAGGTGATGACATTCTTATTTAACAATTATGTTTTTTTAGAAAAGACGTCTCTCGTTCTTTGAGAAACCTTGATTTATGGAATTATTGATTTAGATATTCCTGCTATAGTTTGTGAAGTACTATAATATATCCATAATTTAGTATGAGTTCACTTGTTAAAAGATGAAGTCAGTATTCAATATCTTAGAGTCAATTGTCTGCAAATTTGGACTCATTAAAATACTCGGCAATATGTAGTGAACGGATTTTGCTATGTGCTTCTTTTTAAATTTTGTGATATTTTGGGATCTCGAATTAGTCACATACAAAGTTTCACAATACATGTCATGAGTTTTAATGACATGATACCAAGATTTCTTGCCCAAAGCTCAAGCTTTGTACATTGTTTGTTCTGAATAAAGGACTAGGTTTTCGTTTTTTGGGATGTCATGAATAGGAGTCGAATTTCTCTAAAATAGACTTTAAAAAACAGTTTAAAAATCCAAATTTACCCATCAGGCATCACATTGGAGTGAAAAAAATCGTCAAATTTATTCAAATCAGTGCAAGATTACAATTTTGGGACGAGGGAGCATTGCATTTTACCAATCTAGGATTCCAGGAGAACACACAAACTCGACTAATGAGCACTAAAGCCTCTCTAATATTATCCATATAGAAGACAGCTACCTTAGATAAAATCATAATTTCTGTTTTGTCACTCGGTTTCCAGGCTAAAGAATTGTGCTTGGCAATAACTCGCACTATCATTCTGGAACGAAGACCAGTGCCCATGGTTTCCCGGGCAATCGATATCTTAGTGGCCTCTTTCGCCTATTCAATTAAAACGGGTAGTTATTTCAAGGGATTGAAAGCGGACAACACTTCACATTCTGGTGTTCCTCGTGAGAATATCCAACATGAACCTTCTGATGGAGTGGAGAATGAATCTGTTAATATATCTACTCCTTTGACCTCGGACTCTGATGATAATGGTAGTTTTGAAACGTCAAAAATCAACTCTTTGGATGGTAAAATAAACAGAGAAGTCTTAATGGGTTCTGAAGGTTCTCGTGCAGAAGTTCATCCATCAGCTTCACAATCTCAGGGCGATAACCAATTAAATGCCAATGTTTCTGAGCAGCAGGAGTCTCCTCAAGTCACCTCAGCTGCAATTTCAACGGATGAGATGTACAGCTTCTTGTTTGCTCCTGTTGAGGAAGAGATAGCCGGAGATGCATCTTATTTGGTTGCTATCATTGTTGAGTTCCTTCGAAGGTAATTTTTTTTTGTGTGTGTGTGTGCACGCACAAAGACAAATGTTATTAAACTATTTGTGATGTTATGCCTATTTATCTCTCTCCGTCCCAAATTAATTGTCCTATTTCTAAAACCATTACGCGAAATTTCAACATAAAAGGGGGGCATAGAAGCGTAGCATCAGTTGAATTTGATATGATGTGTTAACAAAGTTGGGAGGTTAAATTTGGAAGAAGAGAAAATTTTTATATACGAATCTCAAACAAGGACTTAATTTGGACAGAGGGAGTATGAGTTATCCTCTGATGTGCTAGTCCCTGTACAACACTATTGTAAACCAGATTATGCGTGCATGCATGTATATGATTAGCCTGCAAGGTTCCTTTAAACGTAAACATAGTCAATTTATCCATGCTGTTAATGCAAATAGGAACTTCGTGAGTTTTCAACTTCCAACACAGTGATAGTATAAGGTAAAATAGCGTGGGCCTATGCTGAATAGTTGGCCACTCCAGTACCTAGTGTTGGTTCTACCATGGACGGAGCCACATGGGGACCAGTAGGGTCTCTAGCTGGTTCTACCATGGACGGAGCCACATGGGGACCAGTAGGGTCTCTAGCCCCCACTAATATTTCAATAACCAATATACATGTGGTATTAAAATACATTTAGGTGTAAAAATTGGAGTATACATTCAATTTGAGTTTTGACATTGTAATACTATTGCATCAGGTGCATTACCTTATCTTTTATAGTTCTTTCCATGCCCTTCTTTTCCTTTGCTGTAAAAGATAATTTTCGTATTTTTTTCCATATAGTTTTTTTGGTATATCAGAAATCACGGTCTCAAGTATATGATGTGGTAATACACATTGATCGAGTATTTTTAGTTGTGTTTGAATGAGACAGTGAGTATTTATTAATTGTTGAATATTTGACATATCTATGCACATAAAAATATTCAGTGTGTTGCCAGTTCTATTTACATGCTGAATTACATTTCTGTAAATCATATCATCTTTTGGCAAAATACAAAAAGTCTCCTGAACTAATGTTCAGGTTGCAAGTGCCCTTCATATGTCGCCAAGACCCTTTTTGAGCGATAGGTAGGGAAAATTGCAAATAAATGAAATGGTTGAAGGATTTTTTTTTACAAATTAATTATTCAGGGAATTATGCACAACTAGTGTGTGATAATTCAAGGGGTTAGTTATAATTAATCTTTTTCCATAAAAATTGTAGGTGTAGGGAGGGTAGTTAATCTGGGAAAATATTCAATAACATGACAATACAAAGCCGGCCTGAAGACAACTTTGTCAAGACAAAAACTCGTCAAACCATCATAACTTTTCAGGCGTTGGCAACCTAGTGCAATTAAGTGTTACAACATTAGCTTCAAGGTAGCTGTGGTGACGTGGCCAAATTAGTCAACCTACGGCTTCGTTAGCTTATAAGCCTGGCCATTTTAAAGTACTGAGAGAGAAGGTACCGCTAGAAACCCACCTGCATATCCACTTGCCGCTAAGTGATAAGAACAGTTGCCTACTAGCTTATTAACTTTTAAAGTATTGTGCCCCGCAAATTTTTACCATACTGTCACATGCCATCTATGCAGGTCATCCCTTGTCTTTAAGTGTTGACATGCTTATAACAATTTGATTGGTCCTCCATGAATTTGGAAATCAAGGCTCATTGACCTGTATAAACAACATGCATCTACCATGTAGCATTAGAGGAAAACCTAGTCTCAAAGAGCCATTACCTTGTTCCCGAGACACAATCTAGAATTCGACAATTTCAGTGTCTCTAACCAAAAGACCCAGAGGTACCCTTATACGCACTTAATATCTGTTGTGCTAGAGGCTTATGTCTACACCCTTTTTACCTACATAATTTTTGGTTCCACACTTTCGTTATTGTAATATTTTCTCTTTTTGAAGTGGGCTAAGCCTCACCCCCTTCTCGAGGGAAACCTATACATTTACATGTATAACAACCCTCCAAAGCACTACCTTCCTATAAGAATTGTGCACAATTGCAAGTTTTTTATTGGTGGATTAAATAACTGCAATAGGGCACCATATCTATCATAGGATGCGCTTTAGAATGGCAGTCAAACCTATTGAACTACTTGGAGAAGGTGGGTGATTACTAATGACAATTAGCAAAGTGTAATTAGATGTGATCTTTTTATTGTATATTTACCAGTTTGCATATCTAAACTGTTAGCTTATCCCGTTTTACATTCTTTTCTCTTGAATTCTCTGTTTCAGTGCTAACTCAGAAAAGATAAAAGTACATCCGAATATCTATGTATTGACAGTGCGACTTTTAGCCCGGAGTGAGCGACATGCAGAACTGGCGTTGTTCATTATAAACAAGGTTTCCCCATTCTGTCTTTATATTTGTACGACATGATTCTACATGTATGAATAGATAATACTATGTGAACTTAAGAATTACTTTAAAAGTACTCTAAATGATGTAGTGCAATAAAATGTTGTACAATATATAAGGCTCCATTCCACTTGCCTTGTCATTTTTTTTTTTGTAATTATTTAGTGTGTAAAGCATTTTCCTTTATGATTCCATTTTTTGTCCTGTATTTTGGGATCCAAATTTGGTAATTTTACATGTAAAGTAGTATTATTTGCACTTCAGGTTTCATTATAATGCATATTGTGAGGTTGGGGTCCAATGTTTTCCATATTATGAGTTTGGATCCGTAGTGTCATAAATATTAAAGAAGAAGATATTGTAAAAGTTCCTCAAAAATGTCATGAAAAGCTATACACGACACTTTTGGACCCAACCCTATATTATGTTAAACTTCAGACCTCAACCTCATATTTTGCACCACAGGGCAAACAACATAATAAAGTATCATAATTTATTTCAATTGTTTGAGTCACAAGAAGGCAACCCCTTTCCTAAAGCTCAAGCATTATATGTGAATTTTCAACATGGAATTCCAAGAAATCACAAACACTCCGATGTTAGTTTCAAAACTGGACTCACTTTGTCCGTTGCAGATTGTGGAACCCTCAAAAGAAGTGGCGATGCAACTGCTGGAATCGGGCCGTCAGAATATCCAAACAAGGAAGTTGGGTCTGGAAATGCTGAGACAGCTGTTGTTACATCACGACTATGTTGTGCAACTAGTTCAAGATGGATATTACCTTGAAGCTTTACGTTACACTCGCAAGAATAAGGTGCATTTCTTTGCTATTTTCCATTTGACAACGTAGTATAGGGTGAAATGCAGTAACCTCTTGAACTATTCTTCTGATTAAAAATATTGAACACCTCCTAATGTTGCAAATAACCTCTAAATTAAGAAACAGTTGCAAAAAACCCTCTTAAAATCTTTTTGTGCGGCTGGCAGCCGGGGGTGTGGGGGGTGGCAGTGGCAAACAATGGGAATAGATCAAGTAGTTGTTTACAATTTGTGTGATAGTTTGAGGGTTTCTTTCAATTTACCCTTAAATCATTTGTAGGTTTGGTTTATCAGAATATCAGCTTTTACCACCTTTTCTTAAATTTAAAGCTTAATTACTAAATTGCAAATACCCATCTTGTATTGCTAAAATGTATCGCTAAAAACCTTTTATAGCGACACTGCAAAGAGTTTTTTGGAACTTGTCTTGTAGTTTAGAGAGTTTCTTGCAATTGACCCTTCAAACTATGAAAGTAAGTACTCTTTAAACTATGTCTATCAACCCACTCTTGCAAATAACCCTATAAACTATGAAAAAGTTGTGAATACCCCATTATGTGCCTCTAAAATCTTTTCTTAGCAACACGAGGAAAGTTCCGACAATGAGAATAGTTCAAGGACTTTTTTGCAACTAGTGTGATAGTTCAGGGTTCCTTGCAATTGAACGTGTAAATTAATGGGGTAATAGTTAGGAAGTCCCATTCACTTGGTCAATGAGGCAAGAGATCCTTTGACTGGGTCAATGATGTCAAAGGTCCTATTTTGCCAACTCGGTGCATTAAAATGACAAATACACCCCCAAAATACCTTTGACAGCTGTTACCTCATTTTTTGCGAAAAAAAAAGAACATCAGATCTTTAAAAGTTCGTAACTTCAAATCTACAAATCCAAAATTTACAAAATTTATATATTTGGAATCTACTCGTGAAGATCTATCAAACACCGCTCATATTCGATATTTTTTTACGAAAAAATCGAAATAGATAAATTTATTGTTTCTGTAAAACCTCATTTTTTTCCGGCGAAAACTCTTCTTCTCCAGCTCGGGCGATGGTGTTGCTTGCGCGGACCAGAAAAAACAAAGAAATAGATGAAGAGAGAGAGAGAGAGAGAGAGAGAGAGAGAGAGAAACACTCCGGTGATAATTCCGGTGCCCTCCGATGAGATTTTTCGACGGACTGTTTCCGGCGAGTCTCTGATGGGATGGGATGGGGTGGGATGGGTGGGAGTGGGGGTGGAGGTGGAGGTGGGGCTACTAGAGAGAGAGTGTGTGGGGTTATGTGTTTGTTTTTAGAGAGAGTAAGTGGGTTTAAATGGGTTTATGTAAGGGTATATTTGTCTAAATATATATAGTCTGAAAACGTACTTGGTGCATTAAAAAAAAGTTAATGGGATTTAATGCATCTTTGACCCAATAAATGGGACTAGCCTTGTCCCTAAATTGATTCTAGTTTTGGTTTATCAAAGTATCAACTTTAGTTTTTTTTATCACGGAAGTTCCACAAATCTAGAGCTAGCTAGGTTTACCATCATTCTTCATTTCTTAAACTTCAAGCTTAATTACTATATTTTATGCTTTGTGCTTCGGAACACTGAATATGTGTATTGTTTTCCCTTAACATGTAAAACATTCATTAATTCTCGAATCAAATCATGTTTTTTCATTAATCCAGGAAAATTGAACCTTGCTTTTCCTTTATTTTTTTCGGAGTTTTAAAATTAGTTTTTACTTGTTTTAGTATGAGTTTTCAAAGTTGTAAAGATATATAAATAAATTTTGGGGTGGATTTCAGGTGAATACGGTCCGGCCCTCGTTGTTTCTAGAAGCAGCTTCCAACTCAAAAGACTCGCAACATGTGGCAGCAGTTCTGAGATTTTTTTCTGATTTTATTCCTGGTTTTAAAACCACTTCCGATCACAGTATATATTGTCGAGTTCTTGCCGAGATGAATTCATCAGTAGCCGTTTGAGTCTGTTTAGGGAGGATAATAAGGTTTATGTTGATGATCAACAATAGTGTTGCTATTACTATACACAAAGACTTTGACGTTGAGATGAAAACTGCTACTTAAATGGAAGTCTTTTTTCTTTCTTTTTCCCTTTAATACCGTTGCCAGTGTGGATAGATAATTTTGTTTTGATTTATTTGAATCAAAGACACTAATTTTGTAAATGGCATAACAAGGTCAAAGTAAGCATGTAAGAAACCTTAATCATGCAAGGATGGGGGGTTTTTCTCATTTTTCTTTTCTTTCTTTTCTTTCTTTTTTCATGTGTGCGCCTATTCCAAAATAACAGCCTCCAAATGGGTTGTAAGGACTCATATTTACCGTATAACTACTCTTGTACCCCAACGTAGGAGTTTCAAAACTTTTTGTTTAAATCCTATAAATACTCTTATACCCCAATCCTTACCGCAAAACTCATCCAGGTTACTTCTAATCATCATATTTACAAAAATCCGTTCTCAAAAGTTTGAGAAATTACACTTTGGACCTTAAACTTTCAAAACAGTATGTAAAAAGCATTGAGATGAAACCATAAAGGTACCAAGAACCAAAAACTTAATCCCAGTCTTTGCACAAACACCCTCTAGTAATTTCCAACCACACGGCATCGTAGTCAGCAACTTAGTCACATGTTAACACATGATACCTATGGGGAACTATTCGAGTTGTTCGGATGGGGTGACATATGTCCGGCAGCATAGATAAAGGTCACAGCTTAAGAGATAAGAACAAAGGAGAATCTGACCAACGAAAGTCTTGGAGGAAAGATCAGCTCGATCAAGCTGTAGCTGTTTCAAGAGCTTTTAGAGTCCTACATGGCTCATTCACCTTATGTTCTCTATAAATATAATTCACACCTCTGGGAAAGGAGCATGTAATTCTTGTTATTATAAGCCAAGTAATAAGAAAGAGAGAAACACTCCGTAGACGTATGTCATTGTTGAACAATGTATATCCTTGTGTTGTGCGATTTTGTGGCTTGATTTATTTGTTTGGTTTTAGTTGTTTGAGATCATTCATCGCAGGATTTTTTGCTCCTACATTGGCGTCGTCTATAGGAAAGGAAATTCTTTTTCTAAGCCAATTATAACCAACAATTTGTCATGTCTCACCCACACAATGCACCTCTGTCGTCCCACGACAATCACCATAATGGGCCTCTCGCACCCAGGGTAAGGTTAGAAATCCATCCAAACAGGAGCTTAATGGACTTTATCGCCCTCAGGAGGAACACTCCGAACAGAGTAACGAACAACCTAGATCTACCCAATTCCCACAGTCGATGGACACATACGAGCAGAGGCTTCGCCAGCAAGAGGAGGCCATGTGCCTCTAAGAGGAAGAGAACGCCCGTCTACAACGTCGTTTAGAAAGGATGGAGCACGAGCTCTATGACGACAACCGTAAGCACCAAGGCCGAACCCTGGCCCTCAGGCGAATATAACTCGTAATCGAGGAAGGAGTTCGCTCCATGATCAGGAGCATTTCGCTCACGGGGATCCTCCAACAAGACAAGATTAAGAAGGAGAGCATCGCAAACATGACATCCGCGACCTCATTAGGAGGAGATGGACCAATATCCCGCTAATCATGGGGCTAAATCCACTAAGGAGCTGACTAGGAGGGCCCTTATCGTCAAATGAAACCCCCTTTTTTAAGGGTGATAGAAGAACCAGAACCTCCCACGAAGTTTACAACTCCTAAGTTCGAGATTTATTACGGGAAGATCGCCCCCATTAATCATGTATGTCAGTATAGTAGGCTATAACCTTGTGGAGCAACAATGATGCTCATATTCCTTCCATCTTTGGGAATATCGTGCATAAGTGATTTGAAAACTTGCCACATAGGTCGGTCAACAACTTCAAGCAGCTCGCGGAGGCCATCACTGCTCAATTTATTACCAGCAGTGCCCATCCTAAGAGAATGGATTATCTTCTCACCACGAGGAAAAAGCCTCGAGAAACCTTACGGGAATACGCTAGGCGATACCGAGAAAATTACATCGAGTTTGAAGATTACCGCGAACAAGTTGTCGTGGCCTCATTCAAGATCGGATCACCTAGTAACTCTATGTTGCACCGGTCTCTTACTAAGAAAGAGGCCAACACAATCGACGATCTCATGGAATGTATACAGAAGTCTGCGAAGGTGGAAGATGTGGTCACTTGCGCCCAAAATGACAACGGTCATTCGAACACGACCAAGAACGATGATAAGGAGATGCCCCCAAGAATGGGGGCATAAAGTAGAACGGAGGATCAAAGAATGGACACATAGAAGATCCCGCCAAGGATATCCCGACGATCAACACTGTTTTTTGGAACCAATTTACAAGATCTTGAGTAAAATCAAGGATCAACAATTCCTCAAGTGGACAAAGAAGATGGGAGGATACCCAACAAATGGAAACAACCCACTTAGGTGCGCGTTCCATAAAGAGCATGGGCATAAAATGGATAATCGCAAGGCCCTCAAGTCCTATTTTGAAGAAGCAGCTCAATACGGCCACTTGAGTGATTATGCGGAGAAAGAAGTGTCAAAACCGTCGTTGACGTCGACCAGAAGCCTGACAGTATCCTAGAAGATGATGAGATAGGACACGAGTTCGCAGTCATTCCCTGCGTTGTAAGCGTAGATGTCGACCAACAGCCTGACAATGTCCTAGAAGATGATGAGATAAGGCACAAGTTTTTGGTCATCCACAGTGCCTCAAGATTAAAATAGATTCAAGGCAACGCCGTTCGGATAGAACTGAATAAAGTCACCGTAGTTATGCAAGCTTTCTAGATCAACCTTGCCAAAAGTCCAGTAGGCAAGCGTCTACGCTCGAAAGACATCAATTACAATAAGCACATAGTCTTCATTAAGGATGACCTGATCGGAGTTAGAACTTCGCATCATGATGTGCTAGTAATCACACTCAGGATTGCAAAGTGGGATGTGGATAAGTTACTAGTTGATCAGAGGGAGGCTTCTCGGAGGTTATGTATCTGAAGCTGTTCGACCAACTTAATCTCTGATGGAGGATTTGATGTAAGTGACCATCCCTTTGGTTGGCTTCGCTGGAAAAATGACTATGCTACTGGGGAAGGTGGTTCTGCCCGTTCGAACTGGGAATATTTCAAAGTTGATTGAATTCCTAGTTGTGGACATCGCTTCTCCTTACAACGTTATCCTCAGAAGAGGATGGCTACATATTATGCAAGTTGTCCCCTCCACTTATCAACAAAACTCAAATGCATTACTGAACAAAGGATAATGGAGATTAGGGGAAATCATGTTGTTTCTCGGCAATGCTTTATCGTCGCTATTAGCCCAAACAAGAGAAGAAAAAGAAGAAAGAGGTCGCCACTGAGCCGACCAAGGATCGGGCTACACAATCCAAATAGTAGCTAAAGTATGACAGATCGAGGGTAGAAGAAACAAAGGTTTTTGCCCTCGCGGACAGGGTCGTGGAACCATTACACGAGGTAGTGTTCGATGATTCACACCAATAAAGGAAATTCCTGATCGACAACTCATTTACCGATAGGAAAGAAGGGAACTAATTTCTCTTCTGAAGGAGAATCAAGATGTTTTTGCTTGGCAGCCTTATGATTTGCCTGGGATTGATCCCAAAGTCATGTTCCATTAACTTCATGTGGACTCAATATTCCCGCCGATCACTCAAAAGTCTCGCTAAACAGCTCCGAAAAAGGCAAAGTCCGTGGAGGAAGAAGTGGGGAAACTTATAGAGACAAGGTCCATTAAAGACATTCAACTCCCCAAATGGCTCTCGAACCCAGTAGTCGTGAAAAAGAGCAATGGAGAGTAAAGAGTCTGCGTGGATTTCACCGATCTCAGCAAAGTTTGTCCCATGGACAACTTTTTTTTACCGAAGATTAACTAATTGGTGTATGCCACAACAGTCACGGACGAATGAGTTTCCTCGATGTGTACCCAAGGTACCATCATATTGTTTCATTCAGTCCCGATCAAGACAAAACCTCGTTCATTACCACTCTTGGCTTGTACTATTATAAAGTTATGCCATTTGGTCTCAAGAATGCAGGAACGGTGTATCAATGGCTGGTCACCAAGATGTTCAATGATTAGTTGGGTAACACCATGAAAGTCTACATAAATGACATGCTTGTCAAAAGCATGTATAAGGTCGACCACCTGCAGGACTTGGTGAAGAGATTTGAAATCCTCAGGTATTACAAAATGAAGCTCAACGCGGCTAAATGCTCTTTCGGAGTTCATTCTGGAAAGTTATTGGGGTATTTGGCCACCTAAAGGGGGATCGAATCCAACCCCGACCATATTAAGGTAATCAATAACGTTCAGCCGCCAAAAACACTTTGTGATATTCAAAACCTGAGAGGAATGCTAGCAACACTTAATTGCTTCATTTCAAATCATCCTAGAGGTGCCAACCTTTCTTTCAGTTGTTGAAGAAATAGAAGAGTTTAACCTGGAATAAGAATGCTCGAGATCACTCGACGAAATCAAAACCTACTTGAGCCAACCACCTCTGCTCGCGATCCCAAATTCGGGAGATCCAGTCTACATGTATGTCGTGGTGCCCTATTATGCGATCAGTTCAGCCTTGATGTGTGAGAAGGAAGGGTACCAGGCTCCTATTTACCATGTCAGCAAAATGCTCCTCGACACTGAGAAACATTACCTTCCACTTGATAAGTTAGCCAACTCTCTCGTTATGGCTTCATGAAAACTGAAGCATTATTTTGAAGCTCATTCTTCATTACCTTTTTTTCGCTCAAAGAAATCCTCAGAAAATCCAACCTATCTTGACGGATGTCCAAATGGTCGGTGGAAGTTGAAAGGTTCGACATACACTATCAACCAAGAACTGCATTAAAAGAGCATATATTGGCAAACTTCATTGCTAAATTCATAGGGATGGAGAAGCCCAACTACAAGAACCCCAGGCGACCAACCAAGAGTTTGACTAACTCAAGAAGTGGACTCTCTATGTAGACGAAGCCCCTAATTCAAAAAGGGCAAGAGTGGGAATTATCCTCATTACCCCGAGAAGACTATGATCGAGCAAGGGATCAGACTTGGGTTTGAAGCTTTAAACATCGAAGCTGAATACGAAGCTCTCATCGTCGCATTGTGGAAAGCCTCATCTCTTGGCACAAGTCATCTTGACGTCTATTTTGACTCAATGTTGCTATCGAACCAAGTATCGAGAGACTACAGTTCCAAAGATGAACGAATGCCAGGATATCTACAAGTCACCTAAAACCTTATCGCTAGGTTTGAGAAGGTCCACATCTAATCATTCCCTCATGGAAATAATAGTTATGTTGATGCCTTATCCACTTTAGTATCAGCAGTTGACTCAGACCTTAAAAGAACCATCAAGGTGGATTACCTCAACCAACCCAGTATCACAAGAATAAAGGTCGTCAAGCATGGCCTAGCCATCCACAAAGCTCCTAGATGGATGGATCCGATCATAGCTTATTTTCAAGAAGACGTCTTACTGATTGACAAGAAACAAGCCCATCAGGTCAAAGTAAAAGTTGCCCATTTCTACTTGTCACCCGAAGACAAACTCTACAAGAGATTTTCACGGGTCCCTACCTTCAATGCGTGCACCTAAACGACATCGATCAAGTCATCTACGAACTTCATGATGGTATATGTGGGAGCCACGCAAGGGGGCGATCTCTAGCATTCAGGGAAATCAAAAAAGGCTATTGGCGACCATATATGCAAAAGGATGTGATTTCCTACGTTGGAAAGTGCAAAATGTGCCAAGATTTCTCGCTTGTACTTCATCAACCTTCCAGTGACCTAAAGCCATTGACCAACTCATAGCCATTCACTCTGTGGGGTTTGGACATCGACACCAAGAAATTATAAGTATCTCCTGGTCGACACATACTATTTCACCAAGTGGATTTAAGCCGAACCTTTGGTGAACATACGAGACACTGATATGATAAGATTCATCTGGAGGAACATCGTGACTCGTTTTGGCATAACAAGAATGATCACCACGGACAATGGAATGTAATTTGAAAGCGGTCCATTTCAAAAATTCTATAACAACCACAACATCAAGCGCCACTTCAGCTCAGTGGCCTACTCCTAAAGCAATGAGCAGGTTGAGGCTTCCGAAACAGTGCTCAATGGCATGGAGAATATGTTGGAGAAGGCAAAGGTTCTTTGGTGGACGAGCTTCCCCATATACTTTATGTATACCGTACAACGCCCAGGAGGTTGATTGGAGAAACACCCTTCATTTTAGCCTGTGGAATGGAAGGTATAATCCTTTTGTAAGCTGGCTTGTGAACCACGAAAGCAATCGTTTCCAACTAAGACTTAAATGAATAGATCATAAGGACTGAGCTCGACCTTTCCGCTAAACAAATGGAACTAGCCTTAATCAAGTTATGTTCCTGACAACAATAGTTGGCCAAGCAATACCATGAAGGTGTCAACCCAAGAAGATTCTAGGTCAGACGTATTCTGAAAAGTGCTCGCTAGCGCGAGGAAGCTGTTAGATGGAAAGTTAGGTCCTAACTAGGAAGGGCTATTCAAAATTATTAGAGACAATCTCTAGTTACCCTACCATTTAGAAATAATTGGGGGGGGGGGGGGGGGGGTGTAGATTCCTAGGGCCTGAAATGCAGCTAATCTTAAGGAATTGTTATTTCTAGCAAGTTTAATGCAGTCAATCTTAGGAAGTTTTATTTCAAATAAGTGTATTTAGCAAAATTTCATTTCTAAATCATTTTTAAGTTTTCAAGTTTTGTTTCCCGGAACACTTTAAAGTTCAATTAATGAAGTTAGCTTCATTATTATTTCAAATGGAAGACTTTTTTTATGAATTATTATTATGTCCGATTAAAGTTTGGTCATCGACATGGATGCCTTTGTATGATTACACTTAATCGACACTTCAAGGTTACATGCTTTCGTGATAGAAAAACATGAAATCATCAAGAATTTACTGGGCAAGAAAAAGGCCTAAGGGGGATCCCTAGGTAGTAAGCGTCCCAACTTTGGTCGACTAAACATTCTGAATAGGTGGATGGCCCTACGACTAGGTGCATTTTTTCCATAGTTTGACCTAGGCCTAAGGTTGTGCGATGACACTATCTAAAATATAAGGCAAATAATAAAAACACTCTCGACGTAAAAAGATGGTAAAATGCAAAACATGGAATAAGAGCGTTCATTTACAAAAGGCCTATACTGGCAAAGTTACGAAATGAATATATACAGCTATCTCTGGTTATTAACTCGGTAATTGTACCTCTTCATCTATCATCGAGATTAGGCTCAAACCTATCATCACTATCATGTGCCGATAAGTAATCGTTCGCTAACTGAATGGGAACAACCTCGAGAGGCATCCAACTTTCATCACTTCCAAATGGAGGGTGACTATAAGCAGGACACTCGACTTGGTACCAGTACCAGAGCTAAGAGTATTTAGGTACTTTTATGACAACTAGGGTGTTTATCCAACCATGCTTGTAAGCCACCTGTTTGGCTTCATCTATCTTTAAGGGGGCATCCACCCATTCTTCAACATAATCGGCGACCCAAATTGCGCGACAACCCCTTTTGAAGAGATACTTCAATTTCATTATCTCATAGCCCATGCCTAGCTTAATCACGTCGTCTTTATTAAAGTCCTCCTCATCCTTGTCGATCTTCTCCCTTAGAGAATTATTCTCGTTCTGAAACTGCTCGATAATATCGATAATATCCCTATCTTCGGCCCGTAGATCAGTGACCAAACAAACATGCTTGTCAAAAGAACTTGTCATCTTTTGGAGAGCTTGTCGAATATAAATAAATTCATCTCGAGCTCGGCTGTTGGCATCCCGACCAAGCACCAGGTCTAGGTCATCAGTTTCTGGAAGCATTGGCACATCTGCCAACCTATTCTCAAGGTACGAGGATCAAGAGAAAAATATTCAGGCATGAAAGTGGCAATTGAAAAGCATCCATAATGCAATCAACAATTGACAAACAATGACTAAGTAAGGATAAAATCCTTTCCCATTAAATCAAAGAGTGAGGCATGCCTTTATAAACATCAAGAAGATAAACCTAACTAGCTGGCCCTCCTTTTCCTTAACCTGCTCTTGGACTTCGGGGATTTTGCCTTGATTGGCATCCATCATCTCTTGGTCGGCCCCATCCTTCACTTGGTCGCTACTTTAGGACTTTTCCCCTTTATATTGCCTTGGTGGAGAACCTGGATCATGCTCCCCAAAAAGTTCAAACTCGGGGGTACCTCGGTCTTTATCGTGGATGCGTTCCAACCCTTCTTGAAATTTGACTTACGAATGTATGACATCTGCTTCTTGGTCTCGACAAAGGCTTCCACATACCCCTGGTCAAAGGCCTCATCTTTGGATACTGCTAAATTCCAAGGATGATCCTCGATAGCCTTTTTAAGTTTATCGGGCTCCTACTTTAACTAGGATATCTCTAAGTTAATGGATTTCTTCTCATCGGCATATGCCTTCTTGTTAGTAACAAAAGACTCTTGAGATTTAGTCAAGGACTTCTCTAGGTCATCATTGGTCTTGACCTGTTTTCCCCCTTGTCGAGCATAGCAACAGAGTCTGCCACAAACTACAAAAATCAAGACGAGTATGATTCAACACGGTAGTCAAAACAAGGAAATCATCTAACTAAAAATTCGTAAAACTTACCAAAGTTCATGCCAGGTCCGAGGTCAGTCTGTCGACTTGCTTTTGATCCATTTCCATAATGGGTCCCTTCCGCAAGCCTAGGGCCAAAGACGGATTCTTAGCCACCGACATGATTTGGCGACCCTTCCTCGTATTGGGGAATCCACCTTCTTGGTGGGAATAATGAAAGAGGTAGAAGGCGGGACTTTGCCCTTCTTCTTTGCTTTCTCCTTATTAGGAGAATCCACAAGAGTGACAAGCTCGGAGGTAACTCCAACCTCCTTCTCTTGGAATTTTGGCCTTTGGGGATGTGGGGAGGTCGAAATCATCCGCCAAGGTGAGATTTCTCTTCCTTAGAGGCATGTCTTATTCAAAAGAAGGGATGGAGTTCAAGTTCACATGTTCAAAATAGGACGAGGTATACGCACTCACAGATCCCTCAGTCGTTGTGGGGAGTGGAATCTCAAGAAGACAATCAACGGGCTTAGCGATAAAAGAGGTGGTAGTGTTTATGTACTCGAGCAAGAAAGATGCTGATCTCAGGTGCTTAGTACTGGGAGATAGTGATCTTCTCAAATTCCAAACCTTCACAAGCTCGTTCCAATTCATATGAGAAGCTGTAGGCTCCTTCTTTTCGGAATCCTCAAAATAAAGAGTTAGTAAGGAGATTTCATACCACAGTTAATTATCGACAACAAAGAATGATCAAGATAGTGATCAACATATTCGGTGTCGCCTCTTGGGTCACCTAAAACCTCTATAGGGATCACCACCCTTAAAAATTAGTGGATGTTAATAATCTCTAGCAACGAAGCCATGTCTCCAATAACCTTTGTTGGAATCAGATAGGTTAACTACCAAAACCCTATCAGCTTTCCTAGGCTTCAAATAACGAGTATTGCCAGTCATTCGAGCCCATAAATAACAATACCTTATCTCAAGGATTTCAATTTGGGTCCCATATATTTCATTGATGTGGTATACCCCATTCACGATTCTCCATGTGTTTGGAGTACATTGGGCGGGGACTACTCTTAAGAATTCGCAAAACTTCAGAAATAGTTGGTTTGGGGGGAAGGTGATACCACCGTCTGTTAGTGATTAGGTGTGTATCCAATGGCCACCAGGAACATTGTAGCAATCGTCTGGTTCTGGGGCACACATAATTTTTACTCAATCAGTAATCAAAAAGTTTTTCCTAAACTCCCCTAGGATTTTAACGTTCACGGTATACACTGTTTTTTATTCAATATAAACGCGATAAGATTCAATAAAGAGAATGGCAGCTTGACGAGATAATTACAGAGAAAAAAATGGAGTTTGAAAGAAGACTGACAGACAGAAAATGACGAATATGGCTCTTGACTCTTGAATAGTTTAGAGTAATTGTAAAAAATGGCGGTTGAAGTAGCTTTGAACTGTGCGGTTCAACTCCCCATGCGTCTCATCATTTGAAATGGGACTCGATGTGAAAACTAACACGCGTGCCCTAGCCTAGTGGTCGTTTAGCTAGTTTGTGTCCAACATTCCTTAACAAGTTAAGGTTAATTACAAGCATGCCATCAATCACTCAATGGACAGAACATATAAGGTTTTTACTCTAAAATTTCATAAGTGTTAGGCAAACCTCAGCTAGCGATCCGGAATGTATGTTCACTAGAATCAATACTCATCAGCGATCAAACCTCTTCTCCCTTTTCAGACCGGATAACCTTGGGGACAATTGTGGGGGAATTATTCAAACTATCCGAGTTGTTCGGATAGGGTAACATGTCTGAAAGCATAGATAAAGATCATGACTTAAGGGATAAGAACAATGGGAGGTCCGATCAATGAAAGTCTCGGAGGAACGATCATCTCAATCAAGTTGCAGTTGTATCAAGAGCTCTTAGAGTCCTACACAGCTCATCCGCCTTATGTTCTCTCTATATATAACCCTTCTTGGAAAAGGGGTGTTGATACCAAATTTAGTCTGCTGACATGGATCAATAAAGTGAAGACACATGGCAACAACAAACACTTCTGAGGAACTCACACCCTGTTTCCCCGAGGAACTCATACGCTCCGAGGAACGAGAACTCTCCGAGGAACTCTTGAGCACCGAGAAGCTCAGGCGGTCTGAGTTGCACCTCGAACAAAGCATTAATAGCGGGATAACCAACAGTTTGACTGTTCATTAAATGCTTATCATTCAGACGCACACGCTTAAGGAGCATTAAATGTATCACCCTTTCATATGTACATCATTTAATGTATTACCCTTTCACATTACAGCCTCAGGGCTATAAATACATTGTACAATCCTCATTGTAAGGGGACCGAAATTTCTGGAGAGAACTTGTAATCGAGAATTCCCATACAAACAACAATAACATAACAGTGGACGTAGGCCATTCTTATAGGGCTGAACCACTTTAAAATTCTTTGTCTCATTTATTTATTTGTGATTGAATAATTAGAGTGATCTAATTTTTTACATCAACAGATTGGCGCCGTCTGTGGGAACGACTGGTAATATCGTTTTTCATAAAAAATAATCCATTACGAATGGCTGACATTCTGGAATCCAGCAATCAAAACGCTGGAACCCCTCCAAATCCATCTGCTCCGCCAAATATTCCAGATCTGGCTGGAATAATGACAAATCTGGCTCAGGGCCAGACCGTCATGCAAGAAACAATGCGACAACTCATCCAAACCCTTCATGGCGGTGCACCAACCCATTCAGGACTGCGGAGTATTCAAAGAAACACCCGTGCACCATCCTCACGTACTAGGCGTACCAATTCATATCTCAATGAGGAATCTGAAGATTTTTCTTATCAACCAGGACGAACTTCATCAGTGCGAGCCACAGATACTGAACAACGTATCACTCTCTCCCCAGAAAGGGCCAGTGCGCTAGAGAGATTAAGCAGAGTATCTCCTTTCGATCGATTAGGTCCTAGGAGGAGCAAAAGTCCTCCTAGAGCACCATCGAGGAGTTTTCGACGACCATCAGATTTAAGGGAAGGATCTGCCCAGTCGCGACCAACTGCTCGTCAAGAGAGATCCCAGGAAGCCACCTCAACGCGATCAGCTGCTCGAACCAACAGGACCGAGGAAGGAAATTATGCATGGAAAGGCTCTATTCAAAGGCTGGAGGATAGATTGGGGGAAATGGTTAAAGCTAAGAACCCCCTACAACGAACCTTTGTTAGAGGAACACCTTTTGTCCAGTCCATTGTAGATTTTCCAACACCATCAAAGTTCAAAGCACCTGTTGTGACCCCCAAATATGATGGAAAGACTGACCCTGTTCTTCATATAGAACAATACCAGGCTGCAGCCGACATCTATGCAGTTCCAGATGAGATGAGATGCAGGGCATTCTCAGGAACTCTTACCGGATCTGCTCAAATATGGTATAATAATCTTCCTCGGGGTAAGATCTCAACTTTTCTTCAACTGGCTGAGTTATTCATTGGGAATTTCCGCTTTGGAGCAAAACCAGTTAAACGAGTAGCACATTTGTTAAGTGTTAGACAAAAGGCTGGTGAGAGTACCAGAGATTATATAACTCGTTTTAATAACGAGAAACTGGAAGTCATTGATTATGAGGAGAAGAGAGTTATTACTGCTTTGATGAGTGGACTACTGCCCAACAAGTTGTACTACACTTTGGCCAAAGATCCACCTAGAACCATGTCAGACCTGATGGGAAAAGCGTCCAAAATTATGAATGCCGAGGAGGCTATGGCTGCGAAGAAGAACATGGATGCCAAAGAAACCAAGGTGGAAGGTGATAAAGCTAAGAAGAAAGAGCATAAGAACAATGGTAATGACAAGCATTCAAAAAACAGGTCAGTATGGGACATGATGAAGAAATATGTTAATTATACTCCTTTGAAGAAGGATATCAACCATGTTCTAGAGGAAATCAAGAACAACGAGGAACTAAACTGGCCAGAGAAAATGAAGGCAGACCATGACAAGAGGAATAAGGCGTAGTATTGCGAGTTCCATAAAGATCATGGACATATGACCAAGAATTGCATAGCTCTTCAAAATGAAATTGAAACACTCATCCGACGAGGAAAGCTGTCAAAGTATGTTGATCGGGGAAACGAAAGAAGAACAAACGACCGAGCAAGAGAGAGGTCTAGATCTCCTCGTCGAGGAGAGGAAAACAAGAAAATAAACCATGAAGTTGACCCAGAAGACGACCCCGATCTTCCCAAGAGACCAAGGCAGCCAGAACGAGAGGTATTTTCAATACGCTTTGGGTCATTTGACTGTAATGTTATAACAGGTGGAGATGCAGGAGGAGGAGACCTTACTGCCGAGAGAAAATCTTACCTCTATGAGGCTCAAGCTTGCTCATACATTCAACAAATAAATCTAGCTGAGGAGGATCGCCCGAGAAAGGTGAATAAAGAGAAATTGGTCATTGGTTTCTCAAAGAATGACCTTGCAGGTGTTCTATATCCTCATGATGACCCGCTGGTGATCAAGATGAGAATGAAGGAGGTTATAATTTCAAGAGTACTAGTCGACAATGGTAGCTCGGCAGACATCATGTTCTACTCGTGCTTCGATAGTTTAAATCTAAAGCTATCTCAACTGTAGCCTTATCACAGACCCCTCATCGGTTTTGCTGGCGAGAAAGTATTTCCACTTGGGACGATCAAGTTGGATATATTCATTGGTACATGGCCTGCTTGTCAGACAGAAAGAATACGCTTTTTCGTGATGGATAAGAATGTTCAGTCATCATACAATATCATTATGGGAAGAGTGGGATTGAAGAAGTTCGAGGTTGTGCCATCTACAGTGCATCAATGCCTGAAATTTCCAACAAATTTTGGAGTAGGAGTTGTTAAAGGTGATTAGAAAGTAGCTCGGGAATGCTATTATTCATCCGCCGAGCAAGAAGAAATGGAGGAATCAAGGAAAAAGACTACTACCTATCAAGTGGATGAAGGTGCCGACATTGAAACATTGGATCCTAGAGATGAGTCACAACTCGTGAAGGGTCAAGTGATGGAAGCTACCGAAAACATCATCCTGGACGACGAGCACCCTAAGCGAACTACTCAAGTAGGTTCGTCGTTGGAAGCATCACTAAAGCAGGAATTGATAACTTTCCTTAGAAGCAGAAAGCAAACTTTTGCGTGGAGTCATGAAGATATGCCAGAGATAGATCCAAATTTCTTATGTCACGAGCTCAATGTGAATAAGGAGATCAAGCCTGTGAAGCAGAGAAGAAGAGTATTCAGTCCCGAAAAGAATCAAGCTATACACGAGGAAGTCGAGAAGCTCCAGAAAGCTTGCTTCATTGAAGATGTTAAATATCCAGATTGGTTAGCCAATGTGGTGATGGTAAATAAGAAGAACAACAAATGGAGGATGTGTGTAGACTTCACCGACCTCAACAAAGCATGCCCAAAGGATCACTTTCCACTGCCCCGAATTGATCAACTAGTCGATGCTACCTCGAGACACGAGCTGCTAAGCTTCATGGATGCTTATTCTGGCTACAATCAGATTAAAATGAAACCTAAGGACAGGGAGAGTACTTCTTTCATTACCCCTAGGGGAACTTATTGTTATAATGTTATGCCTTTTGGTTTGAAAAATGCAGGTGCGACATATCAGAGGCTGATGAACAAAGTCTTTGCTGACCAAATCAGTTGCAATATGGAAGTCTATGTTGACGATATGCTGACGAAGAGCAAAAAAGCTACTGATCATCTAATCGACTTAAGTCAGACTTTTGATCAATTAGATAAATACCAAATGAAGTTGAACCCGACGAAGTGCATATTTGGAGTACGAGAAGGCATGTTTCTCGGATACATTGTCAACCAACGAGGCATTGAGGCGAATCCTGAAAAGATCAAAGCTCTGCTAGGGCTGCGATCTCCAACGACGAAGAAAGAGGTGCAAAGTCTTATAGGACGAGTAGCAGCACTCAACAGATTTGTATCACGAGCAACTGATCAATGTCTCCCATTCTTCAAGACACTCCGAAAGACTTTTGAGTGGAATGATGAATGTGAGAATGCTTTTCAAGACTTGAAGAAATACTTGGGAGCACCTCCATTGTTGTCCAGGCCGGTGATGGGAGAAAAATTATACTTGTACCTAGCAGTATTGGAGAATGCAGTTAGCTCGGCGTTGATCAGAGTGGAGAATGGAGTGCAAAAACCAATCTATTACACAAGTAAGGCCTTCCGAGGAGCAGAGATCATATATCCAAGGCTGGAAAAATTAGCAGTGGCATTGATTGAAGCGAGTAGGAGAATGAGTCCATACTTCCAGGCTCATACCATAGTAGTATACACTGATATGCCATTGAGGCAAGCCCTTCATAAACCAGAAAAATCAGGGAGATTTATGTACTGGGCAATAGAGCTCGGTGAATATGATATAGTCTATAAACCCAGATCATCGCTAAAAGGGCAAGCTGTGGCAGATTTTATAGCAGTGTTCACCTATCCTGATACCCCCGAGGAGCAAAAGTTGCTCGCTGATCAACCTGTAAAAGGGCAAGTGGATGTTACCGGATCATCAAATTCGAGCTCAGACCAATTCCGATTGGTAAAAGGGCAAGAAAAGATGATCGACGAAGAGCAAGAAATATTAGGGGAGGATGAAAGGAAGCAACAAATATTTCACCGAGGAACTCTGACTGATCAGAAATTTGAAGACGAGTTACCTATATGGAGACTATATGTAGATGGCTCATCTTGCACAACAGGCAGTGGGGCAGGGATAGTTTTGATCACTCCGGACGAGGTCGACATGGAATACGCCCTACGTTTCCAATTCAAAGCTTCCAATAATGAAGCTGAGTATGAGGCCATGATTGCAGGTCTTAATTTGGCGAAAATTATGGAGGCGCAGCAAATTATTGTCTTCAGTGATTCTCAATTAATTATAAATCAAATGTTGGGAATATATGCAGCCAAAATCAAATACCAGGCAAAGATGATGGAGTTGGTATCAGAATTTGCTGCTATTCAGGTGGTCAGAATACCAAGAATGGAGAATGCAAGAGCAGATGCCTTAGCTCGATTAGCATCAGCTACTCGTACCGAGCTACGAAGAACAATCCCAATTGAAGTTTTGACTAGTCGGAGTATAGATGAAGATTTGGTGATGAACTTTATCACCCTTGATTTAGGACCATCTTGGATGGATCCTATCAGGGCATATATTGAGGAAGGAGAATTACCAATTGATAAGCTCGCAGCCAAGAAATTGAAGTTTAAAGCTGCTCGGTACGTATTAACTAATGGTATTTTATATAGACGAGGAATTATGGCAGGTTTGCAGAGATGTGTACATCCCTCCGAGGTGAAAGACTTGATTGAAGAGATCCATGAAGGGTCCTGTGGAGCACATGTAGCAGCTCGGACACTCTTGCAAAGGATGATGACGCAGGGATATTACTGAACAACGATGAGGGCTGATTGTGTAGCCTATGCCAAGAAATGTGACAAGTGCCAACGCTTTTCCTCCATCCGAAGAACTCCACAAGCATTGTTGACACCCATCACTTCCCCTTAGCCATTTGTCATGTGGGGAATAGATTTGGTAGGGCCACTGCCAACGACTAGAGGAAGGTTCAAATACCTCGTCGTCGCAGTGGATTATTTTACTAAATGGGTGGAAGTTGAGCCCCTCATTGATATGACGTACGAGAAGGTGTACCAATTTATTTGGAAGAACATCATTTGTCGATATGGTCTTCCTCATGCTTTCATCACAGACCATGGAACACAATTTGATAACGAAGAGTTCGTTGCCTATTGTCATCAATCAAATGTGTTGAAGATCCACTCAGCACCAGGCCATCCTCAAAGCAATGGACAAACTGAAGTGACAAACGGAACACTGCTGAATGGTTTGAAGAAAAGACTGGACGATGCGAAAGCAAACTGGATCAACGAGTTACAGTCAGTATTGTGGGCTTACACTACTCCCCGAGTTGCAACTGGAGAATCACCTTATATGCTGGCGTTTGGAAGTGAAGCTGTTATACCTGCCGATTTGGGCCTCCCAACACACAGGGTACTAAATTTCAACTCCCCTGTCAGCGACTTAATGAGAAGATTGGATTTAAACATGCTCGAGGAAGTTAGAGAAGAAGAAGCCATTAGAAATGCTGCTTACCAGCAGCGAACAACTTTGTTCTACAACAAGAGGGTGAAGAAGTGCGACCTGAAAGAAGGAGACTATGTGCTGAAGAAAGTAATTCAAAAGCACAATAAGCTGTAGGTAAACTGGCATGGACCATACCGAGTTACAGAAGTTGTTCGACCAGGAACTTACCGAATAGCAACTCTAGAAGGGGAGGAGTTTAAGAATGCATGGAACGCAGAGCACCTGCGCAAATATTATCAGTGATGAATAAAATGAAGATATTCTGTCGAATTCTTTCTTTTTATTGAAAGTTTTTCGGGGAATACTAGTGCTACACACTACTCGGCAGAGCTCAGGCTACTCAAATTTTTTCTCAAAAATGCCAACTAAGGTTGGTCGTGAAACCTATATTCCTCCGGGAAGTAAAGCTACCAATATTCCTCCGAGAAGTAAAGCTACCTGTATTCCTCCGGGAAGTAAAGCTACTTGTATTCCTCCGGGAAGTAAAATTTGTATTCCTAAGGGAAATAAAACTATATTTTTCTCGTGAAATAAAAGTATTCCTAAAAATGCCAACTTATGTCGGTTAGGAAGTAAATATATTCTCGAAAATACCAACTTGAGTTGGTCGGGAGGTAAAATTATTTCAAAAAGACTAACTATGGTTGGTCGGGGATATAAACCCACCAACTGTAGTTGGTCGACAAGGAAAATTTACCGACCTTGGTTGGTCGGAAACATTTAAAAGAAAAATCTACTAACTATGGCTGGTCGGGGATAAAAACCCACTAACTGTAGTTCTTCGACATGGAGAATTTAATGACTTTGGTTGGTCGGCAATATTTTTAAACATTTTTTATACTCGTAACTTTATTACTAAGTTGGTCGAGAAACAAAACTTTATTATTATGTGATCGAGCAACATTTTTTATACTCGTAACTTTTACTAAGTCCATCGAGAAACAAAATATTATTTTTGCCAAATGACTATCACAAGTTCAAACTACACAATATTGTTATCTTTTTATCAGATACACATGCACAAATATAAAGTGTTTTACAAGACAATAGCAATTAAGATTGCAAACAGAAATGAAAGTCTTTCATTAAATCCAAAACAAATTACATTGATGATAAAATGAAAGTTACATTGATATGTATACTAACAATTACATCAAAATTCCTATTTTACTGGTCTTTTCCCCTCTGCTTTTGACACAGGTTCCTCGCCAGCAGGCGGATCATTTAAAGCCAGAGGAGAATTTATGAAGTTGAGATCCTTTAACATCCTGACATTCATCACGGATGGTCGATCTAGAAGATGCTCGGGACGAGATACTTCAACAATTGAATGGAGATTGTAGTCGCCGAGATACTTAGAAATCAAGCTCCGAGGAATGGCCCGAGCAGGGATCTAACTCATATCCAGTTTGAATGGTGGCACGGGTAAGTCGAGAAGCCCGGGATCATGGTAGTCCCACAGGTAATGACCCTGTTCGAGCTGCAGCACACCTAAGGCATTCAACCATACTTGCTTGTAGCCCTCATTATTGGCATTCTGGATACGATCGTCCAAGTGAAAGAGAGCTTCGTTGTATCCAGCCATCCAGAACTCCCTGGGCTGTTTGTGGAACTGATATGTTAATCTGTCGAGCTGCTCGTGGAGATTTTTAACGAAGAGCTCTTTGTTCTCCAAGGTAGATTTCTGCTCAGAGAGCTGCTCTTCCAAGTCCCTGATCTTCTTTGACATTTCAGCCAACGCCTGGTTCTTCGCCATTAACTGGAAGGCCTGGTTCTCTAGGGCAGACTGAGTCATTTGTTCCTCGACAGGAATCCGAGCTGCTCTTGCTCGTCCCCGAGGTTCTCTTGCTCATCCCCGAGAAGATGTGGAAGGACCAGACCTCTTCAAGGTTTCCAACTCGTCCCTCAAGTTGGCGTTCTCGACCTCTAAGAACGAGAATCCCTCATCGGTCACTGGGATTAAGGCTTTTGAAGAAGAGGCTGCAGACTTCAACTGTGATAGCTCTTTCTGCAAGTTGTTATTTTCTTGCTCTAGCAACTCGGTAATTTATCTGCATTCCTCGACCTCACCCCTCAGAGTTCTCTCCCTCATCTTGTAGCCAGCAAAGCGCTTCTCGTAGCCCTTGTCGGCAATGATCTGCTGGTACTTCTTCTCGTACCCCTCATGCAACAGGGCAGTGGATTCTTTGTATTGAAGCTGAAGGTCTTCGAGGGTGCCTTGGAGATCCTCAATCATATCATAATAGGCCACATTATTGGCCACCGCTCGATCAAGAAGACACTTTAGATATTGATATGCTTTCACTGCCTGTTCTGAAGCATCTTGGCCGAGGATGTCTGCAACTTGTGTTGCACTCAGGTCTGTGTGACCAGCTTTAAAGTATTCATTACATTGTCGCAGCAGCTTTGTATCATGGGCAGATAACAACTCCATCCTGGCCAGAAACTAACAGAGAAAGAAAAAGCAGTAATCAATAAGAATCAAGACAGAGTATGAATAGAATATAGACAACAGTATGCAAAAAAGTCCAAGTTTTATTAGATCATAGTTCAGAGTTACAAGTTCTGGGTTACATTTGATAAAAGCAAAAGAAAAATGTAAAGATAAACCCGAACAACTCTACACTTTTTCCTTATCTCCCAAAACCTTCTCGGGAGGCTGGGACGAGAAAGTAGGTTGCTCGGAGGGAATGGATAGTTGCTCGGGGAGCACTGGCAATTGCTCAGAGGAAGTAACAATTTGCTGAAGTTCCTCGACAGCAGGCTGAATGGCTGAGGGATGATCTCCCATCACCATAGAAGACTCTTCGGAAGCAGCTTCGTCCTCTTCTAAGTCCTCAGGAGTAGGAGGGGGACCAGGGATGTGTTACTGAAAGAGTTCAGAATTTTCATCCACTTTCAGCTCCTGTAGAGCAGCAACCCATCCATCCCTGAATTACTTGAGACTGCCATAGTCCACTTACGACACCATGGTAGCCAACCCATTGTTCCACCCCTTGTCCCAGCCAGCGCTGAAGGACTTCTTCACAGCCATCTTCCTCTTCAACTTCTCTGAGGAAAGATTCTCGGACAACATGGTATCAGTAGCTTTCAATTTATTTTCAATCTCCTCCTTCTGCCGACCTACTTCCCGAAGTTGAGCCAGCTCCTCCTCGGCAGCCTTAAGTTTATCTTCACACTCTCCAGCAGTTTTGAGCTTCTCTTCAAGCTCTTTATTTTTCCCTTCTAACTCCTTTATTCTCTTCTCCAACTCCTTGGAGACCTCAACAACTCGAGCTTTCTCCTGCTCGGTGGAGGCAAGCTTCTTATCCCAGACAGCCTTGTCAGTAGCATATGTCTGGTGAGAATCGTCCAAAGACTTGATAGCTTCTTCCAGAGCTCCCTCCACACTGGACTAGGAGCATGAAACTTTAATTGCTTCATCTTTCCTCAGAATTATATTAAAGCAGCTCGTCAACTATGAAAGTAAAAAGAAAGCAAGTTAGAAACAGAAATGACAAAAGAAATATGAAAAGTTCAAAGTAAGAAGACTTACAGAAGCAAGATGACGAGCAGCTAACGAAGTGACCATGTCCCGAGTAAGGTTTTCTTCAGTACCTTGGACCTCGGGAATGATCCAGGACTTTACCGAGCTCATAGCAGAGCTCGGGGGAACAAAAGTTGGAACACCAGTTCCAGCAGTTGGGGGCTGATTGATGGTGTCAGCCAAATTGACCGAGGAACTCTTCTTCAGCCTCCTCGGGGGAACAGGAACAGATTCTACCAAGGAAGAACCCTTGGTCGGTGATATTACAATCACCTCTCCAGGAGCAGCAGACCTGCTCGGAGCTACTGCGGGCTTCTCAATAACCTTCACAACAGCAACAACAACAGCCGAGGAAGGCGCATCAGTCTTCTTTGTCCCTTTTGGGACATCAACCTTACTCCTTTTTACCTCACCAGAACCAGAGGCATGTTTCTTGAACAGAGTGGGAGGTCTTCTTCTCTTCATCCTTTCGCTTAAAGGGACGTGAGATTCAGGCGAGGAGCTGGTGGAAGCTGGTACTGGCTCTGCGTCACTTATTACTGGACGAGCAGTAAAAGAGGTTGTGTAACTCTTGTACTGCAACAGATATGAGGCTGATCCAATGTGCTCGTCGGCAACACTCTGATGCAGACTCCAGATAAGTTTCAAATGCCTTACATTGACATCTGCTTCTTTTGGGCACTTTCTTTTACTGTCAACTGCAAATAAATAGACATGGAAATATCAGTGGCACATTTTATCACACAAAAGAAGCATGATTTCAAAATAAATAAAATAAAATAAAAATAACATATCCCATTGCCATAAGGAGGGCATCTGGGACCCTGATAAACTTCATCTCCAGATAAAGGAGCATGTTGCCATTTTTTTATGACAACCCCATGCTCAAAATAATCCCTATTGGCATCAGGGAGATTGACTACTAAGGCTCTATTTAAAAATCTAGTTTTTAAATAAAAAATGTTATCATTAACTGCCCATCTATAACAAAACATAATCTCAGGAATTCCTATGCGAGTTCCATGGATTTGATTTAATCTATGCACCCCATTAACTATTCTCCATGTGTTGGGGGCTATTCTTGCAGGAACAACGTCAAAGTACTGACAGAATTCCAGACACAAGGGATTTAGTGGAAAAGAAAACCCACACTCAGCAATAAAGAGACTGGGGAACCAATGTCCCTCAGCTAAACGGAAGTAATCAGAAGGCTCAGAAAGCTCTTCCAAAACAACCCAGGAGGGGATGGAAAAATCAGAACGAAATTTATCAAGAGATTCAACAGGGTAAACCATGATGAATAAAAGAAATGAAGAAGAAGGAAGAAAATCTTACAGAAAAAGAGTAGATCTGATGACAACGGACGATGGAAAAGATGAATACACAGGAGAGAAAGAGATGATGGAAAACTCGAGAATACAAATTTGAAAAGGTAGAAGACGATGGGAGCGTATGTGAAGTTTAAATACATTGCCTTGGGAAATGGTGAAGTAATGATTACAAAAAGAAACAATTACGCTACCGGCGGCTAAGGAAACAAAAAGGGCGCGGCAATCGAAGCGAGAAGAAACGATTACGCTTCCGACGGCTAAAAGGACAAAAAGTACGCAGAGATCGAGGCGGTTGTGAAAATTTAAAAAGCTTGATTCTACGAATTTGGAAAGAGAAATAAATACAAGGGAAACACTCCTAAAAATCAGGAGGACTATTTAAAGCTATCATATTCCGAGAAAGAATGTTCCATACTCCTCAAATTTCGAACTATGAAACATTGGGGGCTTCTGTTGATACCAAATTTAGTCTGCTGACATGGATCAATAAAGTGAAGACATGTGGCAGTCTACGTGGCAACAACAAACACTTCCGAGGAACTCACACGCTATTTCCTCGAGGAACTCATACGCTTGGAGGAACGAGAACTCTCCGAGGAACTCTTGAGCACCGAGAAGCTTAGGCGGTCCGAGCAACTCAGGCGGTCCGAGCTGCACCTCGAACAAAGCATTAATAGCGGGATAACCAACAGTTTGACTGTTCATTAAATGCTTATCATTCAGACGCACACGCTTAAGGAGCATTAAATGTATCACCCTTTCATATGTACATCATTTAATGTCTTACCCTTTCACATTACAGCCTCAGGGCTATAAATACATTGTACAATCCTCATTGTAAGGGGACCGGAATTTCTGGAGAGAACTTGTAATCGAGAATTCCCATACAAACAGCAATAACATAACAGTGGACGTAGGCCATTCTTATAAGGCTGAACCACTTTAAAATTCTTTGTCTCATTTATTTATATGTGTTTGAATAATTAGAGTGATCTATTTTTTTACATCAACAAGGGCCATGTAGTTATTGTTATTTTAAACCAAGTAATAAGAAAGTGAGAAACACTGTGTGGACGTAAGCCATTGCCGAACCACATATATTATTGTGTTGTGCAATTATGTGGCTTGGTTCCTTTGTTTGGTTTTAGTTGTTTGGGATTATTCATTTTAGGATTTTTTGCGCCTATAATACCCATAAACCTTTACGAGCTTTCAAGCAAAAACTCAATTGAAACTTAGTTGAATCCCACTAATTAGGCATAAATTCTTCACATTTATCCCCTTAATTTCAGTATTTTTATGATCCCGTGCTTTGTAAATAGCTTGAAATTGTCTTATATTTATTCTACTAACCCTTTTTGGCAATTATTTTGTATTTTGTGTATCTCTTATGTGTTTTACAGGTATTTCATGCAAATTAGTGCGAAAGAGAATGCAAAATAGTGAAAGAAAGCAAGAAATGGGGAGTTCAAGGGCATTTTCGTAATTTTACAGCCATATTCCGTAGGTGGGGAAGACTATAAAGTTGAAGATATCTAAATTACACGAGCATTGGAAAAAACGGCACCCCAATCCGAGCTACGGTGAAGAAGTTATGTCCATTTGAAGTTGGAGACAGAAAGCCAAAGTTGAAATTAATTCTGGAAGCTGAAGAGTTTCAACTCTTGAAATTTCTTGTATAATTCCTTTTTATTAGTTGTAAAATGTGTAGAGGCATGAAAAAAGTCATATTTGGGTATATAAAAAGCCAAGCCCTGGAGTAATAAAAGGGAGGAAGAGAGAGAGTTCCTTTTGGCATATAATTTAATATTTTTTCTTTCCTTAGGATTTAGAAATCGTAGTTTGTAAGTTGAACAAGAGTTATTCAAAATTCAAATTTCAAGTTCAGATCTCCTTCTTCCATTCAAGTATTGCTAAGTTCTACTTTCAATTTCTTTCATATTATAAGTTTAAATTACTCTTATAGTTTAATTTTGTTTCTCAATTCAAGTTCCTTTTCAATGCATAATAGACCTATGACTTCCTGCACATCTAGAATTTTGTTTTCATTTAATAAAATCATGTCTAGCTAAGTTTTTAAGGGTTGGGATGCATGAACCCATCCCAATGTAAATTACATATGTAGAAAATAGAATTTAAAAATTAAAATTTGAAAGAGTCGTGCGAGACAATTTTACAACCATTGTAGATCTTTTAATCTCTCTTGCCCTAAGTACTTGGGATGTTTAAGGATACGATGTGCGTATAATTATTTATCATCGATTTATATTTACCTTTGATTTCGTATGGTGCGGGCTTGAACCTCATATATGTAATGTTTAGGATCTATAAAGACTGGATTCATTCAAATTTATAATTTACAATTCTAGTATTCTACACGGTAAATTACTAGGGTTAGGGGATTGTATTCCAACCTACTTCCTAATTCATCTTAATTAGTTTGCTCATGCATGCATAGTTAATTTTTTTATTTTTTTCCCTTTTCAACCATCATCATCTTTTTCACTTTTATTTTAGAAGTAATAAATCAATTAAATTCTATCAAACATTCCTTGTGGATTCGATACTCAGACTCACCACTATACTCCTTAAGAGTGTAGTTACAAGTTTAGTTTTTTTGTATTGAGGTTGGAAGCCGATAACAATGACTAGCGTATTACACAGACGCTCAGTTTACACCTCGATCACCCACCTCCAAATGCACCAATCAATTCCCCTCTCCAAGTGCTATATAAACCCTACGTTACCACAGTAAAAATTCACATCTTTATAGTTTGAATTCAAAGCCTAATTTTGAGGAAATTTTGGTATTCGATCATTTTATGTTGTTTTTCTGTTCCTTAGCATTTAGTTTGACTTTTGCAGTTATATAGCTTCAAAAAATGCATTTACATTCCAACGTAGTTTACGCACTGAAAATGTTTGAATATCATAAACCTCCATTAAAGCTTTAATGGTGGAATTTGCACTCCTAACTTTGAATTAGTTTCAAAGTGGGAGAACTCACGATCTAGGTTTAAGGAACGTAAATGCACTAGTTAATTCCAATTATATTTAATTTTCATACTCCAATTCAAAGCTTTATAATTATGATGTTAAAATTTTCAAAGATCAAATTCATGCCAATTTATAATCAATTTTACAGGAAACCAACGTAGTTTGAGCTTTTTTCATCCTAGAACATAAATACAATCAGGTCATTGTTAGAATTGAAACACAAAACAACAAATATAATGGTCAGATTTCTCTGTTTTCCGCAAAAATGAATACCTCGATAAAATCCACCTCAATCTTCAAAACTTATATGGTTGACTTCTCTCTGATAATTAGGCAGGTTTCATGAGGAATCAAATAAAATGGTGTTCTGTAGGTGGAGATGTTTGAGGTAAATTTTTTATCAAAACCTTAGGTCAACGTTCGACAGTTAATGATGAACAGTGTCACACATGCAAACGCGTGAGTTAAAAACGACATGTATCAATGGATTGTAACAAGCGTGTGTCAATGAAACAGGCATCTTGGGGTGAAAATTGCATTTAGGAAAATATGGGTTGTAATATGCAATACTACCCTCGTTAGATCTAAAGGATCACGACCTTTAGCCTCTTGTTATGGTATGTTGGCGGACTCTGTGTCACGGTTGATTACTGAAACCCATAGTTTTGTCAGACTCAACCCTTTGAGTATACTATTATTTCCTATAGACTCAAGACGTTATATACTGCTTAAAAAAACCCATGACATGTTTGGGGATATCGATGATTTCGCGAGTAAAATCCAGAAAAGATTACCAAATCACCCGAGATAGGTTAAGTTGTCTTACGAACTTTTCAGTTATCGAATTTGTTGTTCCGTTCAAAGGCTCGTGTTTAGAAAATTAGCCAAAAAATGGAACCACCTCACGAAAGATCGTGTTGGGTCATGTTTGTCGCATTGGAAAACCTGTTATAAAGGACAAAAGCCATAGTCGCATCCCTTTTTGGCTTAATAGGTCGCTTCCTTAGTGGAATAAGCTTCATCCCATCATTACTATAAGCTCAATATATGGTTATACGTTCCATATAACTCTTCTCAATATGTTCAATTCATTTCAGAGGTAATAAATATTTTCTAAAGAGATAACTATTTAAAGAGAAGACAACATAGAAGGCAACTTAGGATCAGGACACCAGCAGACTGAGGATAACACATTTGACTGCACACATTAATCATCTCTATGGAGAAGAAGCCTCACAACAGGGCTAAATCAATCTCCTCGGCTAAAGAATCCTACTGCTAGAGTTCGTGGTTTTCACCAATATACTAAAGGATGAAGACACCGAGAGGAAGGAAGAGGTCATGCCCCCCAAAGGAAAAGCAGTGGTAGAAATGGCAGAGGTGAATGAGAAGAGAAATCATGAGGCTCATACTAAGAAATCATATGAAGAGTTTACTCCTCTCAACTATGAGTTGTTATCCGTTTTGCACAACATCAAGGCAGAAAAGTAAAACAATTGTCCAGGGAAGCTGAAAACTCCTGCTAATAGTAGAGACAAAATCAAGTGGTATGAATTCCACAAATACAATGGCCACTCAACCAATGAATGTCGCAACCTATAGAACGAAGTTGAGAGGCTAGTCAGATAGGGGAAGCTTGTAAGGTTCACTCGGACCACGGCCTTTAACTGATCACATTGGAGAGGATGGAAAGGCCACAGACTTAGTTATAATTTGGAGGGAGAATTTACTAATTTTCTACTTTTGAAATTATTACACAACATAGTTAGGCTAGAAAAACAAATCTTATATCCTCTCAATTTAATATCAATAAAAAAACTAATAGTTTGCCTTATTTCCTTTACAATTTTATTCAGCGCGTTTAATGAAAAAACTACCACCAGACACGCACTTCGAAACATCTAAAAAAGTTATGAATCAGGTCACAAGAGAAGAGTGTGGCCACAAATGGCACATGATTATAAAAATCCACCCTTCACCTCCAACAACTAAATCTAAGTCATAAAAACATTGACTTCTGTCATAACAATCAGACTTAATCCGCAAAAAACATAACTCATAAAACACGCAGACTTCGTCCATAGCAATCAAACTTAGTCCACACAGAGATCACAATCACAAGAAATTTATGTTAGTGGATCTGGTCGGAGCCGCCAAAAATATAGTGCACGAATAGGAGTGAGTTTCATTCATTAGAGACTCGCGGCAGCTCTGCATAGCACACGTTCACTTTTAAAAAGTGGGTCAAGCCTTGAGGGTGCGTATACCCTATGATACTTGGGGGGATACTTATACCCTGTAAGTCGTGAGGGTCTTCTAAATATACCTCAATAATTTTTAAGGTTCCAATCAAGGACTAGAAGATCGCGGTGATAATGTAACATCGTGGAGAAGAAGACAACATGTTAGTGTTCTCAATTGACAATAGAGATGCCATAACCAAAGCCTTGGGGGTGATACTAATACCCCAAAGGCTATGGATTTTTATTTAGTCTTTGGGCATGTCACATTACAAAGGATGTGGCCACACACAATGTCAAGTTCAAAGCAGATCGAAATCAATAAAAGTCATGACAAAAAAAGGAAAAGACCAATGCTCTTCAGACTTAAAGTCTTGGTTGCATTCAAGCAAATATTCAATATAAAATAAGTACAAGAAAGGAAAAGGAGGCAAATTTATACTAGTTGATAAGGTTGCAAAACTAAAAATAACTTTCATTCATTAAGTCTTAGTTGTTCATTACGGACAACTAAAAATAAGTTTTAGCAAAAATGAGGCAACAGTTCGCGGAGTATGTTCAAGAATTTTCATCCTCTTCATCATCTTCATCTCCATCTAGGTCTGGCTTAGTCTCTTCGGCCTCTAAAGCAGAAATTGTGGACTTTTTTTACTTCCTTGCCAGCTTCTCAGCCTCTTTCAGCTCCACCTCACACTGGGTGTGCTCTCAGCGTTAGTTTCTCCAAGTGAAGATTATTTCCTTGGCCTCTGGAATATTCTTGGCAACTTTATGACTCATTTCTTTATAACCACATATATAATCCTTGTTTTGATCAATCAAAAAATCATCTGAAGTCTTAAAGTTGGCCATGGCATCTTCAGCAATCGCCTTCAAATTCGTGACATGGTCATCAACTATCTTTTGCAGGTCCACGACGTGATCATCAGCCATTTTTTTCATGTCCATGGCATGACTTTGAGATAATAAAGAAATCTTTGTATCAAGACTGACAACTTTCTCTTCATTCGTCACCGCATGACTGCCAGCTTCCAGACATTTGGCTCAGACACCTTAAGAGCCTCCGCTGCTTGTTTAAAATTTGTCCTCGGCATCATTTTTAGCTTTTTAAGAAGCGTCCACTTTGGCCTCAGCTTCAAGTTGGGAGCTTTAAAAAATGCATACGTGAATTTCTTACTTGCTTTAAAAGTAGAAGACTTGGCCTTTTCCACCTCAGCCATGTGAGTAGACTCAGCGACCTTATGTTAGGCATAGATCTCTTCATATTTCGTCCTCATCACATTGCAAACTCAGCAGTCTAGAGGAAAAAGAAAAAGAAGTTAGCATATAATAGGCAAAACATAAAATAAAGGTTATATAAATGTATCCTTCCCCTAAGAAGGAAATGGAGTTGGTAAGTTTATAAGCCCTCAACGTCTTCCTCAAATAAACATTTAATGTTAAAGGAGTAGGAAATCTTTTTCATCACCGAGAATGCGGTGGTCTCAATATCCCAAGGGGACTCTTTGTCATTTGGCCTAACATGTGGCCTCCTCCGAGAAAACAAAACCCTACTGGTAGGGGTAGTTATAGTGGCATTAACTAGAGGACTAGGTTATGGAGGCGTCTCCCTCAGCATAATATATGCAGAAGGCCCTCGACTATTATCTTTTTTCTCGAAAGTAGGAGAGGTTAAGCCCACCTCAGCATTTGTGATAGTGGCGTTACCAGCTTGCGACAAGTTTAACTCAAAAATTACGGCCTCATTTTAGGCCTCACTGGGGGCTTCAATTGCTGGAGCATCATCCTTGCCCTCAATCCTTTTTCTCATCTTGCCCCTAGCCTTTCGTGGGGCATGCTTCAAGCCTCGGATGATCTCCTTCAAAACCTCAAGTTAGGAATGTAGAAACTATTTATTTATCTCCATAATGGGCTCACCGTCCGACAAGGTATCTTCACAATAGGAGAACATTAGCCAAAAAAGGAAAGAAGTTCACAAACAATTGGTTACAATGAATAAAAATTAATACTGAAATATGGGTTGCGGCCTATAGGAAGAAAAGTTATGCCTAGATCTTGCGTCGCATGAGCAATGTGAGTTGTATTATAACCAAGCTTGTACAAGGCTCACAGGGTGACCACATAAGTGAAGTCCTTCTTGCTATCAGATATAAGGACCGCGACCTCAATTTTATTTCTTTGATTTTCTGAGGGATCCATTCCTGCACGGACTGCAAAAAAAATAAAGTTAGCATCAACACTAAAGACAAAGCCACGACCAAGTCATGAAAATTATGCTACCTTCCAATGGTGAACTTCCCAGAGATCGAGGAATATTATGGGAATTATCTCTCTCTCTCTCTCTCTCTCTCTCTCTCTCTCTCTCTCTCTCCGCGGAGTTTATTTCACAATTATCCCCAGAGATAAAAAAAAATACTTGCCTTTTTTTGTTTTTAGTGCTGGAAGGCTTACCCGTCATGACATATTTATTGGCACTCTGTGTCACCATGTAATAGTACCAAGGGTTATTTACTCTATCCTCCTTTTTGTTTATAAAATCAAAGAACTCCGCGGACGTTATATCCCTGTTGAATTTTTCTTCTAAACGACAAAGGAGGCCAAGATATTCCTCCCCACCCATTGGGATCAACTTGGGTTGGGGCTAGATTCAGTTCCTTCAAATTTTTCCTATCAACTTCTAGAACTAGCTGTCAAAGTCTGGGGAGGAAAGCATGCAAGGGAAAGAAAACTCCGTCATCAAGGATGCGGAGCATGCTTGTTCATCCGCGGATGGAACAGTACATATAGTCCATTCTAGAAATTCACATACCTCATCCAGGCGATCTAGCCACTCTTCATTCATAATGCAAGTGTAATTTAGGTCCGAGGATTACCTATTTGGTACAATGTCGCGACGTGAAGGCCCGTATTTAGTGTTCCTACCTTCCATGGTAGCTTGAACTTATCTACTAGGAGCCGCGGCCTCCTCCCTGGCATTTCTACTCTCCACTAGCACCTGATTATTTATTGAGCCAGTGTCCTTGTCCTCTTTATGGCTCCTCCCAGCAGTCTCTATAGCTTCCCTACAACTGGAATCCGCAGACTCAATGTCAACATGCATACAAGTTGGGCACTCTAACAGGTTATAAGGTCCATGACTTTTTAAAGGTTTTATATTCTACACCGAGGGAGGAGATAAACCAAAGTGACTTTTCCAGAAATCTTTCAAGTACTCTCAGGTATTTCGATGCATAAGGCCACGAAAAGTATCTGTAAAAATATAAAAATCTCCACAGTTAGAGGGCCACAACCATTACGAACAAAATACAAGGTAACTATAAATGTTTCAATAAGCATGATCTCATGCACAAAGGTTCTGGCGGCAGACACAAGGTGAAAGGTCGCAGATAAGAATAGAAATCTACAAGACCACAAAGCCAGACGATTTACAAACAGTCCTAAGTTCACGAAAAATTATGTCAAATTAGTTTTGGCACAAGCCACAACCATATCCATAATGGACCAAAGGAGTGCGATAAAGTTACGTGGAAATCTAAGGTACTTGTACAAAGGTCATGGTCAATGGACAAAGTCCGAGGCCAAAACAAACAAACGACTAGATGCATTATTCAACAGTCTGGCATCAAAATGAGGAAAATCTAGGGTTTGGACCAAGAACACACCATGAATAGCAGTTTGTGTTCTTGGCCCAAAACCCTAAGTCTAACAAAAAAAAAACTCTTATCATCAGCCCCAACACACAACCTAAATGCTTAAATCACCTTTACAAACCTTTGCCAACGATGAATCTATAATAACAAACCTTCAAACCCATTAAAATCCCAAAAATCATCAAGAACACAAACCCAGAAAAAAACGAGTTATACATTTCAATGATTTCTGCATAAATCCTAGTTATTTACGAAATTAATGTAATAAGTTGAAAACAAATACGAATGGAAGAAAATCTAGGATGAAATTGCACAAAAAGGCATTGAAAACCCGACCTGAAATCGAAGAAGAAGCTCGTTGAAAAGAACGTTGAATGTCACCATAAATCGCTCCAGAAATTGTCAAAAATCGCTTAGCTCGGCAAAAAATTACACATCTTTTTTCTGCTCTTAGGGTATGCAAAGGCAAATGAGTCCACAGCCTCAAACCATTTATATAAGAGGTCGTGGAAGTTCAAGCGTCACATTATCTGAAATATTTCAACAATAGTTCGCGGCATAAAGCAGACCTTAGCCTCTCATCAGTAGGGATGGCAATTTAACCCGAACCGTAGGAGTCCCGCCCCGCCCCGCCCCTAATGGGGCGGGTTTTAAAACCCGATTAATGAATTAGGAGCGGGTATGGGTTTAAGAAAAAAACCCGTTTATTAAATGGGGCGGGTTAGGAGTTAGCTGAAATAAAACCGCCCCGCCCCGCCCCGCCCCGTTTAACTTATGCTTATATAAATATCCTTTATATGTATGTTAATTATAATTAAATTATATATATATATATATACACACACTCACACACTAAAAAAAAATCTTTATATGTATGTTAATTTTGTAAAAGATTTAAGTGAAAATATGAATTGACAATTGGGGGATTGTCTCACTTATTGGAATACGAGCCATTGTATACCTCTAAGACTATAATGTAATATTTTTAATTTTACTATTTTTAAAATTAACGCAACCCGTAGGAGCCCCGACCCGCCCCGTTTATTAAATGGGGCGGGTTAGGAGTTAATTTTCAAAAATCCTAACCCGCCCCGTCCCGCCCCGTTTATTAAATGGGGCGGGTTAGGATTTTTGAAAACCCGCCCCAAACCCGCCCCGTTGCCATCCCTACTCATCAGTAGGCCTCGACTCCGTGATAATGGTATGCGGACAGGAACAAAGCCCCAGCACTAAATCACTTACCTCTTAGCAATGAGGTTTAGGGGCTTCTGTTGTACCCTAAATTTTTCATCCAATAATCAAGAGACACGTGGAATGGAAGCACATATAAACACATGAAGATATGATCAAGAATCGGTAAACAAATTCGGTCTGTACATAGGACGCGATCAGGTACCTAACTAGGCCACGGATTATGATACTTCGTTTGTCCCTTAAACACATAAAACCACAGCCCAGTGTCTCAAAGGTCGCGTACCCTAAATGCAAACCCTCATAAGGCCATGTCCTGGTACCCAACAAGCCACAACCACGTAACCTCAGCATGACTTTAGAAGGACAAGCTGCAGACCCTTACACCTTAGCCGTGGACTACTAGTTATCCACCTTTTAGAAATATTCCTTTACATCATCCTTATCTACAAGGCATGTGCACAGTGTATGTGAGGTCCTAATAAACTCCTATAAATATAGGTGCACACCCCCTCATTTGATAGGGAATGACTAGGTAGTGAATCTTTACCCAATTCTCTCTAGCTTCTCTCTCACCGGAGATTCATGATGGATTAATTTCTATTTTATGAAAACTATCACAAACAGGAACATTCATATTGAATTATCAAGAAACATAAATATTGATTTTGCGGAAGCGTACCTGAATCCATGACAGAAAGTTATAATATCTGAGTCTGAGGTCTTATGCTCTTCGAGATCAACACTTTTATTTCCTCTCTAAATTTCTCTCTGACAATGGAAATCAGAAGATTGGTGTTGTGTGATCTGGGGACCATGACCCCTATTTATAATACAATCGTGTCTTTTCATATTTCGTATATTTCTATTTTAACCCATTATAAAAATAGGAATTACGCTTGTCTCTACACAATAAAACCCACACTTTAATAATACATTAGTAAGGCCCCAAAACTTAAATTAATCACTTTAATTGGCTTACTTTTATTTGATAGCCTATAATTCATATTTATTTTATATATAAGCCCATATATTAAATTTTACTCTAACAATCTCCCACTTGGGCTATATATATATATGTAACTTTATAAATTTGAATTATACTTTATGAGCTCATGAGTTTTAGCTATCAAAACTTTATGTATCTTAACAATCTTGTCCATTAATTGCACCAATATAGAATCAAAGTGATCGTCATTACATATTTCGTAAGTAGACCCATCAATGATCACATATATCAATGCAACTAATGATAAAGATCAAGTCTGGATGTGTAGAATGGAAATTTCATGCAATGTGATCTTAACATGCCTATTTCCAACTGGTCCTCCTTAAACCTTAGTGAGATCAAACCATATAAAGTCAGAGTGAACATAAACTTAATACTTTACTGCAGTAAATAATCATACAATATCCATTAAATCAAATATGTCTATGAAAGCATATAAAATACAAACTCCCACTAAACTGACGTACCCTGAAAAGAAATTACACCCATATGACCATTGTGCCCATGAAAGACCTTGGATGGTAATCCCTTAGTCAGCGGATCCGTAATCATGGAGTTTGTTCCAATGTGCTCTATAGATATAAGTCCACTCTGAACTCTTTCTTTTACAACTGGGAACTTAATGTCAATAAACTTTGACTTCGTAGAACTCATGTTGTTGTTGGAATACAGTACTGCTAATTTATTGCCATAAAATAACTTAAGTGGTCTTTCAATGCCATCCACAATACGCAGCCCCGTGACAAAATTTTGCAACCATATTCCTTGATTGGACGCCTCATAACAAGCTATAAACTCAGCTTCCATGGTGGAAGAAGCTATAGTAGACTGCTTAACACTCTTCCACGATACAGCACCTCCAACAAGTAAGTAGATATAACCTGAAGTAGATTTCATGCTATCTTGGCATCCAGCAAAATCGGAGTCAGAATATCCGATGATCTCTAACTGTTCTGACCTCCGATAAATGAGCATGTAGTCTTTTGTTCTCTGTAAGTACGTCATGACTCGATTGGCTGCTATCCAATGATCCTTTCCAGGATTACTTAAGTATCTTCCCAACATGCCAACAATGTACGCAATATTCGGACGCGTACATACTTGAGCATACATAAGACTTCCTACTGCTGACGCATAAGGAATATTTTGCATCTCCCGAATCTCAAAATTATTCTTAGGACATTGGCAGAGACTAAATTTATCTCCTTTAGCTACAGGGGTGTCACCTGGTTTACAATCATGCATGCCAAGTCTTTTAAGAACTTTCTCGATATAGCTCTTTTGTGATAAACTAAGTGTACTCCGAGAGCGATCTTGGTGTATTTGTATACTTAACACAAAAGAAGCGTTACCAAGATCTTTCATCTCAAATTTCTTTAAAAGAAATCTCTTGGTTTCGTGCAACGTCCCTATATCGTTGGTGGCAAGCAAAATGCCATCAACGTATAAACCAAGTAAATATGCTTACTCCCACTGAACTTGTGGTATATACAATCATCAACCAGATTCATCTCAAAACCAAACGAGATGATAACTTGATGAAACTTGTAATACCATTGACGAGAAGCTTGCTTAAGCCCATAAATGGATTTCTTTAATTTGCAAACTGTTTTCTTTGCATCTCCCAACACAAAGCTTTCTGGTTGCACCATATATATTGTTTCATCAATGTCACCATTGAGAAACGCAGTCTTAACATCCATCTGATGAAGCTCAAGGTCAAAGTGCGCCACAAGTGTCATTATTATCCTAAAAGAGTCTTTCGATGAAACCGGAGAGAAAGTCTCTTTATAATCGATTCCTTTTTTATGTGTAAAGCCTTTAGCGACAAGACAGGCTTTGTATCTCTCCACATCACCTTTAGAATCCCTCTTGGTTTTAAATATCCATTTGCAACCAATGGGATTTTTACCTTCAGGTAATGGGACAAGATCCCAAACGTCATTGTCCTTCGTGGACTTTATCTCCTCATTCATGGCATCAATCCACTCTTGAGATTTAGAACTTTCCATAGATTGACGGAAGGTGATCGGATCATCTTCCACCGCACTAATGTCAAACTCATATTCTTGGAGAAATACAATGTAATCATCTGGCACAGAACTTCTTCTTTCTCTAGTGGATCTCCTTAATGGCATAGGTTCTGGAGGTGGTAGAGTTTGTTCTTCTAGAATGGGAGATTTTTGGATATTGTTTTGATTAGGATCTGCTTCTTTAACAATGTCAGGAATTGGATCCTGATCAATGTTAATAACAGCTGTGGGAATATCAACATATTCCTCTTCAAAACCAAAATCCTTAACCTTATCCCCCTCGGCAAACTCAACATCCTCAAAGAACCGGGCATTTCCAGTCTCAAAAATTATTTTGGTAGTAGGATCATAAAATTTGTAACCTCTAGATCTTTCAGAGTATCCAACAAAATAGCAACTAACTGTTCTGGAATCCAGTTTCTTTTCATGTGGCCTATAAGTCCTCGCTTCAGCTGGACATCCCCAAATATGAAGGTTCTTCAGACTAGGTTTCTTGCCTGCCCAAAGTTCAAAAAGAGTTTTAGCAGTTGCTTTAGTTGGTACTCTGTTAAGGATATACACTGCAGTCTTTAGTGCTTCACCCCAGAGTAAATCTGTTAAGTTAGAGTAACTGATCATACTCTTTACCATGTCTTTAAGTGTTCTGTTTTACCTTTCAGCAACACCATTCATGCTTGGAGAACCTGGCATGGTGTACTGCAGAACGATACCGCACTCCTCTAGGAATTTAGTAAATGGTCCTGGGCGTTGTTCACCTGAACCGTCATACTTACCGTAGTATTCACCACCACGATCAGATCTGACGCTTTTAATCCTTTTGCTGAGTTGACTTGCAACTTCAGCCATGAATGACTTGAACACGTCCAGAGATTGGGACTTTTCATGGATGAGATAAAAGTAGCCATGATGTGAAAAATCGTCTATGAATGTGATAAAATATTTTTGATCGTTCCATGAAACCGTAGGGAATGGACCACAAATATCTGTATGTATTAGTTCTAAGACGTCTGTAGCCCTATTAGCACCAGATCTCCTTATGTTTGTCTGTTTTCCCTTTATGCAATTTTTGCAAATTTTAAAATCTGAAAAATCAAGGGAATCTAAAATTCCATCTGACACAAGTCTTTCAATTCTCCTTTGGGAGATGTGACCTAATCTCTTATGCCATAATGATGCATAATTCTCATTGGTTAATTTTCTTTTAATACCTCGAGTACTTAATTGCAAGGTTTCATGATATGAAGCAATAGTATCAAGCATATAAAGGTTATCTACATAAGATAAAGAACCAGTACCAACCAAATTTGAATTATGAAGAAGACGAAATTTATTATTTCCAAAGGAATAAGTATAATTTAATTTGTCCAATACAGAAATAGAAACCAAATTCCGTATAAATGATGATACGATAAATGTATCATTCAAATCCAAATAAGTACTAGACTTCAATAATAACCTAAATATCCCAATTGCTTCAACTTCAACCTTCTTGCCATCGCCCACAAAAATGTATCTTTCACCATCATTTGGCTTTCGGCAACTCAGGCAACCCTTTCTAGACACACTGATGTGAGTGGTTGCACCAGAATCTATCCACCAAGTGTGTTTAGGTACCGAAGTCAAATTAACCTCAGAATAGTTGGTACATTGCTTCTTCCTATGTCCCGCAGCTCCACACAAGAAACAACCATTAACAGTTTTTTCTTTATGTTATTTCTTTGGATATGGAACCACTACAGCTCCTTTATCCTTCTTTCTTTTCTTCCCCTTGTCCTTGGAAGTACTAGCCAAATGAGCACTTTCTGTCTTATCTTGCTTCAGTCTTTCCTCTTCTTGCACACAATGTGAGATGAGCTCATTAAGAGACCAAGTCTCCTTTTGGCAGTTGTAGCTCACCTTAAATTGACTGAATTGTGTGGAAAGAGATATCAGAACCAAATGCACAAGCAAATCCTCAGAGAGATCAAGCTTAAGTGCTCTTAACTTTGAAGTGAGATGAGACAATTCCATAATGTACTCCCTAATGTTCCCATTACCTTTATATTTCATTGAGATGAGATTTGCCAAAAGTGTACTTGTTTCAGTCCTTTCATTTTTGACAAATTTGTTCTTAATTTCTTCTAGGAACTTTCTGGCTATCTTTATCGTTTCCGATATTGTGCCCCTGAATGCTTCTGGAATGGCCTTCTTTATGATCATCAAACACATGCGATTTGACTTCTCCCACCTTTCAAAGTCCTTTTTGTCATCAGAGGAACTTTTATCTGTAAGAGGTGCAGGAGAAGGAACCCTTAATGCAAGGTCCAGATCCATGACACCGAGAACTATATGAAGGTTCTCTTGCCATGACTTAAAGTTTGTGCCATTAAGCATGGGAATAGAATGAATACTCGCTGAATCGGAGAACAATAAATAAATAGAACTAGCTCATATAAGTCTTAAATCAAAAATAAATTCAAATAAAGGACATATCCCATTTTAAGATATCGAACACTCTATTAATATTTGATCTTTGGAAAAAATATTAACTTGTAAGTGATATCTTGCCGCAATAATCAAACACTGATAATAAGAACATATTGAATAATAATTCTTCCTTTGGGCCGATTTATTATTCATATGTAAAACTAAATAATTATCACGTGCTTATTATTAAAGTGGCACATGTAATTTTGTTAAAAAATAATCCTCCTTTGGGTCAATTAATATTCACATAAATTACATGCACTTAATTCTTTTTATATTTCAAAATAAAATTATTTTTTTTTTTGAACAAAAGAGGTCACTTTGGTGACATATTGTTTAAATTAATTTATCTCGAAATACATATATAAATACACCAAAATTTGAATTTAAATTTGTATGGTATTACAAGCATGAAAGTAATATTCAACTTGAAAGGTCATGGGTTCAAAACCCTTTTGGCTCTAGACTTGAAAGGTCGTGAGTTCAAAACCTCTTGAGATCCTTCATAATTTTCATCATTTAAGAGGCTTAAATATGAAACACCAAGAGTCGAACCTTTAACCTTCCACTACCATCAAATCAACCTTTCATATAAAATCAACCGCTAGTCCAAATTTCATGAATTTTATATCGTTGGAATCGTAATGAAACGAGAATATTTCTGAATCCAAAAATTTTCTGAAATATTAAACCTTTTTGAAAAAATATTTGCAGCCGAAAATTAATATCAATACCTTCCTAATATATTCTCAACAATTCAACATGAAATAGCTCTGATACCACATGATGGATTAATTTCTATTTTGTGAAAACTATCACAAACAGGAACATTCATATTGAATTATTAAGAAATATAAATATTGATTTTGCGGAAGCGTACCTGAATCCATGACAGAAAGTTATAATATCTGAGTCTGAGGTCTTATGCTCTTCCAGATCAACACTTTTATTTCCTCTCTAAATTTCTCTCTGATAATGGGAATCAGAAGATTGGTGTTGTGTGATCTGGGGACCATGACCCCTATTTATAACAAAATCGTGTCTTTTCATATTTCGTATATTTTTATTTTAACCCATCATAAAAATAGAAATTACGCTTGTCTCTACACAATAAAACCCACACTTTATAATACATTAGTAAGGCCCCAAAACTTAAATTAATCACTTTAATTGGCCTACTTTTATTTGATAGCCTATAATTCATATTAATTTTATATATAAGCCCATATATTAAATTTTACTATAACAATTCACACTATGGTCACCTACTCCAGTAAACCCAGACAGCAATGTCTGCCATCTTGTAGAATCTTACGCTACAAGGCCACAGCCTTTATAACCCATCACATGTATGTTTTTATATCTAGTCAATTTATCTACTCTTGTATGCCTAATAGGCCCTCAATCTTGTGCATATAACATAGATCTAATGAGAATCAGGCTCCAATGTGGACATAAGCTTGTTCTAACGATCGAACCACTATAAATCTTGTGTTTATCTCTCTTTATATCTCTTTTACTCTATTTTATACTTTTAACTGATGAGTGTAGCTGATTGTCGGGTATTTTAGTTGAGGGGGTTGATTTGTAAACCCAAGATAGTTCAGGGGGTTTGGTGTAATTTACCCTATTAAATAGGAAAACTATAAAGCATATTACACTAGTGTTATTTAACAACAATAGTAAGAACAAATTTAGTTTGAGTAATGTTACGCTTCCCAAAACATCTTCTAATACATCCCCAAAATGTATCAAATGCTTGCACCTTATTTGGGTCTCACCCTAATATACAAAAACTTAATGCACTTTGGGGGATAATTTTTGGGTACATATCATTTTGGGTTAGTTACACTTACCCCTTAACTTTACTCTTATTGTCACTTTATTAAAGTTTTATTTTCTGGATTTAACCCCCTGGACTTCAAAAATGACTTCAATTTTTGGATGGGAAATGGGTCATGTGCAGAGGGGTAAAATTCAGGTGCTAAGTATAATTAACCCTATTATTTTTTTATTTGATTTTGTTAAAATTTAGCGGTCGTGGGGATTATACCCACCCTCCACCCCCATGTAATGTATGTAATTGTAATTTGCTTTAAGCTTTGCTCGCTATTTTTTACGGTAAGTCCATCAACTCCTAAACTAAACGTGTAATTGTTGCATACCATTGCTATAACATTAACCCAAAAATACCAATGAATTAGACCATTGATGTACTAAATAAACTACATACCCATTTCATTTGATGTTCTATCTCAATATATCAATGAAAACCAAAATCTCCAAATTCATCGACGTCATTTATGTTTGTTTCTCGAAGAATTTTAAAAGACATTGAGAACCTAGTCTGTGATAAGCTTTAAAGAGGTTCATTGGATTTCTAACAATTTTTTAGGGTTTTATTGTTATTTGTCTCCTAAGAATAGGGTTGTTTGATATTGTCTGGCACTACAATGGGCTTTGGAAGGAGATGGGACAAAGGTTCCCATTATGTTTTGGGGATTATAGAACCTATAGATAAAGTGTATGGGGATAAGTTATTTTTTATAGACTTGGTTAAGTGTGTTAGGGATTTATGCATTGGGGATGAGTTTATCATTGTTAGAGTTGAGTATATATATAATGGTAATATGCTGAGGTGGTGGACATATGGGTTTAAATTTAATCAGGAAATAAAAATAAATGTCATATTTTTGTAGAGTTTAATATTGTTACGCCAAAGTTTAGTGGTTTGTCAAATGGGATAAACAGGATTAGCGCGTCTCTCAAAGCCTGACCGGAGTATTTGTCCATAAGTAAGTGAAAAATATGTGTTACCAAATGCATAAGCCCTCACTATATGATAGTATTTCCATAACCTCAAATGTTGATTAAGGAACCTCTACCAATTGGTGGTTTAGGTAGGCGTGAGAAAGATCCAAGATCCAAATGAGATAAATCCAAGCAAGAGATTAAAGAAGGTTTGTGGAACATGAGGTATAATTGGACACAACAAGATAGGTTTCAAAGCATATCTAGAAAGGAGGTTGTAGCTAGAGGAGAGAGGAGGAGACATCACACAATATTAGTGCTAAAGGTATATGGAAGGGGGGTAAGGGAAGAGGGGTCAACAATGATGTAACAGGTAGTGCTGGCAAATGGTCGATTATGGGTAGTTTTAAGCGAGTCAAAAATAGATACGGATAAATTTGGGTGGGTTCGTAAGAATAATGTGGGCGGGTCGGGTCAGTTAAACTTGGGTCGGGTCATCCCCTTTTTTCCCTCTTTTGTACCTTTGATTTTTTTGAAGCAAATCCAAATTAAATTCTGGAAAAAACAATTCGAAATTAAATATTCATACCCAAACTAATTCAAGTCTATATTTATAACATGTCTGTAAATAAAAATTTTAAAACTAAAAATCATTAATGTCATCACACTCTAATGAAAGTCTTTACTACAATAGAGTTCAAATTTAACTAACGAATAATAAAGTCCAATAGATTCCAACAAAATAATAAAGTTCAACATTAAAAACTCCAATAATATAAATCAATGGTCTTCAAATGCAATGCCTCAAAATATATAAGCCCAAACTTTTCTTGTTAAACCATTAATTAAAAAATATTAATATGAATTAAAAGAACATGGATATAGTCTAAGAATATTAATTAAAAAAAAAAACTTAGAATGGTGAAAAAATATTTGAGTGGGGACTCTATGAGTGATCAACCTGCAATAAAATTGTATTGTAAGTATATATAAATAGACAACAATATGTTAAATATTTTTTCAAAGAAGTTGACATGTACTTACCTGATCGTGATTAACAAGTAAATTAGCAACTATTGTAGTAAAATCCTTAACTAGTCCTTCAGCCTCATGAGTGTCTTCCGAGGCTACATTTAATGTAGAATGTTAATAAAACAAAAGATATAATATTATATAGTTACACATCAACTAGTAACTATATATTTACACAATCCCTAGTAATATTATATATGCGATGTAGAATTTACCTTTGTACACCAAATACCCAATTCTAGTGCATAATAGAGCTTCACCATTGTCAGGTAAGATGGAGCTCCAGTATTTAGTAATTATATTCCCTCCAACACTAAATTCAGACTCAGAGGAAACTGTCATGATAGGAATACTAAGAATATCACGCCCCATTGGAGAAAATTCTGGGTAACGAACTTTGTTATTTTTTTAGTACTTGAGAACATCTAAATGAGGATTCTGCCTTGGATTAACTTTGGTTTCCTCCAAATACGTATCTAGTTGGGATTAATTTCTGACGTTATAATATATGGGTTATGCAAGGAAGTCGAAGGAGAAAGAAGCGTGTAATATTCAAAGAGTATATTTAACTTGTCACAAACTTCTCTCACTTTTTCTTCTCTTGTTTCAGGACATAGCTTATTGAAAAAAAACTCCACATATTGAATTTTATATCGTGGATCCAAGATTATTGCAAAGGATAAAATCATGCTATAACACTCCCAATATTTATCAAATTTCACTTTAATTTCTTGAACCATAAAATTTATAACAAAATCTGAATTACCCATCTCCTCGTTAATAAGTAACTGAATCTTCCATACCCCGAAAAATATAAATTTTATGTTGTGTACTGACTTCTGGAAAAAAGAGTCATGATGTCATAAAAATGCTTCAAAATCTTAGAAATTTGTTCGACTTTAATCCATTCTTTGTCTGTTGGGAAAGTTATAAAATGTGGATCAATGAGTTGAAGTTGGTTGAATTCCCGATGATACGATAATGTGCTCTCAAGCATAAGATACGTCGAATTCCATTTTTTATGCGCATCTTATCAAACTTTCTTATTACAACTGATAGAAAGATTTGATATACAACTCACAACCCTAATATTTCTTCTTTTCGTACCCCTCACATACTTCACTGACTCACGAACCCTATGAATAAACAAGTCGATAACTTTCGAGCCATTTTGTACTATCAGATTCAGTATATATGCACCACAACGAACGTGAAAAAAATCTCCATCACAAACTAATGAATCGTTCCAATGCATATGCTGATTTAATACATCTACCAACCTATTATTATATGAAGCGTTGTCTAAAGTAAGAGGGAAAGCACTTTCTTCTCAATACCCCACTCTGACAAAGTTGAATAACTATTTCTGCTAAGAGAGGGCCATTATACGGAGGGGGTATATGTTTAAAATTGAGTATCTTCTTTTACAAAACCCAATTCTCATCTACATATTGGGCTATGAGATCCAAATATCTATTAGTGATAATAAAGTACCCCAAATCCGAGGTCGAACATATTTTACTATAAACAAATTCTAGTGAATGTATAAGACTCTCTTTCTCTCTGTTATAGATCCTCAACACATTAGATTTCATTGTGTTCCTTGCACTGGGTTTTGCATCCGGGTGCAAGAAGATAAGGAGGTCACGGATTCCTTCATACTCCACAAAAGAGAATGGCAAGTTATGCTTAATCATAGCCATTTCAAGCTTCTCATGATACTCGCCTTGATCTAAGACAAGGCGTTGTAAACTTTCGGGCTCCTCATTTTGATAATAGAAATGTGGCATAACATATTGGTTGTACCAGATTTTTTTCAACGAGATAAACTATATCACACTTCCTACATTTTGCCCCTTATTTATTGTGAGTGAAATTAATCAGGCATTTTCATTAATAGTTGGAAACCAGTGGGGGTACACTAGTCATTGAAAAATATTAACCGCCAAAAACCAACTTTGAGCCTTGTTCCATATGATTATGTTGTACAGACTTTAAACGTCACTTGCTTCAATACTCTGATACCGCCATTTTTTCTCCTTCTTCTTTGCTCAAAAAGACTCCAAAGTTTCTTATTTGCATTCATTTGCCCTATGAGTTCTTTTCACCTCCTTATTTATTCTTTGTAACTCTCTTTTTCGGTCTTTTCGTGCATTCTTTTATTTCTGAAGAAAATGATGAACACCCCCCACGGGAAAAACTTCAAAGATTTTAGGAAAACCTACTTTATTCCTCCCTGGATCACAATTGGGTTTGCCGCTATACCCATAAATGCTATTGCAGTAAATGGGGGGCACTAGATTCACACCTTAGTTGTAGTTCGGGGGGACTGACTTTTCCCCCAAACCTATTTTTTTAGAGTTCTGTGAATACTTTGGGGTTGTCCCAGCTCAGTGTGTCCCCAATACATGGCATAATGTTAATGGGGTGCACAAAATCAATGAGTTGTATGGGACCAACCTTGGTATCCAATAGATCAAGTAATGTTATTCTTGGTCTCACACCAATAATGGCCTTGCATATCTGAAGGCGAGAAAGGATATTAGGGTTCTTGTTCTAAATCTTCTTGATTCTAATAAAAGATATTGAGATCAGGGCTTCATCACCAAAAATTGGCAACATTCACCCCTCCCCGAGGGAAAAAGTACGTTGGGTTTTCATCCCCAACTTGGGGGGTGATATCCTGTTCTTTATATACATGTATTTTTCTAGTTTTCTCTTATGAATTATTATTGTTGATAGTATTTTTCTTTCTTATTTATGGGCAACTCATTCGAAGAAGAAAGAGCCCTCTTTGACCCATATTAACTGGGTTGACTTAGTGAAGGCTTCGAGAATGAGAGAATTGATGCCTGGTGGTGATCATCCACGCTCGGCCTTATTTCTTCTGGAGTCCACGAACACTACTGGCAGCTTCATCGCTAGCTCAGTAGATGACATCCTTGATCTCTCTCTGCCTGATGACGAGGTATCTGTCTCCTCCTCTTTCGAACCACTTGACGTAGACTCCATCCTTATTGACGAGAAAGATTTAATGGTGCCCAGAAAAATAGTGTTTATGATCGAGGATGATGATGTGAAGGGTTCCCCCTTCTCTCCCAAGATAAAGTCCCTAAAGAGGACTGAAGTTGAAGGCCCTAAGGTCAGTGACCAGGGTTTGGTCATTAAGGAGAAGAAGAAGGTCAAAACTCCCATTATCCCCTAATTTACCAAAGGGGGTTACATTTTTCCTTCTACCAGGTCATATATGTGGCCAAGGACCCTTCCTTAGCTCATGAGGGGGGTTGTGCTTGCAGCTGATTACCAGCAACTCAAGTTGTATTCCCCAGAGAAACTCTCAATTCGTGCTTCCCAAATTCTATCAATGGTGAGGAACTTTTCCTTTTCCATCTTTCCTTGTCACTTTTTACTGTCATTTCAAAATAAACTCGTCTAATACTTGCCTTATATTTCTGTTTGCAGTTTGTGGTAGAGTTTGTTCAACTCTTAGATGGTTACCATTCGGCCTGTAAACGGATCGAATTCGGACTGGATCAGGCAAATCCAAGTCCATATCCGTTTATGTTAAACGGATTCGGATCCGATCCGTTTATTAATCGGATCGGATCAGGCAAATCTAAATCCATATCCGTTTATGTTAAACTTGATTTGCAACATTTTTATTTTCAACTCTTATTTCATAAATTTCTTTTGCAAATGTTCAAAAAAAATAGATAATGAAATAAAGAACTATTAAAATATATATTTAAAATATAATTAAATGCAATATATATTAATTAAATTAAATTATATTATATATAATTTATATATATATATATATATTAAAAATATTAACCGGATCGGAGTATATGAATCCAAATTCGCTCTATTTAATAACGGGTAATCGGATAATCGGATTTTAGGCATGATCCTTATCCGCTCAAACGGATCGGATTCGGATTCGGATTCGGATTTGGATAAAAATCGATCCATTGACAGGCCTAGTTACCAGGACCACTCCAAGGCCAATGATAAGTTTGGTGAAGCTCTGAAAAAATCCCACGAGGCCTTGGTCAATGCCAACAAGGCCTATGAGAATGTCCACCAACGACGCTAAAGTGCGCTGAAGACCAAAAATGAAAAGCTCAAGGTTGAGAACTCTCAACTAAAGGCCGAGCAAGATCGATTGGCCAAGGAGGCCAGTTTTAACGAGGGCTTCACTGAGGCCTATGAAGACGCAAAAATGTAAACTGGTGTACATTCGTAAGGTCAGATTCAAGAAGGGTTGGGGCGCAACCTTCGTGAGGGCCAAGGTTCCCACTAACTCCGATATCTTCAAGGAGCGTAAACCTGGCTCTCCTCCAAGAGTAGAGGAGGAAGCCACTACTAACATCCCGACCAACCAAACTGAAGATGTGGCGACTAAGGGCAAGGCTGTTGATTCTGAGGAATGGGTGAAGGAATAAGTGCTCTTTTAGATTAGGACTTACATTCCTTGTACTTTTTTTTCTTTGTTATTTATAAGGGCCTTGCCCATTTCGTCGTTCATTAATGAAAGAACATTCCCTTTAACTGTTATACTGTTTGGATGTTTTTGCTGAATTTTACACTTTGTGTTTATTTTACTCGTGTAGCCTATTGTTGAGGAGATTCCCTATTTTGCTGGTAACTTAAATGACTTACTTGACCAGGATGTAAATGCTCAGGATCACCGACATTTTTATCCATCCACAAGGCCTTTAAAAATATGACTAAGTCCTATAAGAGTCAATTAGTCTTGGTGGCTAAGTTAAAGGATGACCTGAAAGGCTTAGGAGACGTGGGCTCCTTGATGCAAGAAGAGATAAAGGGATTGAAGGCCCAACTTGCTGAAGCAGTGGTTGTAGGAAAGGTCGGTGCCCTGCTCCAGTCTGAGAATGATGAGCTTAAAAAGAATCTCGGCGAAGCTAATGAAGAGAGCTAAAGAGCTCACGTCATTGCGATTGGACTTAGTCGTGATGTGAAAAAGCTTCGCTACTTATTCAGGATGGGTTCTCGAGCGGCCTGGTCTGCAGGCTATGATGAGAGTTAGGCAAATGCTCGAGTCAGGATGTAGGAGGCCAAAAGTGTGGACTATAAGCATGTTTGGATGAACACCCTGGAGATTGTAAAAGGTCCCCAAGACTCTCATCTTTTGTACATGTACCAAGTTGACTGCCCGGCATATAGGTGCCCTCCCTTTAATCACGACGAGAAGTGGGTTCCACTGGATGTCATACCTCTTTATGTCGCGCCCGGACTTAAGTAAGTTAATATTATCATTTTATATTGAGATAAATCCCCATTAACCAATATGGTACTTGAAATCTTTCGAAAAATAGCGCAAGATTTTTTTTTCTTCAAAGGCATGTTTAGATGAAAACACAGCTACCTTTATGCACAACTTAAACGTACCCAACTAATTTACTTACATAAGTTCCTTTGTTTAACATGTACCCAAAAAGTTTTTTGATATTCAACCCACATTATTTATCCTCCACTCTCTCGTTTAATGTCCTAACTTAGCAGTGAACTCCAAATAATAGGCATATATGAAACATAACATTATAGGAGTGTAAGCAACAAAAGCTTAGTGAATGACCATATACCACATATATAACCAAATTAAATAACCATTTTTATTTTCTAATGTTATAACCAAACAGGAATTGTGTAACTCTCGCAAGCCTGGACCCGCCAGTCCAATTAACTCCCAGTTAATGGGGAACACAAAATCCCATAATTAGGCCCGAGTACAACAAACCTTTAAATTGAATTAATGGGGCCGCTGCATCCCGAAGTAACCACCACAGTCCTTAGCATTAGATAGAGGTCCCACCTCAGTCCATCACATTAGATAACATTATTTAACATTTTTAATCATACGCATATAGTTCATAACACCACATCACTCCATAAACATCACCACACATGTATTTAACTACACAATATAATATGAAGATATAAGCATATATATTTCATAGTAAATGTCACTCATATTCAATTTGGTACTAATATTAATACCAAAACTATTTCCTTGGTATGGTAGTGTTAGCCTCTTCCCCACCTAACAATTCAACGTCATTAGTATTTGAATACGCCAAATCACATTAAACTCAGTAACACATCGCATCAGTTGGTCAATGTGGCATAACTGAAAATTAATTGAATATGATACTTCAAATTTCTATAACACCTTATTCATTAGGGTTCTAACACAATTTACGAAATTAAATTACGAATTCTCTAGACAAAGTTATGCCCATTTTATTACAACCTTTTCCAAATCATTTCTGGAGAAAACAACAACAAAAATTCAACTTCAATACAACCCACAAACCAAACCAACAGGTATTTTATTCACCCCTTCAAGTATATCATACTCATATATGTTCTCTAACATTTTCAATTGGAATTTCTTGATTTCAACAAGTATTCAATGATTCATGTCACTTTTAACACATTTAGGTCAGAGTAGACCATCAAAGCATCACTTAATATTTTTCAAGGATATATAGCCTCCACTTCGGTTATAAATCACGGGAACATATATTAAACATATTGAAAAATGTAAAACTAAATTTACATAATTTTTAGAGATCGTTTGCTAAGTCAAGCAAAACGTCGAACACCTCGTGTGCGCACTTACACTTTGGGGACAAATTTTATACCTGAACTTCAAACTATCACCCAAGATTCATTTCTTGGTATTTTTACATCATTTTAGGATATATTATACATGTATGAGCCTATTTTAATCTCCAATTGGAATCATTTAACTTCAATAAGTATTCCATGATTTATGACACTTTTAACACAACTAGGTCGGAAGAGAACATTAAAGCGTAACTTAACATTTTTAAGCATATATCACCTCTACCTTGGGTATCAATCATGCTAACATATAATAAACATGTTTTAGTATGTGCACACATCATATATATTAATTTACTACATCAAAAATCATCACAAGAAGGAAATTCAAAAAATGGGACTTTGAAATTAACATTTATGATCCTAGCACAAGTCCTCACGTATCATCTTAAGCCATCCTTAGTTTAACTCAATTTGGTAAAATGGGTATCACTTAAATATTCATCCAAATAATAAACAAAAATATACCAAGGGCAGAACTCATCCATGTGACCAACTTTAATAAAGAGATAATTACCTTACGAGAATTCCTTGATTCATGGTAATTTTCCGAAGGATTTCTTCCTTAACTTCCTCTTTTTCTCTCTCCTTAGGCAAAGTAGTTTTCATGGCTGAATTGGATGAAGAATGGGGTCATTTTAAAGGGTTTAAGTCGGCATAACATGCCTACCATTCCAACCAATCACAATATAACACGTGGCACCATATAAGACAAAATATCATTTAAAGTTAAATGACCACTTTACCCCAGGTTCGTAAAATGACAATATCTTCTCACTCGAATGTACGTTTTATGCACCATTTGTTGTGTTATAAACTTAACTCGTATATATACAACTTTTATATCTTATGTTTTCCCCAAATCATAAAACTAGTACGCATAATCTGGCCCGAACAGAAGCGTAACAATTTACCGAAAATCTCAAAACTTTCACATTTGGCGACCTAACATCGCCAATTTCGGACCAACACCTTATTTTAATTTTATAATCATAATGATGTATGAAAAACATATTTTCATGATGTATTTAATCACATAACTAATCATATGATCTAAAAAAGTTATCCCCGATCATAAGCTCGATTAACATCTAATGTAACCAACAAATATATCACATGAGTATGCATCCCCCAAATATGATAATTAACATTTTTAACACCCCTCATCAACTTATTACTTATAACTTATACTTAATCATATAATTAACATTCCTAATCACGTTTTAGATCCTTACACTTTAACTCACTGAGAGGTACCTGGAGGCTCATGACAGCGATGATGAGTACCGACCAAATCCCAATGACAGTCGAAGGAGGACGATCATAAAATTATTGGCTCACCGACCATAAATAGTTGTAATGATTTTTGTAATTTGTCATTCTTTTTTGTAACTTGTAAATGAACATTACAATGGTTATCTTAATACCAATTTTGTGTATTTTTCCATTCTTTTATGCAGGCCTCGAACAGACTATGGCAAAAATGGACCTAGTGTAATGGCAGCCCACCCGTTCAGGATTTTATTCGACCAAGCTGAGTCAGTTTACTACCTAGGGATCCCCCATAGGGCTTTTGCTTGCCTGGGCAATTCATAAGATCATTTGTGGTAATAATGACAAAGACCTTAAGTTTAATTGTAATAAGCGAATTTGCCATTGTAATTAAGTTAAATCCTGATCGGCGTTAGAGAATTAATATCGATTGTGAGCCTGTTACTTTGGAACAATGTAAAGGAATTGAATAGCTAAGTAATTCAGCAAATAACCAGGGCCTTTATTAATAACTCAAAAGTGAACTGTAAGCAACATAAGTTTCGAAATGAAAATTTACAAAAACTAAATATGTTGGAAATAAAACTTCTTGAGGTTGGTCGTGTTCCATGGTCGGGGTATCTCTCTGCACTCCATTGTTCCAAGTGATAGGCTCTTTGCAAATCATCCCTAGTCACTTTGAATGTACATTCCTAGTTGGGCCCTAACTTGTCATCCTACGGCCTTTTAGCGTTATCGGGGACTTCCTGAGGATATAGTCCCCGACCTAAAATTTCCTCGAATTGACCCCTCTATTATATTATTTTACCAATTGTTGCTTGTAGGAAGCCAATTTGATCGTAGCTTGCTCCCTTCGTTCTTCTACTAGGTCAAGTTCTACGTGAAGGGCTTCGTCGCTCAATCCTTGCTCAGCGATGTCCGTCCTCATGGTCAGCAAGCTAGCTTCAAGTGGAATTATGGATTCCATTATGTAGCTAAGGGCAAAGGGAATTTTCCCATTAGGTCTTCTTGGCATGGTGTAATACTCCTAGAGGACGTTAGGGAGCTCATCCACCCAAGGTACCTTTTCTCTTTCTACCTTTTTTTCAAGCCATCGAGCATTGTCTTGTTAGAGGCCTCTGCTTGGTCGTTGCTTTGAGGGTATGCCACGGAACTGAAGTGATGTTTGATTCCATGCTCGTCGTAATAACTTTAGGAAGGCCCACTTTGATATTGCATGCCATTATCCGTTATGAGAGTCTGGGGTACCCCAAAGAAAGTTATAATATTTCTCCAGGTGAACCTAATCATGCCAGCGTCTTTAATGTTCACTAGTGGTTTTGCCTCAATCCACTTAGTGAAATAATTTGTGCCGACCAATAAGTACTTGTGATTTACTGGATCAGTAGGGAGTGGTCCTACGATATCCATCCCCTATTATGCAAACGACCATTGACTGGTCAAGGATCTCAGATCGCTGACCGATTAACGAAGTATGGGAGAGAATATTTGACACTTTTCATACTTTCGAGCATAAATACTTGCATCATACTACATCTATGTCCACCAGTAGCCTTCTTTGATTTCTTGGAATACCAGAGACCTTCCTCATGTGTGACTTCCATAGATTCCATCATGAAGTTTGTAGAGAACTTGGTCGATATCTTTTGGGTTTACGCACTGGAGCTAGAAGTCTATGAAAGATCATTTGTAAATCTTTTCCCTAATTCCTAAGTAGAAGCGAGTAGTCTTCACCATGACCTGATGGTCCTACTTTTTGTTAGTTGGTAGTGTGTCTTTCTTAATGTGGCGATGATTGGATCCATCTAGCTCCAACCATTTCCAATGGAAAGAACGTACTCAAAAGTTGCGACTCTTTCAGTGTTAGGCTTGGTGAGGAACTCTTTAGCTACCGTTACTTTTACGAACCAATATTGGATTTGAGAGACACTTCGAGAATTGATCTTCTTTGATAAACCTTGCCTCCAGAAGTTTCCCTACCTCTTTTTCCACCGCCTTGGCCTTTTTCTGGGCTATGCGATGAGCTTCAACTTAAATGTCGGATCTATGTGGAGACAGTGACAAGTGGTTATGGGGTCGATCCTCGGCATATTGTATGGCTCCCATGCAAAGACATATAGGTTTTGCTTTAGGAAGTGACTAAATCATTTTTCTATTATTCGGATAATGTTTTGTCGATCGAAAACTTCCTCTATGGTCGGCTCTCATCAAAAACCACCTCCTTCAACTTTTTTACGACCCTGTCAGTAGGGTGGATCCTGGTCTCCTCCACCCCAAGTCGGTCGTGCCTTAGTTGTTATTTCGAAGGAGTAGCCCCATCGGGGGACGTCTTCGTAAGGACCTCTTCATCTTTCTTCTTCTCCTACTTAGGTTTAATGGCTATGATGTAGCATTTTTTAGCAATGTTTTAGTCGCCTCTGATCTCCATTATGCCCCATCTGTGATGCATTTGAGTTTTTTATGGTTCATTGATGGGATATCTCTCATAGCATGAAGCTACCCTCTTTCGAGAATGGCATGGTAAGGAGAATTAATATCAACCACCAAAAACTCAATGAGCTTTGAAATATTCCATGCCCTGACTGGCAGGACTACCTTCCCCATTGGCAGGTCATTTTATAGCGAAGCGGACCAAAGGAACAATCGCTTCCTTCAAGCCCGATATCTTTAGTTTGAGCTTGTAGAAGAGTTCCAGGTACATCACCTCCGAGGAACTCCCCTTATCCGCCAGTAACTTGTCTGCATGCCAGTTGGAAATCCTGAGAGTGATCACTAGTGTACCGTGGTGTGGGGTTCTCACCCCGACCAAATCTTCCTCCGTAAACACTCTATGTTTAGTAAAATCAAAATCCTAATGTCGCCTGCGCTTACCAGCTTAGCTCTTAGCGAGATCTATCTGGAAGGCCTTCATCATGGTTGTGACCTTCTTAAATTCCATCCAAACTGCATTTCCTTATATTTGTTTGAGATCAAACGCCCCATGTATAACGGGAAACTCATGTCATGCCTCATCATCCAGGACGTTATATGGTTTTTGGTCATCATTGGTGACGACCTCGTTAAACTTCTTTTTAATATACTCATCCAGGTGCCCTGCCTGTGCCAGCTCCTCTAGGTGAGATTTCAGTGTCTTGCAGTTCTCTGTATTTTGTCCCTGTTCTTTGTGGAGCACATATCGGAGTGTATTGTTCATCTTGGTCAGATCCTCTCCCATATTTTTCGACCACTTGAGAAACTGTTGGTCCTTGATCTTCCCTAAGATCTTGTAAATTAGTTCCTTTAAAACCATATTTATGGCTTGAAAAGCTTTGGATGAGTTCGGCTTGTCCCCATTTTTGGTCCCGTTTTTCTTCTTATTCCCCTTTTTAGGGTTGTTCTCCTTGTCGTTGCCTTTGTTTTCCTTAGCACGGCCAATTTCTGCTTGGCTGGTATGGACTAAATCCTTCACTTTGGCGTACTTATCAATTCGAGACATAAGGTCATTGATGGTGTCCGTTTCTTTCTTGGTGAGGGACTGGTGTAGCATAGAGGTAGGGGCAAGTCGATCTTGAAATATGCTACGGTAACGTGCTCCGAGCAATCTTCGACCTCATTAAAAGTCTCCCAGTAACGCTTGGCGTACTCGCGTAGGGTCTCTTGTGGCTTTTTCCTCATCGTGAGCATAGAATCCATCCTCTTCGAATATGAGTTATTGGTTATAAAGCGATCAGTGAAGGCCTTAGCAAAAGACTTAAAGCTCTTAACCAACCTATGGGACAGCCTCTCAAACCACTTTTGGGCGACATCCCTAAGGCTAAAGGAGAATATACGACACATAAGAGCATCGTTATGACTCCATAAAGTCATGGCATGCCTATACTAATGAACATGGTCTATGGGATCCATTTTTCCATCATAAATTTTGAACTGTGGGGATGTAAACTTCTTCAGGGGTTCCTCATCCTCAAGGACTCTTGAGAAGAGGGATTTCATTTGCGTGATTAAGGTTCTTCTCGCCAGTTCCTTCGTGAACATGGCCTCTCGGTGTGCTGAGTTTTGGTCTATTTCTCTCCCGACCAAGCTTCTTATATCATTTATGTGGCACTCTTCATCCCGGTGCCTTCTCACTAAATGACTTCCATGCTCCGAATGTCCATAGTCGCGGTCAGTGCTCCTTCCTAGACTGTGAATTTTTCTCACCTAAGGGCTAGGAGTCCGACCACGGCGTTTTCGGTTCTCCTGGCGGAGTTCTCTCTCCATCATTTCCAATTGTCGCTGAAGGGGTGAATTTTCCTCAATTTGGAGGCGAGTTACCTCCTCCTGCTATTGACGTCGAGCTTCATATGCGTCGACCAACCGTGATATCTGGGTTGATCTTAGCTGATCGTGGCTCTCCTCGGAGTGCTGCTCCTTCATACGAATGATCGGATTCACACCTTGGCAAACTTTAGATCTGACCCTGAGTGGAGCTAGGTCATCTCGCAAGTCCCAAGTTGGGGTGCACTGTTTGGGCGGTAAGATATTTGTGGCTATTATTTCATATGGGTTGCTTTCATAGAAGAAAAAAACATTTTCCACAGACGACGCCATTTGTGGGTGCAATTAATCACAATAAATGGATTCCAGAAAGAATGTAAAAATGCCCACACAACACAAAAATATACGTGGTTCGACAAATTGCCTACGTCCACGGAGAGGTTTCTTAATTCTTATTAATGTTTCTCAGAGTTTGAGAATTACATCCCTCTAAACCCTAGTGGTGTAAAGTGGTTGAGTTATTTAAATAACTCTCTTAGCTTGTTATTGGCTCGTGTGGTGATTCCTGAATATCTCGTCTGAGATTATTGATAATCAACTAAGCCTATCAGTATTTAAATGATAAGCGTTCATATTTATCGACGTGATAAATGCTTGTGTTAATCTTTTTATTGATGGACTGGACTATGACAGCGTAGCGATTGTTGGGCCTGGTTTGGACCCTACATTTACCATTTTCACTAAGCGGTAATTTTTCAGAAGTGTCCCACGACACAAAAGTGGATCATTTACCTCTAGAAGTAGCGGTTGAGTCATGTGCACTATTTTCTATCATATATTATGTTTGAACAATGACCCATTAATTTAATTATTTAAAGTTAATTTAAATATTAGCGATCTAGGCATATTAATGAAAATTCTATATATTTGTTAATTTTGAAAAAAAAATAACAAATATCAAGAGCCCCTTTAACAAGCATACTATATATCCTGAAATTTTGAAGAAAAAAAAAACGTACAAATAACAAGAACCCATTTGATTTTCATGATATACAAATTATGAAATAATAGCAAAAATCCTCATATTGAATAAAAAGCTCATAGAATAATCTCAAAATGAGGGAATGGGTATGGCAAAAATAGAGAGCTTAGAATGGCAGGAAAAAAGTGAAGGAAAAAACCCAATCACATGTGTTTAAGAGCTTAGTATTGCAAAAAAAAATGGATTAATTATCAAAAAGTTTCTTAAACATTTTTTAATACGCATTTAGTTCAAGTCTTTTTATTTTGTTGCAAAAAGGTCCTCAAACACTCATTTAACTAATATTCTCTTATTTTAATAACACGGGGTTTGAAATGGTTCTGGCACTGTTTGAAATAGTTTGAGATGGATCGGTTTCGACGTTGAGAAGTAAATGGGTTTGGATGCTCCAGTTGTGAAGTGGTGTCTCCGGGTAAAAAAATCAAGAAGAAAGCAAGAAGAGGGTCACGCAGTAGATGATTATACCTTGCTACTTTTGTCCGGGCCTGTATGCCTTTAATGATTATGTTTTGCTACAATTTAGTATTCATTTGGATTATGTCTACTTATGATGTTGAACTACTTATTTTGGTAAAATTTGGTGTTGAATTATTCTTAGTTATGAATTCTACTTATGCATTGTCTTGAAAAATTTCTTATACATGATTTATGAATCGTCAACATTGTTTACTTTTTCCTTTCAAATTTTGAACACAAATCACTCTCATTGCACTTAGCCACTATAGTTGACAGTCACTCAAATTTACTATAACTAATACATTTATGCATTTGGTTATGTATTAACAAAACTCGATTTAAACATTATTTTTAAATACAGTTTTAAAATTTAATTTTTTGTGTTTATAAGTATTGGTGTACGTTTGGTAAACTTGTTTTTAAATACAATTTTTTGAAAATTTAACAAAATTGACAAATATGTTTATTTATATTATACATATATGTATGTGTGTGTGTGTGTGTGTGTGTGTGTATAAACACATACATAAAACTTCCATATATAAATACACACATCATAAATGCATGATACCCTTTATGTATATTTAATGAGGTGTATTGGAAAATTTGACTATATATGCATAAATATATGTCTATGTTATGATATTGCAATTATAATCCACAATAAAATTATATACATACTTGAATAGATAATATTATTTAATTCATATGTACTAGAGAGAGAGAGAGAGAGAGAGCAGGGACGAAGCCAAGATTTAATTTTTGGGGGGGCCAAAATCTAAATGATATATACCAACAAAAGTATACACTTTATGAAAAACAGACCAAATCTTTATTAAAAGGAATATCAAAACTTTATCAAAATTGCACTCGTTGTATTTTCAAATCACGAAATCCATCTATAATTTCGTCCGTACTAAAATTTCTTGAGATTTCCCTCTCAATGTAGACCAAAAGAGAATTGGCAAGATATTCATTCTCCATTTTGTTCTGAAGTTCAGATTCGATGTGATTCATAGCCGAAAATTATACAAGTAGATATGAAATAAAACTCGTAATTAGGTAGTCAGAATTAAATTTATAGTTCATATCATTTAATTCAATTAATAGATTAATTCAAGGGATACAATTATTAATTTTCGTAATTTCACATACAACTATTAAAAAAATAGAAAGCAATAATTAAATAAAGTAATCTATGTAAAAGAGGAAAAAAAAGCTTACAGGAGGCGAGGCTGTTTTGAGAGAAGAGGCTGACTTTTTTTTATTTTTTTATGAGCAGGTGCCTGTCTCTAGGTAAAGAAGAATGGGAAAAAAATCAATACATAACAAATGTGAGAAGCCGTTGAGAAAAATAGGAACCTCCATGTTTGTTGTTGGTGTGAACCAACACATTTTCTGTAAAAAAAAAAATAGGAAACGTGGATATTACCTATTGAGGAAACGTGTAAGTTACCTCCACGTTTCTAACTTTCTTTTGAGAGGCCAACTTTTTTGGAACATAAACAATATTCTGATTTGGAGCATCATGAGAGGCGAGTTGTCCACTTTTTTTTTCAACTTGCAATACTCAGTCCATTCCATAACTAGCAGATAGTATATAATTAAAGAAAAACTTCATAGATTTGGTTGGGGGGGGGGGGGGCATGGCCCCTACGTACCTTCGTCTCTGTGAGAGAGAGGGAGAGGCACGCTCATATGCACACTAAGTTTGCACAGAGCTGGCGCACACCAATTTTTTTAAAGCATTAAAAAAAATTGAGTTGATTTTTTTTATGTGGCATTTAAACATTTCAACTGACCCATGTAAAAAAAATCAACTCAAAAAAACTTTTTTTGCTATTTTTAAAAAATCGGTCAAACTTTCGCAGCTTTTAAAGTGCTTAAAAGCAGCGAAAATTTGACCGATTTTTTAAAAATAGCAAAAAAAAAAAAAATAGTTGATTTTTTTTTACATGGATCCGTTGAAATGTTTAAATATCACACAAAAAAATTAACTCAAAAATATTTTTTTTACTATTTTAAAATAATAATGTGCAAACTTAGTGTGCACATGAGCCTCTCTCTCTCTCTCTCTCTCTCTCTCTCTCTATATATATATATATATATATATATATATATATTAATAAGTTTGATAAAACTATATATAAGTATCATGTATATATTGATAATATTATTTAACATATGGATGTTAATATATTATATGATTTAATAAAATATACATATATGTAATTTTGTGTACATGTACATATATATTTTTTATTTATTATGTATTAAGGTGTAAATGCATAAAAATACTAAGAATGAATAATTCTGAGTTAAAAAATAAAAAATAAAATTTTGAAAATATCATTTTGCTGTTTTCTGAAAAACTTAATTATAACACATAAACGTTATAATTTAGCATTTGAAAATAGATGTGTCAAATGCAAATTCTTATCAGAATTATAATTGATAACCAAACAGCCAGCATATTTGCTATTTTCTTTGGTTGAAGTCCAAAGTCTCGTAGCCCAATAACTATAGACTTACACTCAAAGCAGCTTCCTCCCACGTGACTCTTCTTATATAGAGTCATTAAGGACTCGTCTGGGAGTTTTGGAGAGAAAAAAAAAAAGGAAAGAAAAAATTTATTATGAGAGAAAAGAAAAAGAAGAGAAAAGAAAAGAAGATAAGAGAAATGAGTTTGGGAGAGAAAAGAAAATAACTTTTTTTCTTGTGTTTGGGAGGAAATTAATTTTTTTTAAGGGAAAGAAGGCACAATTCATTAAAAAACTTTCATTTCTCTCCATTTCTTTCCAATTTGAAAAGAAAGTTTTGCAGAGAAAGGAAAGGAAAGTTTTTTATAAAAAAATCATTTATTTTCTCTCATTTTAAACTCCCAAATGAGATAAATACATTTTCTTTCATACTTAAACTCCCAAACAAAGGAAAGGAAACACATTTTCCCTTCATTTCCTTTCTTTTCTCTCCAAAATAGAATTCGCAAATAAGGCCTAAATCATTATATTGTTGCACTTTACATTTTGTATAAATCCAAGGACACTAACCTTCAATGTCACAAAATTGACATGTACCTCTTGATTGAAGCTTAATCCAATGGCTATATTTTGAGCTTCACTAAACTTAATTCAATGGCTATAGCTTCACTAAACTTAATTCAATGGCTATATTTTGAGCTTCATTAATGGAAGTAGCAATTCAGATGCTATTTAAGGTATCGCTTCTAAGTTTTAAGGGTCAATTATCAAATAGTCCACAGTTTAAATATATATTTTGTAAAAAAGTTACATATATTTAGTTTAACCCATTTAGTCCCTCAAACGCTCCCAATATTTTTTATTTTTAAAAATCTATGCTAACAGCAACCCTCCCTTACCCGTCTGCCCCCCACTGTCAGAGTTTAGACGACCCTCACTAGAGCTCCGACCCTTGGGAGGTGGAGAGAAGTGGGTAAATGAATTTGTATGTGTACTTTTTTTCATGTTTATGTGATGAGAAAGTTTTTTGAACAAAAAAAAAAGACTTAATAATTGTGGTCACTTTAAGAGCATCTTTACTAATAAATCCACCTCCAAAAGACTTTTAAAATCAATTCACAATATATGATCAATTTGAAAAAAAATTGCACATTAACAAACACGATTGCTTGGAGAATCAATTTTTTCCAAATTGAACAATATTGTGAACCAAATTGAGAAATCCTTGGATATTGTGTATCTATTTGGGAAAATGTGACAAAATATAATCATTTCAACTTTTTCTACTGTATTAAATGTTAACTAAAACAAACAAAAATTCTATGGCATCACACATCATGTTCGAGGTCATGACCAGGGGCGGCCGTCTCGGTTCAGATTTGAAAAAAAAAATTAAGGTTATTTCTAATAACCTAAATGTTGAGGTGAAAATGGTAATTTCTTAAACTTGAAATATATATATATATATGTCATTTGACTCAAAACCAAACTCATTTTTCCAAGCAGTAACCGACCCTATTTTTTTCCCAACCAAACTCTTCCCTTCTCTCCATTCAAGAAGAACATAGCATCTATAAAAGGAAATTGTTATTTGTTTAGATTTAACACTTGTTCAAGCAGCCATTTGTTTAGCCTTGAATGTATTATGTATATACCTTGTTATTTGTTATGATTTAACACTTCTTTAACAACTTTCATTCAACAACTTTTTTTTAATATACATTTATTTAACATATGATAGATTTGTTAGGTTAATTAATTTATTAGACTTTTTTAATTTAACATATATTAGATTTATACCCAAATTACTAATTTATCTTAGATTAATTAGCTTAATTAATTTATGTTAGATTTAAGCCCAAATATTAATTTATCTAAGATAATTAACTTAATTAATATATGTTAGAACTTAGATTTATGCCCAAATTACTGATTTATGTTAGATTTATGCCCAAATTGCTCAAATATATGTTAATTTAAATTAGTTTGATTTTTTAACCCCTAAGTTTACAAATATTTAAATTAGATTAATTTTTCAACCACTAGGTATTAGTTTGCTCATGATTGACTTGTCAGAGTACTATTATGTTGAAATATTATATATAAAAATAGGGGTAATTATATTTAGGTCCCATTTGTCGGGTCAACATACTTATAAGTCCTATTTACTTTTCAACATTCTTATAGGGCCTATTCCAACTTTTTAGGGAATTTTTTTACATTTTTACCCTTTTATAACTAATCATCCATAACTTCTTTTAGGAAGTTACATAAGTGGTTGGATTTCTTTTTTAATCTTTAAATGATCATAACTTTTGATTCACAAATTCGTTTTTCGCAAAATTACTATTTTTGAAATCTGCTCGACGAGATCTATCAAACAAGATCCATGAAGGCTATAAAAATCCAAACATTTACACAAACAGTAAACTTTACTGTATGCACTAGAATATAAAATAGTTTTATATATGTGACATTTTCACAAACAGACAGTAACATTTACTGTGGTAATACTACACAGTATATATATATATATATATACTTATATATATCCGGTGGATCCAAACCCTCTTTTTTCAAAAATACCTTATATTTAAAGGTTCGCGCTAACGGCATCCAATCCTTACCACCATTGTTGGAGCTTCAACGACCTTCGTCAGAGCTCCGACTTGGGGTGGATAAGGGTGGCATGTGGTGCCGCTGGCGCGGACCTTTGAAAATAAGAGACTTTTGAATAAATGGGTTTTGGATCAACCGGAGTGTTATGGGTTACCGCTGGTGCGGACCGTTGAAAATAAGATTGGATAAATGGGATCTGGATCGTATTGAGCGTCGGTTTGGAGTGAGTAGGGGTAGCATTCGGTGCCTGTTGCGCAGAGCTTTAAAAATAGGCGCATATTGGATATATATATGTATATATATAATGTGATAACACGGTAAATGTTATTGTTTGTAAAAATGTCATAGATATTAAACTTTATTGTATACACCAGAAAATGAAATAGTTTTATATCTGTGACATTTTCACAAGCAATAACACTTACTGTGTTAATATATTTATGAACAAGTTTTATATACATAACATATTCACAAACAGTAACATTTACTGAGTTAATATTACACAATATATATATAGCATTTTCACAAACAGTAAAATTTATGAGTTAATATTACACAATATATATATATATATATACATACACACACACACGATAGATCCAAACCTCTTTTTTTTTTCAAAATTACCATATTTTTAAATGTTTACGCTAGCGACATTCAATCCTCACCACTACCCACCCTCATTGTTGGAGCTTCAACGATTTTCATCAGAGCTATGATTTGGGTGGGTAGTAGTGACATAGGGTGCCGCTGGCGCGGAACTTTGAAATTAAGAGAATATTAGATAAATGGTGTTTGGATCTACCGGAGCTCCGATTTGGGGTAAGTAGGGGTGATATTGGGTTAGGTTTATACAAGGTTCTAAAAAACACGGGGCGTGATCGAGGCGTGGAGGTCAAGCCTTAAGCCTTAGAAGCCTAGGCGGGCCTTGGCGTAAAAAGGCGTGAAAAGACGTTTAGGCCTTTTTAATATATTTTAATATTTTTTAACCATAACAAGGCGATTAAAATACTAAAATTGTACATATCATAAAAATATGTCTGAATATTTGCAAATAAAAATACTATTTGATTATTTTGGATGAGATAATGGTCCGGTTTGCAAAAAAATCTTTAAAAGGCGATATCGTTTCACTAAATCATTGTTGTTTTTAGAGAAAAAGTACGCCTTAAGGGTTTTACCAAGCATAAGGCGTCAAAATCTTAAGGCGGGGCGTTTCTCCCAAGCCTCAAGCCTAGGCGTGCCCAGGCGGAGCCTAGGCTGGTTTTTTAGAACAGTGGGTTTATATCTATAACATTTTCACAAACTTAACATTTACTGTGTCCATATATATATATATATATATATATATATATATATATATATATTCAAACCTCTTTTTTCTAATATTATCTTGCTTTTAACGGTTCGCGCCAGCGGCATCCAATCCCCACCACCACCACCCACCCCCTTTGTCGGAGCGCCAACAACCTTCATCAGAGCTCTGATTTGAGGTGGCATGGGATGCCGATGTAACATTTTCACAAACAGTAACGTTTATTATTTGTGAAAATATTACATATGTAAACCTAACCCAATGCTACCCATACTCATCTCAAACTGGAGCTCCGGTGGATCCAAACCCCATTTATCCAATATTATCTTATTTCCTAAAGTCCGCGCCAGCGACACTCCATGTCACTCCAAATTCGAACTCTGATGAAGGTTATTTGAGCTCAAACAATTGGGGTTGGTAGTGGTCGGGATTAGATACCGCTAGCGCCGACCGTTAAAAAGAAGACAATATCAGAAAAAAGAAGTTTGGATCCACCGTATATATATATATACTGTGTTATAACACAGTAAATGTTACCGTTTGTGAAAATGTTATAGATATAAACCTAACCCAATGCCACCTTTACTCACCGCAAATCGGAGCTCCGGTGGATCCAAACCCCATTTATCTAATATTCTCTTAATTTCAGAGGTCCGCACCAGCGGCACCCTATGCCATTACTACCCAACCAAATCATAGCTCTAATGAAAGTCGTTGAATCTCCGACAATGGGGGTGGGTAGTGATGGAGATTGAATGTCGCTAGCGTAAACCTTTAAAAATTTGGTAATTTTGAAAAGAAAAAAAAAGAGGTTTGGATCTACCGTATATATATATATATATATATATATATATATATATATATATATATATATATATATATATATATATATATATATTGTGTAATATTAACTCAGTAAATGTTACTGTTTGTAAAAATGTTATATATATATAAATCTATTTCATAAATATATTAACACAGTAAGTGTTATTGCTTGTGAAAATGTCACAGATATAAAACTATTTTATTTTCTGATGTATACAATAAAGTTTAATATCTATGACAACTTTACAAACAATACCATTTACTGTGTTATCACATTATATATATATATATATATATATATATATATATATATATATATATATATATATATATATATATATATATATATTAAAGTTTTACACCACCGGCACCTAATGCCACCCCTACTCACCCCAAATCGGCGCTCCAGAGGATTCTGATCCCATTTATCCTATCTTATTTTCAAAGGTCCGCGCCAGCGGCACCCCATGATACTCTGGTGGATCCAAAACCCATTTATTCAAAAATCTCTTATTTTCAAATGTCCGCGTCAGTGGATCCACATGTTACCCTTACACACCCTAAATCGAAGCTCTGATGAAGTTCGCTGAAACTCCAACAATGGTGGTAAGGATTGGATACCGCTAGCGCGGACATTTTAAATATAAGGTAATTTTTAAAAAAGAGGGTTTGGATCAACTGGATATATATATATATATATATATATATATATATATATATATATATATATATATATACTGTGTAATATTAGCACGGTAAATGTTACTGTCTGTTTGTGAAAATGTCACATATATAAAACTATTTCATATTCTAGCGCATACAGTAAAGTTTACTGTTTGTGTAAATTTTTTTCTTTGAAATTTTATAGCGTTCGTGGATCTTGTTTGATAGATCTCGTCGAGCAGATTTCAAAAATAGTAATTTTGTGAAAAACGAATTTGTGAATCAAAAGTTATGATCATTTGAAGATTAAAAAAAAAGTTCAACCACTTACGTAACTTCCTCAAGAAAATTACGGATTGTTGGTTTTAAAAGGATAAAATTATGAAAAAAAAGTTTCAAAAAATTAGGAGTAGGACTTATATGTAAGAAAAAAACATGGTAGGACTAAAATGTATATAAGAAAGTCTAATAAGATCTAAACGTAAATGCCCCATAAAAATATCCACAAACAAAGTAGGAGTCCAAATTTAATGGAATGCTAAAATATTGTTTCTTTTGGGGGAGGACTTCTCCATGGCAAGATTTTATAAAGATTTAACAAGATTTTCATCCAAATAACATATAATTTAAATCTTCTTAATCCTATCATTTTTTATATTTCTCATATTTAATTTAAATAATTTAACTATCGTGAAAGAATTTTATATTATTTCAAATTGCTTAAAGAAGATAGGAATGATAAAAAAAAAATATACACCTTTAATTGCTTAAAAATTTAAGAACCTATGTTTGCTTTGGATATTGTTTACTAAGCCAAAGTTCGATTTAAAAAAAAACGTAAGTTCAAATCTATGACCTTGCAAGTCATAAAAAAAATTTCAAAATTTAAATTTGGTCTTAATCACAAGCTATTTTAATTCTATCAAGTGTGCTTAAATTGAACCTTAATGGTATCAAATGAGTTAACTCATTTACATACTTCATATTAAGCAAAACTCAATTGTTATCACTACTAAAATTTAAGTATTGTGAAGATTTAAGAAGCGTTGTTTATTTCTTAAATTTAATTTGATATTATTAATAATGATTGAGAGCAATTGTTTGGACAGCTATAATTTGTATAAAACTCAAAATAACCCAAAAAAAAAAATCACCCGAAACCCCGACATCACTCGAAACTTTCACCCCCTTGACCAAAAATCCTAAATCCGCCATTGGTCATAATACTCAATTGTAGAATCATTGTTAATTGGATGTGCAAGGCCGTGACACTCATTTGTATAATCGTGTCAAAAGTCAATCCATTAACCTAAAGACATTCCATAGTATCAAATGCTTGATAAAAACAAAAATTAGAACAAAGTTTTGCAACCTGTCGATCCAAATTTTCACCAGTCTAAACAGTCAGCACCACTAGCCTTTTCAACAAACTTGCAACTTAAATCATGCTTGCCATTCAATACAACTTGGAAGCCATGTGTTAAATCACAAACATAAATTGCAGGCTGTTACAATATAATTAAAACATGATCCTTACAACTAACATCATAGAAAGCAAGTAATTGCTCAATAACAGATTGTTCCCTTGGACCAAGGAATCCATCAGGCATCAATAAATCGGATATCAAAGGTGTTTGGATGTATCTGCCACACATTTAAGGCTGCATATTCCTCTAAACACTCTTTCAACTGAGCTTCACTATATCCCTGCTCACAACCAAACATTCAATTCAATCAGCAAGGGATGAGAAAATGAAGAAAAAAAAATTATGGCACAACACCAACTACTGAAAAGTAACAATTAAGTTCGAGAAAAGTACCAAAGTAATTTAAAGTCTAGTAATAAAAATTAATGAAGTACCAAAGTAATTTGTTCATTTTTGTAACCAAACACTAATAATAAGGCAATTCATGAATGAGTTAATTTTAAATGGGTTAATTTTCAATTTTGGGGACAACCAAACAGGCTCAAAGTAAAAACAAACAGACCGTGGCCAAAAAAAATATGGGGCATTTAGGCCTGAGGTCCCAAAAGTGGAGTATTTTAGTTACAAACCTACATTTTTTCCTGGTAAAAAAGAGAGCTAGATGGCTGATATGTTGAAGCTCACAAAGATATTTTACAGTGCCCGCTAATATTTTCTAATCACGAAGATATTCTACAGGGACTGCACACTAACATTTCAACATAATGGAGGATATTTTAATCATAACGTTCAACAAATGGAAATGTCAAAATAAAGTTCAAGATTCAATCAGTTCGGGGGCCAAAAGAGAATATCCCATATTTGCATTGGATAGCATACCACAAGTGTATTTAAACCAGGATTGTCCCTCAAATGGTCTGACCTCCATTTTAATCTTAAAAATAGACTGATTACTCACTAATTGAATTCGACTTCATGGTAAATCAACCATGAAATTATTTTAGCTTTGCAAAAGAAACTAACCTTTCTAGAAATCCAGTTAAGTGCATGGGCATAGCTCACATCCATCTTATTAGCCCTAGCAGCTTCATCACGCAAGATCGAATAAATATCAGAAATTGCGTCCAGCCCGGATTTCTGGCGATCATCTGAATACAACGAAAACTTTGACATCTGCATTAACCTAAGGGCCTCATCCACATCACTCTGGGCAACAGTATCTGAGAACCTGAGTCTTGCCAGTGCCTGTAATCAAATAAAAGCAATTAAATCTGTCAAAAAGAGTTGGGGTAAATTACAAACCTCCCCTCTCGTTAGGCATAATCACAGATATCTCCCTCTTGTTAATAAAATTACACTCACCCCTTTCTCTAGTTTTGGAAATTACGCTAGCTTCCCCTCTTAATTAATGTCACACCTAGGGACTAGCTTTCCCACTTATTTAGTTTATGTAACACCTGCCACCCAGGCGGCAAAGGTAGCTTCCCTCACTCGTAATCTTCTCCTTTTTATATATTGCACTAGCTTTCCCTCTTATTGAGATTGTGTAACACGCACCACCCCCAGATGCAAAGGTGGCTAGGGGTAGCAAGTGCAAATTCCAAAACAAGATGGGAGTGTTCGAAACAAAATTGGAGCTCCATCTAATTTATCAAGAAAAAACTAACTAATCTATAATATTAATAGTTTGAATAGAAAAGGTCAAAACTTACAGCCGAAATGCGGAGAATGCTGAGAAGAGTTCTAATGGTTGTATAGGAATGTGGGCTATTTGATCTGGCTTCTTCTTGCCTGATGCTTGAGTAAGCAGTAGAAATGTACTCCTCCAGATCTCTTGGAACAGAGGGAGACAATTTTCTCGCAGCTGAAATATACGCACTAATAACCACAAATAGCAATCCACATTAGGTACTGTAAGAAGATTTTGCATGACAGGAATAAAGGTGACATTTATAGCGGCAATACCTAAAAACAAAAGGTTTACTTTTATTTTTTAATATAATTTAACAGAAGATTACGAATACAAAAATACCAATTTGAAGCATAAACAGAGAAGATAATGATGGCACAGCCTGGATATATTAACTTGCCAGTTTTATCAAACAGGTCCAGCAAACCATTGCAACCTTAATTAATATGGGAATCTGTGTTCCTAAAATAATTGATAAAACATATAGATGGGAAAAAAATTCACTTCCTTACACTTTTGTTTTCCAAATTTTAGTAGACTTTCCACCACTAAAATCAATTACACAAAAAATGAAAATAATGAAAAATAGCATTTGTTCAAGTAAAATTTTTCCTTTTCCAGGTAAACTTATCGAACGTGTCTTAAAGATTAAATACAAGATTTGCGAGATTTACCGAAGAACAGAAGACTCGAGTGGATCAAACCCAAGAGCAGGAGATTCTCTATTCTGGTGGACGTAGACAATGTGCCTAGCCATTTCAAGATCATTATCCATATCTGCTCTATCTAGGATCAACCACAGAAGATCAAATCTCGATAGAAGGGCTGGAGGGAGGTTAATGTTCTCAGCTGGAGTTCTCCTTAGGTCATATCTTCCCCTATAACACAATAAGAATCCCAATTAAGATATAAAGATTAATTATGGGCTAGCTTAGTATACAAAGAAATAAATGTGTATATGTATATTGTACCAAGCAGGATTAGCAGCGGCAAGGACAGCAGTTCTTGCATTCAATGATGTAGTGATCCCAGCCTTGGCTATGCTAACAGTCTGCTGCTCCATCACTTCATGGATTGCCGTACGATCTGATTCGTCCATCTTGTCAAACTCATCAATAGCACATATACCCATATCAGCCAGCACCTGAATGGAATATTGAACACCAGAATTCATTAGGGAATTTGGATGAAGATTCAAGTATCCAAAGTAATTATTTGTAGTTACAAGTTCATAGTTCAAAAGCACTTGATAGTCCACTTTGTTAAACAAAATACATATGATACAAATACAGTTTGCACATTTTATGCTCAAATCAAAAATGTATACAATACAGAAGATTTATGTTTTAATTGTCCAAGAGTAATAACAAATAACGATTGAGATTCATTTAAGAATAAGCCAACGACTGGATCTTTCCCTGTCATTTTTTTGATGAATTACATAAATAACCTGAATTTGTCAAACATTGCAAAGATACCAAAAGCTTTCTGGAAATTAATCCAAATGCTCTTCAATTTTATAAATAAAAATTTTCTGGAAATTATATTTTTAATTCTTATTCAACATATAAAAATATATTTTAAATCATGTTTTTTATTCATGCTCTATAACTGGTTGTGCCATATGCACGAAGATATCAGTAGAAAACTGAAATAGTGACATAATTACGAGCATCAAGTAGTATGTGTGTGTGTCATATGGGTATGCCTGCTTGAAATATTGGTTAAATCACACAATAAAAGTGGTATCCTCACCAATGCTCCCCCCTCAAGAACCATCTCATTTGTAACTGGATCCCTTTGAACAGCAGCAGTGAGACCAACTCCACTACTTCCTTTGCCTGTGGTGTACACCCCTCTTGGTGCAACATTGATGATGTGTTTAAGAAGCTGACTTTTTGCAACTCCAGGATCACCCATCAAACAAATATGTAGATCTCCTCTTATCTGCATTTGCATAAATGTAGCAACAAGACCTTTTGTTAAATCAGGGAAAAAAAAGGTCATACACTGATTGCTAAAATATTGAAACTATTTTTATAGAAAGGTTTCCAGTGTCAGTCTACTTCCATTGAATGTTACAAGTTTGAAAAGAAAGGAATTTTTTACATGCTGCTAAATTATATGTAGCCAAGGTTCTAAAAAACGCGGGGCGTGATTGAGGCGTGGAGGCCAAGCCTTAAGCCTTAGAAGCTTAGGCGGGCCTAGGCGTAAAAAGGCGTGAAAAGGCGTTTAGGCCTTCTTAATATATTTTAATATTTTTTAACCATAACAAGGCTATTAAAATACAAAAATTGCACATATCATAAAAATATGTCTGAATATATGCAAATTAAAATACTATTTGATTATTTTGGATGAGATAATGGTTCGATTTGTAAAGAAATTCTTTAAAAGGCGACATCATTTCACCAAAGCATTGTTGTTTTTAGAAAAAAAGTGCGCCTTAAGGGTTTTACCAAGAATAAGGCGTGAAAAGCGTAAGGCGAGGCGTTTCTCCCAAGCCTTAAGCCTAGGCGTGCCTAGGCGGAGCCTAGGCGGGTTTTTTAGAACAGTGTATGTAGCATAGTCATATATTCTTTATAATGCAGTCATGAATTTCTGAGCATGCATTTACCTTCATTCCATCTTTCAGCTTCCTATGAGGAGCACCCACCAAGAGAAGAAGAAGGGCTTTTTTAATATCCTCATGTCCAAAAATCTCAGGTGCTAATGATCGGGCCAATTTACTATAAATATCACCATCCTCGGCCAAGCGTGCAATTTGTTCTTCCTCGTCCCCTCTAAGTTCATACCTGAGATTAAAAAAAATACGAAAGGATCTGTTTAAATCTACTGATCTATTATTTTGGCTGATTCAGATTCTCCCAGTAGATAAACTGATATGCAAGTCTGTACATAGACTTCTACTTAAAATAATAAAAAGGGAGATAAGAGAATTTTCTTTTTGTTTCGTTTTTCAGTTACTAATAAAAAAAGGTAATACAGAGAGCAAGCGGTAATTGGCATGATGTTATTGTGTAATAGTGACTTTGTGGTAATTGGAATTTGGTAAAAAACTTACTCCTCATATTTTTTCTTGAAATGGGAGACAGACATAGCCTCCAAGTATGTGTCCGCAACAAGGCCTGCTCGCATTGCTCTAAATCCAGTGTAAGGAATAGGAAGAAAAATCCCAGATAACTCAACAACATCACCTGGTGCTACCTGGTCAATTTGTGAAGAAAATTGTTTTAAAATTAGAACTTAGCCATTGTTTTCTTCTATTTAATAATATGAGTTCACATTACTGCAACAAAAATTCCAGAAAATGAATAAAGGAGCAATATAGTTGGGAAAATACTGAGTCAAGTTAACTAGTTATACAGAAAACCATAATTCCACCAGAAAAATTTTATTCTTTTATGCCCAATAAACTGGGTGAATATAAATACAGTTAGGGTGTATATGATTGACATGGAAAATAGATTTTTTTGACTCATGTTTTGCCTTTGTTGTAGTACCTTGATTGGAAATAAATTATATAAGAACAGCATTCATGCACACAATAAGTGCTCCATCCCAAACCTTATTTTTAATGGAAAATTTTTCTTATCCACCCACCAAAGAATTGTTTTCCATGGAAAATAGAAACCATAAGACCAAAAACTCGTATCCTTTACCGCTTATTTTGCAACTTCTCATCGAAATGAACTACTTTCCAAAAAAATTCTAACTTTGTAATCAAACGCACCCTTAAATTACAATGCTGCTCAAGTATATGGATGGTATGTACTACATGTAAGTTCCATAAAACTGAGGCTGAATGCAATTCTTTCATATAAAAATAATATATATACAGAGAAATATATGTATATGAACTGAAATAAATGCCCCTATAAAGTTCCTCATATTCAACCTTTCTGGTAAGTTCTCCCCTGAAATGAATAGTCATTGATCGTGGAATATGGCCTTTGGGGACATGCTCAGCCAACTCCTGAATTTTGGCCTGAAATCAGAGGTACAACATTATATCAGATACAGGAAAAATACATTAGCAACTTTCATTTAGGACACATTACAAACGGCTCAACAATGATTTAATATAAATCATTTAACCATTGACTGCATATGACAATGTGTAAAGTAAGACCTCTTGAAACTTCAAAAACTTAGATGCTCTGAGCTGAAGAATGAGGTTTCCTTTGGTGAGATTTGTTCTACAGCGATTGGATGGGCACTCAAATAGAGGCATGAAGACTCTAGCGGTTACCTCCTGTTTGTCACATAAAAACAGGTTATATGGTGAAAGCAAATTTCAAAAAACTACCCATAAAAGAATGTTAGGACATAAAATGAAACTTCAAGTTTATATGATGGCACTAATTTAAATGCAGCTGAGAGAGAATTGTACTTGTCTACCTGGTAAATTTCAAAGCCACATTCTTCACACGTATACACTGCTACTTGCATCAGAGGCTTGACGTCTGAGCAACGTGTCACAATACCTGATATCCTAACAAGTTGGCCAATATATGTAGCCTTGACCTCCCTGATTGTGTATGGCTGCCCCTTTGAAGATGCTCTAATATAAACTTCACTGTTTATCAATAATTGAGCATTAGAATTAGGAGTTGTGTTACTATATTCAAAATATATCATATATAGAGACTTCTATTAACCCCAACGAAAAGCGTAAACTACAGTCTTGATAAGGCATAAACTACAGTTTTAATTATAGTCAAATACAGCATTGAACATATTAATACAATTTTCCCCATCAATTGACCCCCTTCTGCTAAAGAACTAGAATATATCGCAATTTTCAGGTAGGATTTCCATTTATTTTTTTAAATTTAATGTGTTCTTTATTTCCTTGTTTTTTGGGGTTATTTGCACTACAGTCTCAGGTTCAAAGTTCGGCATATTTCCATTCTCAATTTTTGCTACTCTTAGAGAAATATATAGCAAAAAAAAGTGTAAGGCATAACAAAAAGAGAAAATGTATCCCCATGTCACAATATGAAAAATCTTGCCTAAAAATGTCCATGACTACTTCATACCAAAAGGCAAATACATTAGTTTAAGACAGACAATTTTTCAGCTGGCGTGGACTTAATTTCTCAAGTGTATATAATGACGTTGACTCATTTCTTCTCAGACCTGTGATATACTCCGAGGGCCCAAATTAAGAGTCCCTATTTGAAAACGACGGTTTTTAAGAATACACTCAATCAATGGCAAGATTAAGACTCGTTTATTATTGTGGAATTTGGTTTTTTAATTATGTCCAGTAGAGAAAGTGGACTCTTAATTTGAAACATCCCACCAGAAAGGAAAGTCTGACTCTTAGTTTGGGATGGAGGGAATAGATGGTAAGGAACACTAAATTGAGCTCAAATATCAATGACGACTCAGTTGTGGCTCATACAACTGAAAACCGATAAAGCTGTTTCAAATTGATGTAATGAAAATGCACACTAGGGCAATTGTCTTCTCACACTTACTAGAAACGCTTAATTTCTGGAGGCATCTTCTGCCTCGGATCAGAACCATCGGTATTTTCAGTTCCTTCATCAGCCCTCTGTGTCATCAAGATATCATGATCATCATCCGGAAGGGCCTCTGTTGGCTCTGGCATGAGCCCATCAATAGCATCCGCAAATATTCCAATATACCGACGAGTATTTTCAGTGACTCGCCTAAGAAATTCTTCATCCAAATCCTTGTACTGGTTGACATAAACAAAATCAGGGTCTATAATTTATCAATATGCCAAATTACCCCAGAAAATGAGAAGGTCATTCTCAATTCAGCTAAGAAGATGTTTCTTTTTAGCTTGATGCTGAATTGAGGTCCATTAGATATCATCTTTTGTGTGATTTTTTCCTCTTATGGCCCGTTTGGCAACCCAATTTTAAGGCTTGGAATTGGAATTGAAGGGCCAATTTCAATTCCGTGGCATTAAAAGTGGCCTTCCAATTCCATTTCCATGGCTTGGAATTAGGTAGCCAAGCGGACCCTCAATATTGAATCATAGTTAAAATTCAGCGCTAAGAGGCAAATTCAATGCTGAATTTTTCCATCGCTGTCCTTGTCATTTTTGCTAAATGACAATAATAGAAAACAGTTTAGTACAGTTGATCAAAATGATTGCATTCAAAGCTAGACAAATTCAAACAAATAACATTAATTTAGACAAAAAAAAAAACGACTATTTATGGATTTTGAATTCAGAATTTGAACATTCAGCACAAAGAGGCTAAAAACAAGCAGCCGATAGAAAAGATAATGATTCAATGTATCAAAGATAAAGGATATACGAAATTTTACATTAACTAGATCTTCAAGATCAATCTCGATTGCCTTGGTTTTACGGTTTGCAACATCTTGCTGAAACAGAAGAAAACAAAGCAAACAATTACAATAACCCTAGCTAACAAAGCATAGCAACAGTTCTTCTTTCTTTTCATTTATTGTTCCATTTTTCACATAGATATTTGGCTAAAATGATGATATTCTCTCTTTGCAGTTTCTCATCAAGCAAACAGATAATTAAGGAGATTTTCCTATATATTTTGAATTTACACTCTGTTTTTCCACATTTTAACTTTCTAGTTCTACTGCTAGAAAAAATGGTGCGAAGGAAGAAATAACAAAATATTACTCAATACATAAAGTGCAAAGTCCTAATATCTATTTTCTTTTCTGCACCATTAATTCCTTGATATTGACCTTAGACCCCCGAAATTTTCATAATTAGGGGTTTAGACACCCAAAATAAATTTTATTTAAACAAAATGTCACAAAAGGTTTTACAACGTCCCCAAGTCATTTTAGGGGTAAAACCTTTCAAAATGAGAAATTTAGGGGCCAAAGTCGAGATTAATTAATTAGTTGGAGCAACACACAAAATTATCTTTTTGTATAAGCTGCTTTGTAACTGATGTTGGCTTTATTGTCACATTTTTTAACTCAAGCCACAGTTTTAGAGCTTTACCGAAACAAAATTCAAATATCTCAAAACCTAGCGTTCAAAATCAAAATTCTATTTTTTACATTTTTAACCCTAAATATTCCTTCATATTAACTTTGGACAACGATTTTTTTCATTTCTTGGGGTTAACCTAAAAAGTGTCCAAAAGGGTTTTACAATGTGGGGCTAAAAGTCATTTTAGAGTCAAATCCCAAGAAATGAAAATTTGGAGGACCAAAATCAATATAAAATAACTAGCGAGGCTCAAACACTAAAAAAATAATATAACAAGTGGTGACGGATAGAAAAAACTTACAAGGATGTTTAGGTATTTAGCGTCACCGTTTACATCAGCAAACTGCGATAGAAATTCTCTCGCCAGATCTGATTATTATAAATCAATTCATTAACAATATAAAAAAAATATATATATATATATATATATAGAGAGAGAGAGAGAGAGAGTTACCTTTTTCACGATTGAAGTCGAAATCGTTCATGGTGTCGCCTTTGCAGAGAGGGAGAGAGAGAGAGAGAGAGAGAGAGAATGTTAGTGTGTTGCGGGAGATGAGATAAAAGAATTTAGGGGTTTGGCGCCAAATAAAGAGAAGGCTGTATGAGATATGGCGGGAAAAATGGAACGGGCATCTAATGGGCTTGGGCCTATAACACACAAGGACAAACAACTTGGGCTCTACATATTTTGCCCCAACGGAAGTTAATGGTCCTCGTTTTGTTTTCGGATTGCCCCACATTAATACTCGTTTTCTTTTTTAAACGTAATTAATGAACCAAATTACATAATAATGAGCAACTCTTGATCTTGGCCATTGATGGATGGAATCCTCAACGACGTTTTCAAATAACAACTATTAATTTTAGGATTAAGGTATTATCACTGTTTTAAAAAATCCGCCTAGGCTTGAAGCTTGGAAGAAACGTCCCGCCTTACGCCTTATTCTTGGTAAACCTCTTAAGGCGCATTTTTTTTCTAAAAATAACAATGCTTTAGTGAAATGATATCGCCTTTTAAATAATTTGTTTACAAATCGGACCATTATCTCATCCAAAATAATCAAATAGTATTTTAATTTGCATATATTCAAACATGTTTTTATGATATGTACAATTTTAGTATTTTAATAGCCTTGTTATGGTTAAAAAATATTAAAATATATTAAGAAGGCCTAAACGCCTTTTTACGCTTAAGGCCCGTCTTGGCTTCTAAGGCTTGGCCTCCACACCTCGATCACGCCCCGCATTTTTTAGAAGCTTGGGTATTATATATAACGACTTAAATGAGAGGGGCAAAAAGTGTAATTCTAAAGAGACCCATTATTTTAAGAAAACTTGACAAATAAGTCCTGTTTACGTGAAACATTTTTTAATAGGTCATATCACAACATTTTCTTCTCAATAAGTCATATTTGTTCATATAATTAATATTTACTGTATGTCTGTAAATAGGACCTATTGGAACAAAAATCATTTTTCATGGGACCTCGTGGAGCAAAAAAAAGATGTTATGACCTATTGAACTACAAACTTAGTAAACGGAATTAATTGGTAAACAAAACTTATTTTAATACAATTTACTTAGATTGAGTGATGTGTAGTGACATGTGAATGACTTTAAGAAAATGAGCAAGCACCAATTAATCATTGACGGGTGACAAATTTGGATATGACTATATCTTTGTCTTTTGTTTTTTACACACTAGATGTAAAATTAATTTGTTGTTTCCTTGTATAGTTCTTCATATTCTTATTTATTGCTTAGGTATGGTCTCACATTCTCAATATCTTATATAAGTAGAGTATTTGAATAAGGCATTGATTTGATTGTGTCCATAAACCTGTAAGCCCTCGAAGGAAGGCATAAGGAGAGAGACTATTTAACTTTCTTTGGATTTGAATTGACTTCCTACTTAAGAATAAACTTTTGGAATTCTCTAATGGCATGTTCCCTTTAGTGCACAACTTATTCGTTGTGTCTATTTGATATTAAACTCTTTGATGTCCTTTTTTAATATGTACACACTGAAAGTTAATGAGTGGTGTCACACGCAGACTAATAATCAATAAAGAAAAATAAGTCATGTCTAGTCTCGTGTTAAAATGAATCTGATGGTGTGTCGTATACTATTATATAAAAGCGAAAGTTGCATTTGGTATATTGCCACGTGTCTACGTTAAATCTATGCATTCAAACCCTTTCCAAATGTATATCATGCATTCCTCTTGTGGATCATTGAAGCATATAGACTTTTAGGTTATTATTAAGTTCACCCATTTCTTTTCTTTAACCTTTCATCTACTTATTTGTATTTATTTTAGCATCCCTCGTGAGTTACGAAGTGACATTACATTCTCCTCCAATAAATTAAACAGCCACTCTTCTTCTGTAGCCTATTTATACTTTTTATTTTATTTTTGGTTAATTTTTGTGAGCTACCTAATGCCTTGTATTCTCCTTCAATCTCCACCAGTCAAAAATTGAAGCCAGTATGGTATTCTGATGCCCTTTCATTTCATACATATTATGCCTCTTATTTTTCAATCCCATTCTTTCTACATTCCAATCACTCACCCCTGAAATTAAACGATTCCCTTCGAGTACATGTGGTCTCATATGTGGTGCAAACCCAACAAACACATCTACACCATCATGATCGGTATGTTAGGTTGCGAAGCTCTCCTCGACGAATCCTCCAAGATATGTCCAACCACGAAGGGTATCACTAATGGATATCAAGTGTGTTTAGAAAGAGGGTGATGGAGCAGGTAAGCCATATTTTGTGGTCATATTCACTACTCTATAAATACTTTTTTTTCTTCTCGAATAACAAGGATGTATAAATTTATTTATTTTTTGCATATGCTTCTAGCTTTATGTACCATTTTTTTTACTTTGCAAGTATGATTGACCTTCACTTTCTGTTAATTTTAATTTCTATGTTAAGTTGGATTTCAAGTTTTTTATTTATTTCTTTCCTTTTCAGATCATTGTAAATATGTGGTTCGTTTCTTAAAACATTTGTATCTTAATTTTTTTGTTTGCATTATATGTGTTTGACAATATACCAATTTAGCTTATAAAAATGGTGCGATGCATTTCATGATACGAGATGTCATTTAACTCTCGAATTTCACAATTGTAAGAGAGTTGTTAACACTACACCAAAAAGGCTAAATTATCATCTTTGAGCCGGCCAGCATTGTCACAGTCAATGATCGTCACAAGTCCGTGACAACAGTCTGTCACGGTCATCGGCCATGACAAGTTCGTGATAAGTACAGTTGTCGCGGACTTATAATGGTCAAAGACCTTGATAGGTTTGTGACAACTCTTATAATTAAAACCCTAAGCGCCTCTTTTGTTTCCACCGTTTCCTTTCCCTCCATTTTATAAATACTTTCAGGTCATCTCTCTCTCTCTCTCTCTCTCTCTCTCTCTCTCTATATATATATATATATATATATATATATATATATATATATTATGTGTGTGTGTGTGTTATGTGTGCGCAGGTGGGTGGGTGTGTAGGTGCGTGTGTGTGTGTAGGTGTGGGGGGGTGAAGGGTGGGGGGCAGTGGGGGTTGGCAGTGGTGGGGCAGAGGGGAGTGATGGGGCGTAGTGGTGTTGGGGGGGGGGGGTAGGAGGTATGTGTGTGTGTGTATAGGTCTTTCTTGTTATTGAATTGAATTGCATTGGTATTGAAATTTTTATATTGAATTGAATTGAGTTGGACAAGTTAAATTAATTGCACACGTAGATATTTAAATTATTGTCTTACTCTCTCATATTAAATCCTAATTAAATATTCTTAACAACTACCTTGTCTAAATGAAAGGGTATCGCGCGCGCGCGGGGTATTGTTTGGATTTCACTTTGGTCAGACATTCCACGCACGAAGTTTAGCGATGGGCAAGAGTGAAAACTCAAACCTTTAATATTATTAACATGATTTTAATGTAGTATCGTATTTCACGCGAAGTCGCATTGTGTTACCATCCTCTTAGCTCCTTATGAGATGCACTAAAATATATGAAATGCCCTAAACATTAATAACCTTGTTAATTTGTATACATTGTAATTCTATGGGACCCGTTTCTCTAAATTGAAATTGAATTCTAATTGGCATTGATATTGATATTGATATAATTTGGTATAAATTGAAATTGAATTTGAATTGGTATTGATATTAGTATAAATTGGTATAAGTTTTAGTTCTTATGCGTACTTTAAATTAAATGAAACATACTTTAAATTACATAATTAAATGAAATCTCTCGAATTGTGATAAGACGTAATTAAATGAAACATACTTTAAATTACATTTAGTGCGCATAGATGCTAGCCTTCTAGTTCTTATGCATACGCATTCAATAGCCCTTATACCCGTTTGAGAGTCATTACCCTGTAATGAGATCTCTCGAATTATCCCATTTGGACAGTTTGGGACTGCATAGATTTTGTATAATAATATTCATAGTGGCTTAAACTTGTTACTTTAGGGGAAAGTTTTGCGTCGTATCTTAATGTTCTCTAGGTACATACTAGATGATGCGATATTAAGTGTTATTTCAATTGATAAATTGAAACAACACTCACACTTGTGAATCTATGTCGTGTAGTTGGAGAACTATGGAGATATATTGCCCGAATTTTTCTCAAATTGGAATAATGTGCATGAGTTGTTAAGTATATTACATAAATATGCGGTCTTGAATGGGATAGGATCACTCGCCGTTTAAAGGAGATGGAGGAAATAATAATTAATATTATAAATTGAATTTTAATTTCAATTTCAAATTAAAATTAAATTTGAATGCACGAATAAATTTACGCATAGAAACTATCCTTCTAGTTCTTATGCTTACGCATTTAATAGGTGATTGTTTATACTAATCGGAACTAAATATTCACACTTTTGTTTATGCTAATCCATGAATATACGCTTCTTACCCATAATAGGTGATTGTTTGTAGGAGATGTGATGGAATATCCTAAATACAAATAGTGGATGGGTGAGACAAACATATTAGGGGATGTGTTTCACAAAGGTGCTAATGAATTTGTGAAATACGCACAGAGATGCCATAATGACGAAGAGTTTTCGTGTCCATGTGTTAGGTGTAAGAATGGTAAGCTGTTTGAGTGGAAAACATTTGAACTACATTTGTTAAGAAGGGGTATACAAGATAGTTATCGAATTTAGTTTTTTCACGGGGAATCGAAAGCTACTTTTGTCCCTGAGAAACCTTCACAACAACCTTCAACAAGTATGATAGATGCACAAGGGGAAGATGACAATGTAGATCACAATGTGCTAGAGGATTTAGTTGATGACGCGTATGGAGTTCGTGAAGTGAAAGAGAATGAGGTCACTAACTATGTAAAAGGTTCAAGTGATCATAAAGATATCGGGATAAACCTTGATGATAACTACCAAAGTTGAAAATTAAAGGCGAGCCAGCCGTTATACTCTGGTTGTGAGAAAGATCAAACAATTTTATATGCCATGGTTAGTTTGCATAGTTTGAAGACCCAATATGGTTTGTCTGGCAATAGCGTGATAAGAATTTTGACTTGGGTGAAGGGCTTGCTACCCAAGCAAAATACGCTTCCAAACAGCTATCATACTATAAAAAACAGTTTGAAAGGTTTGGTAATGAAGTATGAATCAATGCATGCTTGTGTGTATGACCGCATACTATACCGAAAGGAATATGAAAATCTCGCTCGGTGTCCGGTATGCGATGAATATAGATATGTCCAATCTACTGGAAAGGAAGGCACAAGCTCAAAAGTACCTAAAAAATGTTGAAATATTTTCTCGTTGGGCCTAGATTAAAACGGATATTCACAGTACCATGGATAGCGGAGGCAATGACTTGGCATGCTAGGGCAGAAGCGGGAGAAAATCTCATGCGCCATCATATTGATTCTACAGCTTGGAATAGGATGACTTTTGAGTATCTCGATTTTACCTGAGAACAGCGTAACATTCGTTTGGCGATATCAACGGATGGTTTTAATCCATTTGGAAATCTAAGCGCCAATCAGAGTGTATAGCCAGTGATCCTAGACCCACTCAACCCCCTCATTCATAGTGTATGAGACTTAAATTTATGATATTGTCTTTGTTGATCCCTGGGCCAAAGGCACCAAGTGAGGACATCGATGTCTACATGGATCCTTTGGTATAAGAATTAAATGAGTTGTGGGGAGAGGGTGTGCAAGCATTTGACTCTTTTAGAAAAGAAGAGTTTACGCTAAAAGCTATGTCAATGTGGGAAATTCATGATTTTCCAGCTTATGGGACATTATCTGATTGTGTAGTATATGGTTATTTGGGGTATCCTATTTGTGGAGAGGAGACTGAATCTTTTAGTCTCCCCACTAGCTCAAAAAATATATGTCATTGCTATAGGAGGTTTTTACCCCCCGCTGATTGTCTTAGAATTGAGAAAGGTTCTAATTTTTTACCGGGCGGGGTTGAACATAGGTTGCAACCGAGAAAACTTTCAGGCTCATAAATTAAAAGTAAATCTTCTGATTGTGTCCCTAATATGCCGGGTAAGAATCCTAAAGTTAAGAATGTCAAGCATAAGAAGACCCCAATTGGGAATGAAACTGAGACAAGGAAGGCATGATCTAGGAGGTCAATTTTATTTGACTTGCCTTATTGGAAGAATAACCCGGTGCGCCGTGTATTTTTTTAATGCACGCAGAGAAAAACATCGCTGAACATATTATGGACACATGCTATGGGGGAGTCATTCGAAGGATGGAGAAAATGCACGAAAAGGCCTTAAAGCGTTGAAACTTAAACCACAACCATGGTTGAAAGAAGATAGTATGGGAAGGACAATAATTCCCCCTGGTGTGTTTACTTTGACGAGTGAGGGAAGGAAGGTGCTTTTAGACAAAATATATAATTTTAAAGTTCCATCTAATTTTTCATCCAACTTGCAAAGGATTGTGAATTATGTTACCCATGATTTACATAAGTGTAAGTCCCACGATTGGCATGTGATCATGCAATTCGTTCCTCTATTGTTTAAGCACTGTTTCTCCAAGCACAAGGATTTGCGAAGGGCTATTATGCAAATTAGTACTGCTTCTCACTTTTATGTGAGAAGGTAGTCAATCGAGATCACATAGTGGCCGCAAAATTGACGGTGAACGAAGCTATTTGTGTCTTGGAGAAGTACTTCCCCCCATCTTTCTTTGACATAAGTGCTCACTTGTTAGTAAACCTATGCAACGAGGCACTTCTTTGCATCCCATTTGGATATCGGTGGATGTATCCGTTTGAAAGATTGATGAAAGTTTTCAAAGATTATGTCAAGAATACACGACACATTAAAGGATCAATCGTTGAGAAATACATCACCGTGGAGTCATCAATCTATATTCAGGAATATATATGCCAGACTCGACCAGCATGGATGATAATGATGAGTTCGTCGATGAGGGTGGTCATGTAATGGACAAACGAGAGAAACTAACGAGTTTGCACCATGAACAATTAGCTCATTATCTATTTGACACACATGAAGATGTATAAGAATGGAAAAGGTAAGTTTGAATTATTTTAACTTTTACATTATTTTAATTTTTACATGATTAATTTTATAATACGTTCATCACGATCTATGCTGAAAATATGAAGCATGCGAGAAAAATAAAATACGAAAAATAATAGCACAATCAGACACGAATTTAGGTTGTGGTTGTCACACGAGGTAATTATAATGCAAATGGTTGTTATTAGATGTCACATTACAAGAAAGCTTTACAACTAGCCTAATTAATTTATCTATATTCTCCGCTCTTAAAGACGGGTGATGCAACATCAAGGTTTACTCGTCTAGCCACTGGACCATTGTTCATGGCACAAAAGTACAAAAAGTATTGATTGAATGGTTTCGTATTCGGTGCAAGGGTATACGAGGAAAATATAAATGTACAGAACTCGGGCATTTCATATAAAGACCTTACTTTATTTTGACCGAGCGCGAAAGATAAAAACCTCATTGAAGCTGAAATTACTTACTATGGTGTAATTTGAAATATATTTGAATTGGACTATGTAAACTTTAAAGAGGTTGTATTTTACTGTGATTAGGTAAGAGTTGAGGATAAAAATGCTTGTAAAGTTGATCATGACACCAATTTAATCATGGTTGACTTGTCCAAGTTGAAGAGCAACAAACACGTGAGCGATGAGCCGTTTGTTTGTGCTTTTTAAAAGGTCAAGCAAGTGTTTTACTCGTAGTATATCAACAAAGATTTGTGGTCAATCGCCCTACATGCGCCAAAGCGTCTAAACAGTAGTGTGGATGACTTTGCTGCAACTACCGAATATCAATCTATTTTTTATGATAACCCGAATTTGAAATAATTTTTAGATTTGTAATAAGTATTAAAATTATTTGGAATGACAAGTGGTTGTATTATTTTAGTGTTTTATTATTATCGGACGACAATTTAATATTTTTATTCATTTGTACTTGATCATTTTAATGCTCGTAATAACCAAGTGAATATGTTAATTATAATTTTAATCAATTTAAGCATTAATTCAAAGTCCATGACCCGGGAGTGTGTGTGCGGGGGCGGGGGGCAGTGTGGGTGCGTGTAAATTGAATTTGGTATTGGTATAAATTGAAATTGATATTGGTATTGGTATATATTGTTATTATCGAATTTGAGCACTAATTCAAAGTCCATATACGCGTTTATACTAATAATAACAATTTTTGCAGAAAATGACTTCATCCGGGCGCGTTAGCGGAGGCAATGAGGGCTCCTCGATCGATAGGCCCTAAATGGGGTAAATTGGGGTCCGTCATCAGGAATAATACGACACTATTAGCTAGAGTTGCTGAAGGCGATCGTTGGCCCGGGGTACACTGATTGGAGGGTCGTGCCTATTGACCTCGAGTTTAATATCTTGGTGGCACTACATGTAGTGTATTTATATTTATTAAAAACTAACACTTACTTTCTTTTGGGTTTTTATTTGTTTGACAGGAATAATTTGGCATGCCCCCACATCTCCGCGACTCCATGTTGGAACAATTGAGGGATCAATATAAAACTTGGAAGAAGAATTTGCGGGCACGGTACTTTGGGAAGATCCGAAAGTCCATTCTAAGACTACACGATGTCGTCCTCCCGAAAGAGCCGATCTCATTGGCACAGTGGCAAAATTTTATCGGCAATGAGACCCATGAGCGACAATTGGCATCTCGTCAATCGGGGAGGGACAACCGAACACAAAAGTTGGGCGTACACTACTCCAGGCGGACGTCTTACGCCGAGGTGGAGCACAGGATGGTAAGTTTTTATTTTTCTTTAATTTTTGTTATTCTAATTTATCATTACTTTGCGTTACTTACAAATTTTGTATCATTTTATTTCAGGACACGGGGATTGGCCTTGGGGGTAGGCCACATAGGATCGATGCCTATGTGGCAATTCAGACGAAAAAGGGCAAGGATAAGGAGGTGTCCCCGAGCGTAGCAACCACCAATGTAAGTTATAAATGTTTAATTTTTTTATTACGTTAAATTTTTTTTATTTACTTGATTAACTAATCATGTACTTTTTGTCTTTTCAGGCAAAGCTTAAGGAAGTGCATGAGTCGCAGTTTGATGTCGACAAAGCATCTTTGGCTACGGACGCACTCAATTAAGTGCTCGAGGGGGATCGCAAGGGGAGGACTAGGCGGTCAACTCACGTGTGGGAAAGTCTAGATCATCGGAATGGAGACAAGAAATAGCGGGTTGGCACATAAGGTGGACACCCAAAATAATAAGCTATCAAAGTTGGAGGCGACGGTCCTAAATATGTACGCCTTCATGAAACGTCAGTTGGGCAAGGGCAAGGGTAAGGATAATGAGGTAGAGGTAGACGAGGACGAGGACGCCACTGCTTCATCGTCGATACGCACGGGCTCGACGCCATGCGGTGATCCATTTCTCATCGTGACCCCCATCGAGCGGCTTATGTCAATAATCGGTTAGTCGAGCGTGTTTCTACTTGACCTATATTGCGGGGAGCCGATAACGAGGGGGTGAGGGATCCGAGCTTCCTCCTGAGTATGCTGGTTCATGGACGTCCCCTTCAATACATTGAGGCAAGAGTGCGCGTCACGTATGTGGTGGAGGGAAAGGAGAACTCACATTTGTGGTTGCATGAACAATGAGGCGTTCAACATATTGAGGGGTGTCTCAATTCATATGTCGTGTGATCTTCCTTTCTCCTCCGACCTGCTCCTTCTTCATGACATTATTTCATTTTTTTTATTTGGATATTGGATTGGATTTGTATTTTTTTATTTTGGTACATATTGGTTTGGATATGGATATTAGCATTTCTATTTTATTTGGATATGGATTATACATGCCATGATTTGGTATATTATTTATATTTTATTTGGATATATGTTGTTTGGACAGGAAATTTTTTGCTATAATAGGTACAAGTATACGCTGGGCAGTGGCAGTGGCCATACTGCCTGGCAGTTTTTTTAATTATGTCCAGAATTATCACGGTCTTTGACCGTGATAATTTTTTGATTTTGTCACGGTCTTTGACCGTGACAAAACTTGTCAAGTTCAAAGACCATGACAAGTCTAATGAACTTGCCACGGTGTTTGAATGTGACAAGTTCGTAACAAAGAAGTTGTCACCCCCAAACTTGTCACGGTCAAATACCTTGATAAGTTGGACTTGTCACCGTTAAAGACCGTGACAAGTCAGTTGTTTTGGTGTAGTGTAAGGGCTTATAATATAGTCAATGATTTGGATTTGGTTAGATATTAGAGAGTGGTAGGGAGATATCGAGAAATGGGTATCAGAGTTATTTGTTGAGTAGTATTGTTTTAGGATGGTAGCCTTGTACATGGTTTTGAAAATAGGATAATGGGAAGGCTTTATGTCTATGTACTTAAAGATATAGGTATAAATACTAATAGCTTAATACTAATATAAATGTAGAATGGTTGACATATATCCACTGGGGTAGTTAGAGATAAAAGATGAATTGCGTGAGATACTCTCTCGCAACTCGAAATGTACATTTCTATCGTTGTCGAATGATAATTTATCGTCTTCACCATTTTGTCCATTAAAAAATCCTAAGGGTACGACTTTAATAATTTCATGTCTATCCATACATGTTTTCATTAAATTTAAAGTTTTTTGGTAATTTTTATAAAGTTGCCTGATTTATTTTGTACCGTCTATTAAGTTATGATAATATTATAATCATTCATACAGGCAATAAATGTTTTTTATACCGTTTGAAGTTAATAGTTTACCCACATAATTTTCTAAATGATTTACATGTTTTCTAGATGATATTTTGATATAAATGATTAGACATTAAGTTTGTTTTAAAAAAAATTGAGTCCATTATGTTTGATGTATTCAATTCTTTTATGGTTTAATATAGGTGAAACATGTGCTTTTATTTGGGAGTTTTACCTGACACTTGAACTTGAAATTTAATAGGGGGAGAAAATGAAATAAAAAATATATTATTGTATGTTTGTTGGCAAATATATTTTTTGGATATGATTACTAATGTCGCATGTTGTGCGGTATGTTGTGATTTTATAACCTTAATTAACATACCTTACTTTTATTTTACAGGTGGGTCAATATTGAATTTTACAGGTAAAATTGTAAGAAATTCAATTAAACTTAGTGGTGGGATCAATTTAATTTCAGGCACTATATAAGTTGACATAGAGATAACATTCAACCCACTTTATCTTAGTTTGTAAGATCACACATTCGAGGTTCATTTTGAATATATTACATAATATGGGTTATTTTACAGCCAAATGATTGTTGTGTGAACTAAATTTTATGCCATTATATCATTTAAGTGTGGTGTGGTGTGATGTCTGTATATTTTTGTAAGAATGTAAATGGATAAATACTTTAGTATTTAAGTGCGTGCGTATGCGGTTTTATTATGTACAAGTAGCAATAGTAGGGACACAACTACTGAATTTGTAATGTGTCGGGATATATTTTGCACCTATTATGTGCTTCGTGGGCTGTTATATATTAATCCCTCTTGAAATTTCAGTTTAGTTTCCCCCTTTTTTATATTGAAAATATGAATGATTTTTTTAGAATGTTGATTGAAATGGTTAGTCGAGTTGGCTAGGGTAAAGGGGCAACAAGAAAAAGTGCACAAAACTCTCAACGCGGTTTCATCTTGCAATGAGAAACAATGAAGAATTGATCATATAAGGACAAATTTTCGATAGAGTGAATTTACATGTGTTTTGGCTTATTCCATGTTTGGACAAAACCTTTAATTCATAGGTTATGATTTGAATGTGTGTATCCTTTAAGCTTTTCATGTGTTTATTTGAAGACGTGGTGGTCAAGATAGAGCGTTTACATCATCGTGTCATGTTTCGTGCCACATTTCGTCTTCAACTTCCATGTATCTATCAGATATGCATGTATATATATTTTTATCCTTCGATTTCATATTGGTGTTGTTTGTTTTAAAATGCTTGAGACTTGTTTGCATAAAATATTTTTTTAAATAAAATTTATTTTTGTAAAGATAGTTCGAACAAGTTTTAAAAGTTGTTCAAATTAATTCATGTAGTTCGTCCAAATAAGATTCTCAGTTGGTTTGAATGAGATGCTGCTTTCGTTCGAACGACATTCAAATAAGGATCAATTGATGATTTTCTATCTAACGGAGAAAATGTCATTTGAAGCTCGTTCAAAATTCGTTCCCACGAGATATGCATGTTCATTCGAACGATGTTCAATTCTGGATCGAACGAGATTGCTTTTTCGTTCAAACGAATATTTATTTTTGTTCAAACTAACCTCGAAAAATATGCTTTCTATATAAATGAGTGTTAGCATCAGTTTTCTTTATGACTTTTGACGAAAATCAGTTTCCTATAGAATTCCAAAAGTCCTCCAAACTCTAGTTTCACCCATATTGTTCAAGATCCAAATTTCAATTCATATATGATTTGATATCTTTGTTTGGGAACCACTCCTTAATACTCTTCACATCTCAGTATTTATTTCGTGCTATGGAATTCGTACTACTTACTGTCAACACACGGTGGACTCCGTGGTTTGGTGTTGCAGTGAAGAAGCGGTGGATTATGTGTTCCAGTCCCTAAACGATTGTTGGGCCTTATCTATGGATACCGAGGTGTATGTGGAGTCACACGTTATGAAAATTGCATGGTTTGACTCCTACATGTCACTGTGCAGAGGTTGAGGAATGAGTAGCGTCAAGACTTGCGAGGGCATCGAGTCTCTGTTACAAGTCTACTGCCATGTCCTTTGTAATTCCATAAATAGTGAATTTTCGTGGTTGGGCCATCCGAGGTGATTAACCGCGTGAAATACGTGCTCGTGTAAGGGCACGGTCGTAATTTTCGTTTCACCGCGATAATACAAAAACTTAAGTTACGACTACACTTGCGGGGCAAGTCTAGCGGTAAGTCGGGTATCAAAAATATCCACTGGAATGAGATGCTAGAATTTATATGATTTAATATTCCATAAATAAAAGTGTAAAAGGTGATTACAAACTAAAAAGGAAAAGATGCACAAAAGGGAAATATTAATCTAGGCAAGGAAAAATAAAGCTAGATTAAGAAAGCGAGTAAAAACTCTAAGTTGCGTCGAATATCCCTCACCCGAGTTAATATGTATAAAATGGATACCTGGGTCGACGAGTTATTACGAATGCGTCTCGTTTTTACAGTTAATTGAATCAAGGGTTGTCACGCCCCTAAATCCGCATAAAAGCCTAATAAGATTTTGGCGTCAATAAATACCCCTAAAATTGCGCACGCAAGGTTGTAAGACTGGACATACATGATATGCCCCGTCAAATCTCCTAGGGGCAGTAACTAGGGCAACGCACCTGAAATAAACCGGTAAACGCCATCACCAAAGCTAAGCAATGCGTCAACCCGAGTGAGTTCCATTCAAACACAACCTAATTTAAATTAGCTAGAAAGTATATTAAAAACGCGATAAATTAAACGCGATAAAACTACACTAGAAAGCAATAAATCAAAGCATGTAAACCTAATTAGAAAGCATGTAAATTTAACTAGAAAGCGAGAATGAAGTAAATACAAACTATATTAATGGAGAGAGAAGATAAAATTACAATCTTACAAACTCAAATGTTATCACACCAAATGAGGAAGAAGAAAAGAGCTCTCAACTCCCAAACCTTAAGTTAAACTATCCTAAAATCTATTCTAAAGCTTCCTTCTCGATTATTACAACAAAAATGCTTTATATAGTGAGTGGTAATTAAATTAGAAAAAGAAAAGAAGAAATAAAAAAAAGGCCAAAATATTTGCAGAAAACAGGGGATAGGTCGATCGATCCCCTGGGGTCCATCGATCGATGCTCATAAATCCATACCAATGTCTCCCACGATTTGGAAAATAAGAAGGATCGATCGATCGACCCCTTTAGTCGATCGATCGATCAAGCAGGTATGAGCCAAGCTGCTTGCTGTTTTGGTTGTTTGCATTTCTCGTCCGCTGAAATCCCCGTAACTTCTTCGTTCTGACTCGGAATTGCGCATCGTTTGCGACCACACGAAGCTTACGAGGAGGTATACAACTTCCATGAAGATGATGGGCCAGGTGCCCAAAATGTGAATTGATTAAATTGCCCTTTAACGTGCGATCGCGTACGAAAATCGAGTGGAATGCGTCCGAACTTCACACTTAGCATCCAAATACCTATAAAAGCTCAATTAACCCCTGCAAAACATGTTAACGTAGAAATCCGAGGTTGTCTGGTTAACGAGCATAAATATACGGAATAAGATACCCGGGGGCTAAAATGCATCGGTTCGAGGGATGAAATACGCAATATTTGCGTCGTTTCACACCCCCCGACTTACACATTGCTAGTTCCTAACAATGAAATAGGATGCAACAAGAACTACAAGCAAACCAAAAACTGGATAAGTACAAAAGTATGACAGTGAAAGCAAAAGACACTTTCGCGGGCGATTTGATTGCATTTAGCGTATGCAATAAGTCGTTAAACCCCCAGGTTACCCTGATAGGCGAGTGTCGTCTCGTGAGGGTTTTCAGGGATGACGCCCACAAAGATCACATGGTTTCCTCAAAATAAGCCCAAACCAACATGCAACAAGCCCAACAATAGCGTACAAGATATTATACGCATTATTAGCACATTGAACGGATTCAAACAAAAGTCTGAATCATTAACATTATAGAATGCACCTCATAGAATTGAAACTTTAAAATATGGGAGGGGAGCGAGCACATGCAAAGTTTGATTTGGCAAAAACTTATATAAACCGAAAAAACATTAAAGCAAACACATATTCAATCCTCACGAGCATTACACTCATCAAGTGAATTCACTCGAAACAGGGAGGTAACACATGGGACATGTGGGCATATAGAGTAAATGTAAATGGAAACTAGGCCGCACACATGTCACAAATGAAGAACGCTATATATAAACTGAAAAACTGTAATCTCAATGAAAGATACCGCACATTAAAGGAGGCGAAATGTATTTTCATAGATTATCAAAACTATTACAACTTTTGAATTACATCAACCAAAGATCACATAGGACTTTAATAGGGTTATAATGTAGGTTAGGCTAGGGTATGAAATGAAGGAATGTATATACGGATTCAAAGTGTTCGGAAATGAAAACTTGGGATAATGGAAAAATGCGGACAATACCAAAATTGGAAAAAAAGTTTCAAAAAGGCACTAGATATATCATCGGGGAGAGTAATCAAAGCTTATTAAACTATATACACGATATATACAACTTTCTCTTTCTTTTCTTTTCTTATTTTTCTCGTGTTTTCTTTTACTTTTTGCTTTCTCTTTTTCTTCACTTTTTCACTACTTCTTTTCTTTACTTATCACACTCTCATATGCCTAAATTGCAACCGATATCACAACAACAACATTCAATCCCAAGTAAAATTCCAAACAAGGGTATGGAAGGTGTATGTATGGTATATAACTCCAATGTGGAGTTGATATGGGATTTGGGTTATGAAACGAAAGGCTAATATTTAGGCTCAAAGGGGTTAACAAGGGTAAACATATCAGGTGGCTAATATGGGTGATATAACAAAGATTGCCTATGATCATTTAAGAAAGTTTACGCAATTCTCGAGTCAAAACAGTATATGAAAATCATGATCAAGTAACACATTTTAAGAATGAACTCAATTAATGAACGATCAAATGAAAGAATAGTGAGATTACCAATGAATTCAACGTTTTCAATGAGAAAAGAATAGTGTATACACTCATAAACGACGAAAGGTACAAAGCTTACTCGGTGTAAGTATATACAATGCACCAAAAGATTATCGAGTTATAAAAATCTTAAACCAAATCAATAGAACAATAAAAGTGCATGTGATCATGGGATTAAAGTTTAATTTATGAAGTTATTCATAATATCAATAATCGAGGACTAAAGTCTAAAAACTTCTAAAATGGAGAACATACATCATTGGGTTGTCTATTGAATCGGGCAATTATTGAAATTTATCATCGGAAACAAAGGCAAAATGCCCCAAAAAGGAGAAAAAAGAAAGAAAATATTTTTGAAATTTTTTAATTTTTCTAAGAAAAGCATACTAAGTAACTAAACGTGTGAGCAAAAACATGGAGACAACCAATGAATGGATAGAATATCCCACCCCCCAAACTCAAAACCTGACATTGTCCTCAATGTTAATTCAGAACCAAGTTTAAGAAGGAAAAGAGCGATATTACCCAAAATGGAGCTATACCCATAAGAACTAGTCCAAAGAATCTACAAAACAAGTTAGTACCGAGCATAGCGAAAACAAATAACGGAAAGTTAACTATTTACACTAGACTAAATTAAAAGGAGATGATAATAGAAAGAAATAAAGAACAAAAAGCTAACTGTATACAACCTACTATTTAGGCTTCACACTAACTATATGTAACACCCCGCCTAATTAAATACCGGGTGATTAGTCCTTTATTAAATTAAAACCAGGTGAACGACTGGTTCAATCTCAACATCACTGTCGCAAAATAATATTTCCAATTTGAACACCCTAAATAATTAAGGTAAGTGTCAAAACCATTTAAAACCTCATTTTCCCTTTATTAAATACCAATATGAAAACCTTTTTAATAATAACAGTTTGAGAGTCACATAAATAAAAGAATGACAATAACTACACTACCATTTAAACCATCTAGATAAACTAATCCAAGTTATGAACTATAAATGAAATCATCCTGACAAGAGTTAACTCCCGAGGAGTACTGAACGCTGGAAATATCAATTATCTCTGACAAATCCAACTCGAATAGAAAATCGGGCGACACATGCCCTAACTATGAAGATCTAAAGTGGGAACCGATTCAATGACGAAGTCGTCTAAAGCAATGGCCTGCAACTCCCATATAAGCTGCAGCACGTCCAATATAAAGAACCTAAGCATGACTCCCCTGTGGCTGAGCACCTGTAATACATACATATATATACCAGAGAGAGAGAAATGACAGAAAACGGGTCAGAGCCCGAGTGTAAAACAGTTTTAAAAATAGTTTAGCAAGTATTTAAAATGATTACCGGCTAATATCACAACCATGTTAGTATGAGACACTCTCTTGAGAATCTTCACCTCTCATCTAGTGTGCACCCCTAACGTACCTCTAGGACATCCTAGTTATAGTTCCCAAGCTAACTAGATTAACCACATGTATCCATTCTTTATAGCCCAAATTATTCCCACGTATTAACCTTATAATACATATAATGATGTTATATATATATATATATATATATATATATATATATATATATATATATATATATATATATATATATATATATATATATATATATATATTCACTATATTATATATATACTATACTGCACCCCGAGACACAGCTGCGGTGCTGCATTACTCTGCTATCTTGTCCCAATACATCACGTCGCTGTATAGGGGACTATAGGTTCGGTAAAGATTCCTCGACCACAAATATCAACACAAAAATTGGAGGCGAACATAGTTCTCATACCCACGGGTCACGCACATACCTACGTTCCCATAGTCAGTAGACTTATCAACTTACCGATAAGTCTTTCATATTCCTATGTTCTCGAGCGACAAATCAAAAATCCCATGGATTCATCAGGATATGATTTTCCTCGCGCGCAAACCTCCCGTTGATAGCAAGTAAGCTAGGTATGTCATACACATATACATGATATATGCACATTCACAAAGTCATACATAAAAATATTCATATTTTCCAAATTAGGTTCGCCCACGACCCATAATTATTATTATCCATTCTCAACACAAATTTTACTAAATTATTTCTCATAACGGATTCGTCTCTTTTATTCTCATTTATTATTTACTTCGTTCTTACTTCTCATCTCTTGAAGTATTCTTTCTCACCAAGTATAGATTTCAGTAGGTATACCCTCACTTACCTTTTAGTCTAAATCTTTCATGAGTCTCAATCTTTTAGTAAACGTACGCACAATTTCCAATATATGAATAACTCCCCATTAACCCACAATTTCATCTCATATTAATTTCACTCAACGAAGTCTACTTAGACCCCATTGGTCCTCTTCATAACCCATTATACTCCATAAATAATAATAAAGGGTTCCTATGTATCTTGACCGAATTAAACAAACAGGAGAAAAATATGCATTTTTTCAGGAGGGGTCGATCGATCGATCAAGCAGTTATTGCCCAGTTTTTCTGCAATATTTAACCTACGGGTTCAACCATTTTAACCCCTCCAAACCTCTATAAATTTCATCCCAAACTCCCATTAAAGTAATCCAAGTGTATAATCAAGGTACATAAACAAGTTCTAACGTAACGACATCAATAAATCCTCAACGAATCAATCAAGAAGGGGTTTAATCTCAATTCTCTTTATAAAACCAAATTTTGCATGAATAATCACCACCCTCTATATTAATCAAGATTTTCTTCCCAAATATCATAATAAATTCATGGGTAATCCTCTACATATGATCAAGATTTGAGCCTACATGGGTTCTCCCTACAACACATATAGATTCTCTTCCAAAATATATAATTCTTCCATTAAAACATATGATTTTCATTCCTAGACTAACATGGAAGGTATACTAATTTGAAATTTAGCAAGATAGATACTTGCCTCGGATTCAAGGGTCTTATTTGTTGATGAAAAATATATGGTTGCGTTCCTCGTCGTGCGATCTACATTTTGGTGGTGGTGGCGATGAAATCGGGTGAGTTATAGGCCTTGGATTGCTTGAAGACTCTTCACCTTTTTCTCAAATCTCTTCACCTTCTTCTCTAATCACTTCACCTTCTTCTCTAATGGCTGGCTTAGGCTTTGTGTTTGTTTACCCCAAGAGACAACTGTAAATGGCAAATAAATACTAAGAAAATTCGTGGGTTTAATTACCCAAAAATACCAAATGTCTAAAATACCCTCTCGGGGTGTCAATTAGGCCTAAAAATGTCCCAAGACCCAAACTAAACCCCCGAGTACACTTTTCTAACTATATCGACCTTTCCGAACACTTTGGCGCACTCAAAACGACTATACGGATGACTTATAATTTATTCACTTTAATAATAATATTTTAGTCCTGACACGACACACGCGCGTCCTGAATTAAATTTCCATAATTGCCATTTTATTCACTCGTGATAATTTTAATAAAATCAATCTCATATATTACTTTACTCATCTAGTAATATTAAACAACTTTCCAATAATTACTAACTCACATCATGCTAGTAAATATTAAAAAATAATTTCCGGATTAATATTAAATTAATACCTCAAATTAACTTTAATAAATCTCCAATTTTAAAAGCCATAAAAATACGGGGTATTACACTATACACTAGAAGTCTAAATAGCTGAGGGTTCATCGTGAAAACGATTTGACTTTGGAGGATAACCGGTGTACCCTCACATACAAGCATGCCTTTCGAAAAATATGAATTCCGTTTGGACAACGGAAGGCATGTGTAAGGCGTAAGAAAGGAACCATCGTCAATTAAAAGTTTTGTAGGGACGATGGGGGGTTTGGATTGAATGGGTGACAAAAACATGTGGTGAGCGAGAAAAGACGAATATCCTCCCAAAGATTTTGAAATTGGGATGGGAGGTGGCGCACACAAAGGCAAATATGCGATCGTGAAAGGCGACTCGAGCAAGTACTCCTCATCGGCGAAAAGGTTTAAAACATTAAAGTTTGAAACTGAATCATCGGGTACTTATGACGGTGTGATAATAGAGAATGAAAACGGGGATGAAATAAATTCAAACTCATGAGATGAATCATCATCGCATGAAGATTGAGTTTCGAAGGAAATAATATCATTTTCAATGAAATGTTCTTCTTTGGGGGCCAAAGAAGAAATCATTTCATTGCAAATAAATATTACGTCATTTTCATCCTCACTTTCAATATCTATTACGCAATGGGAAAAGTCTAGAATGGTTTGTTCCAAAGTAGGCAACAATACCTCATTTGGTTCAAAACATTCCTCGACTTCAAAAGTCTCGAAAGTAAAAACGTCGTCAGACTCAAATAATAAATCCAAGTCATGTTCCCACAAACGATTTTCTTCCCGATAACGATTTTCAATTTTCTCATTCTCATACAAACGCAAGCCCTCATCAAATGTCATAGGTCGAGGTGTGAATCCATGAAAATGGGAACTTTGAAAATTACCATCGGACTTAAACGAAAACTCATTATTATAGGAATTTTGAAAACTATTGCAATTCGTTTCAAAAATCCTATTATAAGGAGGTAAAGGTCCAAAATCACTATCATCGTCATCAAAATTCCAATAACCCAAGTTTTGACTTTCGTTATACTCGCCCAAAGTCATATTTGAATTTGAAATTCTTTGGGATTCTAAGTATTCATTGAAAGTCATAGGATTACGAGCATTTTGAGAATTATAACAATGATTACCGAAAGAATTGGAATAAGACATGCTTAACCCAAAAATGGCTCGAAATGGCGAATTCCACAAAGTAAGTGTGCGCGAAAAAAAATCAACCATTTTTAAGTGCTCAAATGTGGAAGTCCAGCAAAAAGATTAGCAAATAATACAAATAAAAAGAAAATACTACGAAATACTAAATCAAATAAAGTCTAAAATAAACAAGTCCCCGACAACGGTGCCATTTTGATTAACCGCGTGAAATGCATGCTCGTGTAAGGGCACGGTCGTTGTTTTTGTTTCACCGCAATAATACAAAAACCTAAGTTACGACTACACTTGCGGGGCAAGTCTAGCGGTAAGTCGAGTATCGAAAATATCCACTGGGACGAGATGCTAGAATTTATATGATTTAATATTCCAGAAATAAAAGTGTAAAAGGTCATTACAAACTAAAAAGGAAAAGATGCACAAAAGGGAAATATTAATCTAGGCAAGGGAAAATAAAGCTAGATTAAGAAAGCGAGTAAAAACTATAGGTTGCGTCGAATATCCCTCACCCGAGTTAATTTGTATAAAATGGATACATGGGTCGACGAGTTATTACAAATGTGTCTCATTTTGACGGTTAATTGAATCAAGTGTCGTCACGCCCCTAAATCCGCATAAAAGCCTAATAAGATTTTATCGTCAACAAATACCTCAGAAATTGCGTACACAAGGTCGTAAGCACGGGACATACATGATATGCCCCGTCAAATCTCCTAGGAGCAATAACTAGAACAACTCACTCAAAATAAACCCGTAAACGCCATCACAAAAGCCAAGCAACGCGTCAACCCGAGAGAGTTCCATTCAAACACAACCTAATTTAAATTAGCTAGAAAGCATATTAAAAATGCGGTAAATGAAACGCGATGAATAAACGCGATAAAACAACACTAGAAAGCAATAAATCAAAGCATGTAAACCTAATTAGAAGCCATGTAAATTTAACTAGAAAGCAATAATAAAGTAAATACAAACTATATTAATGGAGAGGGAAGATAAAAGTACAATCTTACAAATCCAAATGTTGTCACACCAAATGAGGAAGAAGAAAAGAGCTCGCAACTCCCAAACCCTAAGTTAAACTATCATAAAATCTATTCTAAAGCTTTCGTCCTGATTATTACAACAAAAATGCTTTATATAGTATGTGGGAATTAAATTAGAAAAGAAAAGAAGAAAGAAAATAAAAGGCCAAAATATCTGCAGAAAACAGGGGATAGATCGATCGATCCCCTGGGGTCGATCGATCGATGCTCAGATATCCAGCCCACTGTCTCCCACGATTTGGAAAATAAGAAGGATCGATCGATAGACCCCTTTGGTCGATCGATCGATCAAGCAGGTATGAGCCAAGCTGCTTGCTGTTTTGGTTGTTTGTATTTCTCTTCCGCTGAAATCCCCGTAACTTCTTCGTTCTGACTCGGAATCGCGTACCGTTTGCGGCCACGCGAAGTTTGCGAGGAGGGATACAACTTCCATGAAGATGATGGGCCAGGTGCCCAAAATGTGAATTGACTAAATTGCCCTTGAACGTGCGATCACGTACGAAAATCGAGCGGAATGCCTCCGAACTTCACACTTAGCATCCAAATACCTATAAAAGCTCAATTAACCCTGCAAAACATGTTAACGTAGAAATTAGAGGTTGTCAGGTTAACAAGCATAAATATTGGCAATAAGATACCCGAGGGGGCTAAAATGCGTCGGTTCGAGGGATGAAATACGCAATATTTGCGTCGTATCACACCCCCTAACTTACACATTGCTAGTCCCTAGCAATGAAATAGGATGCAACAAGAACTACTAGAAAACTAAAAACAGGATAAGTACAAAAGTATGGTATAAAAGCAAAAGGCCACTTTCGAGGGCGATTCGATTGCATTTAGTGTATGCAATAAGCCGTTAAACCCCCAGGTTAACTTGGTGGACGAGTGTCGTCTCGTGAGGGTTTTCAGGGATGAAGCCCACAAATATCACATGGTTTCCTCAAAATAAGACCAAACCAACATGCGACAAGGCCAACAATAGCGAACAAGATTTCATACGCATTATTAGCACATTTAACGGATTCAAACAAAAGTCCGAATCATTAACATTATAGAATGCACCTCATAGAATTGAAACTTTAAAATGTGGGAGGAGAGTGAGCACATGCAAAGTTTGATTTGGAAAAAACTTATATAAACCGAAAAAAATTAAAGCAACCATATATTCAATCCTCACGGGAATTACACCCATCAAATGAATTCACTCGAAATAGGGAGATAACACACAGGACATGCGGGAATATAGAGTAAATGTAAATGGAAACTAGGCCGCACACATGTAAAAAATGAAGAATGCTATATATAAACTGAAAAACTGTAATCTCAATGAAAGATACCGCACATTAAAGGTGGCGAAATGTATTTTCACAAATTATCAAAATTATTACAACTTTTGAATTACATCAACCAAAGATCACATAGGACGTTAATAGGGTTATAATTTAGGTTAGGCTTGGGAATGAAATGAAGGAATGTATATACGGATTCAAAGTGTTCGGAAATGAAAACATGGAATAATGGTAAAATGCGGGCAATATCAAAATTGGAAAACAAGTTCCAAAAAGGCATTAGATATATCATCGGGGAGAGTAATCAAAGCTTATTAAACTATATACACAATATTTACAACTTTCTCTTTCTTTTCTTTTCTTCTTTTTCTCATGTTTTCTTTTATTTTCTTTTACTTTTTGCTTTCTCTTTTTCTTCACTTTTTCACTACTTCTTTTCTTTACTTGTCACACTCTCATATGCCTAAATTGCAACTGACATCACAACAGCAACATTCAATCCCATGTAACATTCCAAACAAAGGAATGGAAGGTGTATGTATGGTACATAACTCCAATGTGGAGTTTGTTATGGGATTTGGGTTATGAAACGAAAGGCTAATATTTAGGCTCAAAGGGGTAAACGAGGGTAAACATTTCGGGTGAGGTCAAGGCTAATATGGGTGATATAACAAAGATTGCCTATGATCATTTTAAAAAGTTTACATAATTCACGAGTCAAAACAGTATATGAAAATCACGATCAAGTAGCACATTTCAAGAATGAACTCAATTAATAAACGATGAAATGAAAGAATAATGAGATTACCAACGAATTCAACGTTTTCAATGAGAAAAGAATAGTGTATACACTCACAAACGACGGAAGGTACAAAGCTTACTCGGTGTAAGTATATACAATGCAATAAAAGATTATCGAGTTATAAAAATCTTAAACCAAATCAATATAACAATAAAAGTGCATGTGCTCATGGGATTAAAGTTTAATTCCTGAAGTTATTCATAATATCAATAATCGAGGACTAAAGTCTAATAACTTCTAAAATCGAGAACATGCATCATTGGGTTGTCTATTGGATCGGGCAATTATTGAAATTTATCATCGAAAACAAAGGCAAAATGCCCAAAAAAGGAGAAAAAGAAGGAAAATCTTTTTGATTTTTTTTAATTTTTCTAAGAAAAGCATACTAAGTAACTAAACATGTGAGCAAAAATATAGACACAACCAATGAATGGATAAAATATCCCACACCCCTAACTTAAAACCTGACATTGTCCTGAATGTTAATTAAGAACCAAGTTTAAGAAGGAAAAGAGCGATATTACCCAAAATGGAGTGATCCCCATAAAAACTAGTCCAAATAATCTACAAAACAAGTTAGTACCGAGCATAGCGAAAACAAATAACGAAAAGTTAAGTAATTACACTAGACTAAATTAAAAGGAGAGGAAAATAAAAAGAAAGAAAGAATAAAAAGCTAACTATATACAACCTACTATATAGGCTTCGCACTAACTATACACTAGAAGTCTAAATAGCTGAGGGCCCACCATGAAAATGATTTAACTTTGGAGGATAACCGGTGTACGCTCACATACAAGCACGCCTTCCTAAAAATATGAATTCCGTTTGAACAACGGAAGGTATGTGTAAGGCGTAAGAAATGAACCATCGTCAATTAAAAGTTTTGGAGGGACGATGGGGGGTTTGGATTGAACGGGTGAAAAAAATATGTGGGGACAGAGAAAAGCCGAATATCCTCCCAAAGATTTTTAAATTGGAATGGGAGGTGGCGCACACAAAGGCAAATATGCGATCGTGGAAGGCGATTCGAGCAAGTACTCCTCATCGGCGAAAATGTTTAAAACATTAAAGTTTGAAACCGAATCATAGGGTACTTGTGACGGTGTGATAATAGAGAGTAAAAATAGGGATAAAAAAAATTCAAACACATGAGATGAATCATCATCGCATGAAGATTGAGTTTCGAAGGAAATAATATCATTTTCAATGAAATGTTCTTCTTTGGGGGCCAAAGAAGAAATCATTTCATTGTAAATAGATATTACGTCATTTTTATCCTCACTTTCAATATCTATTACGCAATGGTCAAAGTCTATAATGGTTTCTTCCAAAGTAGGTGATAAGCACACAAAAGTGTCTATTTTATACCCCAAATAAATGCATTTTAGTCGCTCATTTTTAATAAAAATGACCTTATGTTTGTATTTATTTATTTCTCAGGTCAACACGCAGTTGTGATGTTAAATGATGATAAATACAGTCAATTGTGATGCAGAATCGGTTAAAATCATGAAACGAAGAAATCAAGACGACCGCGAAGTCTGGAGTCATATTTGAGCATGCCGAGATGTGTTCCGATGCCCCCAACCAGTCCCGTAACCTTAACCTAGCCCAGATCGAACCCAGTCCATCACCCGAGCCTGCGTGTGTTGAGTTTGTACCTTTTTAGATTTTCTTAGATTTTTATTTTTAGTTGTTTTATTTTTAGGATATATTTTAGATTAATTAGAATTTTCTAGGATTTATTTTCAATTTTTCTATTTCTTTATTTTGATTTTAATTTTTAATCTTTATTTTACTAGGATTAATTTTTAGGAATTTATTTTTTAGTTATTAGATTTCATTGTATATATATTTTATTTATTTATTTTAGTTTTATTATATTAGGATTATATTTTTTTTTTAGTTTTGATAGAGTTTTATTTTATTTCCTTTTATTTAGTTTGAGATGTTAGTTTTTTTAGTTTTATTAGATTTTAAGTTTTTATTTTATTTAGTTTTAATTAAATTTTTTTTAGGTGTGTTAATTTTTAGGGGTACAAACCAGTCACACACTAACCTACCTACATTCAAACACACCCTTACACTACTATTCATCACCTTCAACCTCACCCCCATTACCGCTTTGTAATACCCCGTATTTTTGGCAATATTTATTTTGGGATTAATTAATTAAATGAGAATTAATTGAGAATTTATCCGGATAAAATACTAGCGAGATGTGAGTTGGTAATTGACTATATTGAGTATATATGATGATTTATGAATATTGAATTATGAGATTGTCGTGAGATTGATATACGGCAATTTGGACATTTTATTGGGACGCGGGTGACAGTCGCGTCAGGTTATAATTATTTTATTTATAAAAGTGAATTTAAATTCTATTAACCGTATGGCCATTTTGAGTGCGCCAACGCGTCCGGAAGGGTCGAGATAGTCAGAAAACACTAGCCGGGGGTTTAGTTTGGGTCCCGGGGTATTTATAGGCCATACCGGCAACATAAAGGGTATTTTGGTAATTTCGTATTTTTGGGAATTTAAAGTGACGAAAATTAGGAGTCTTTATCTGATTGGGAATTGACCCACTAAACCCACTAACCAACCCTTAATGACCCAATAAGCTACGGGGGTTATCAAATTAGGTTTCCAAAACTTTCCCCAAAGAAAACCCTAGCCACCATTGGAGATAAGCTTGGAGAGAGAGAGATAGAAGGGAATTCTGCAGAAAGAGAGAGAGAGAACTTCATCAAATCGTGATCAAATCAGAGATTGAATCAAGGCAAGTGGTTTAATTTCAATTATTATAGAGAATGCATCTTCCATGTGTAGGAATTTACATAAATCAAATTGTTCTTGAGAGTTTAATAAAAACCCATTTTAATTGGACTTAGAACTTAAATTTTGAGAAGAAATTGCATGTAGAATCGTATAGAGATGATTACCCTGATGTTAATGTATGTTGGATGTGACACAAACGGATCTAAATTGAGTAAATTGATGATATTAAATTCTAGGGTTTATGTTCTTGAAAATTGGGGAAAAGTGAAGATACTTGATGATTTAATGATGTTTAGGATGAATTGATTCCTTAAAACACGTTAGTATGTGACCTTAATATGTTTAGGGATGATTAGAGACCATAAAACATTGTTGGGACGAATTTTGGTTGAGATTAGAAGTGTAGAAATTGGTGAAAAACGAATATAGAATTTCTGGGCTTAATTCTGGTCACTCGTTAGAAGACCTACCCAGGTCGTTCGAACGAGCTTCTAACGAGTTGACAGTTTGGGGTTCTAACGAGAGGGATGTTCGTTCGATAATCTCGTTCGAACGAGATATCGTTAGATAGCCCAGTTCGTTCGAACGAAACCTCGTTCGAACAGCCTCGTTCGAACGAGACTTCTAACGAGCTGGCAGTTTAGGCCTTTTTGGCCTGTTTTGATTTTGGGAGTCCCGTAAACTTGTTCGAGGATAGAGATAACATTCCTTTGATGGTGTATTAGTATACTTGGGACATTTGGGTTATAATGAGGAGTAAATTATACAAGTGTGGATCAAATCAAATAGACAATTGAGTCGAGACGTGAGTGCCTACTGCGACGTGAGAATAAATTATGGCGCGTATAAATATGGACCGGGATTATATAAGTTGTATATATATTAAGTTGGTACGAGAATGCGATAAGTACTACATTTAAATTACGGTGATTACTAAGATGCGTGTTTACTTAGTATTGGTATATAATTTGTGTGTATGACATACCTACCATACTTGCTATCACGGGAGGTTTGCGTTCGCTTAGGGCCCTCTAATCCTTGTGTTGCCCGGATTTAGACTGGTTACCTTGATGAACATAGGTCATAGAAAGACTTATTGGGATGTTGATAAGCCCGCTGATCGTGGGAGCGTAGGTATGTGCGTGACCATGTGATGTGACTGTGTTCGCCTCCATTATTTGTGATGTTGTTATCTATGAACTATTCCTGAGAGATTCGGAATATGTGATCCTTATGTACGTGATGGATAGCAGAGTATGTGTTCACCGTAGCTTAGTTCTCGGGGTGCTTGTATTGTATATTTATGATGTGAATAATATACACTTAATTAATGGGAACCTTCATGTTTATGTTGTGAATATAATTACGGTATTGTTTCGAGAAAAAAACATAACGGCCTAACTGATAGTGAAATATATTGCATATTGAGCATCTGAGTTTACGTTAAACCCCTATTTAATTGAGATCGTTATTATGTTAACGGGAACCGAGTATTAAGGGTAGAACCTATAACAGTCTAGCTAGTTATGATGTCACTTAGCTAGTGGTTAGTGTCATTTTAGATGGGTACTTACGTTAGGAGTGCACAGTTAGACGAGAGGTGAGAATTTCATGTGAGTGCACGTCCTAACATGTACTTTGCATTTAATGTTTTAAATGTTTTTAAAGCACTTGCAGGTTTTTAAAATATCTCCACATTCGGGCTCTGACCCGTTTGCTTTCAAATCTATTTTTCTTGTAAAACCATTTTAGGTGGCCAGCCACAAGGACACCATGCATAGGATACTCATTCAAATGACGAACTGTAGCTGTTTGTGGAAGTTACAGGGATTTACTTGTAGACGCTTCTATCATTTGGATTCCATGTTCAGTATTCCTCAGTTTTAGGGCATGTTACCCAGTTCCATTAGAGATACTTTTCCATTTCAGTTTTTCAGACTTTGGCATGTATTGATTCAGTATTCAGTATTTAGTTATTCATTTCGGTTGTGGAGTTTGTTGTGAGGAGTTTTCCTCCGGATTTATTTATATTGTGATGGCTATTCTATTATTTCGTTATGGTGAATGGTGATATTATTCTTGGTTTAAATCTTTTACTGCATGTTAATCAGACTTTAATTAAAATTTGGCAACTTACTTTTTAAATACTAGGTGGTAAGTAATAATAAAATGTTTTCGACAGTGATGTTATTAACTGAGCCAACTTGGCATTTTGGTTTAATTTAATAAAGGAGTAGCTACCCGGTATTTAATTAGTCGGGGTGTCACAGGTGGTATCAGAGCATCAGGTTCTAGTGTCCTTTAGGATCTGTACGGCTATTATGTTTCCGCTAAGTTTTCTTTGATATAGAGCCCTATATTTTAGGACTGTTGTACTCTTTTGTGTATGCTTCGTTCTTCAGCTATTTTAAGTTTATAACTGCGAACTTATAAACTTTATTCTTAATTCAGATGCCTCCACGACGTGCACGACGAGTTCCCAGGGATGCAACGCCCGAACCCCAGCCCGTTCCAGTTCAGGGCATGATGAACGCCGCTGAGGTTGCAGCTATAGTAGCCCAAGCGGTAAATGCCGCAATTGCCGTAGTTCAGCAGGCACCACCTTGGGCACCGGTTGCCGCGCCAGTACAGGCAAATGCATTCCCGTCTGCTTGGGAACGTGTACGTGACGCTTTTCAAAAAGTGCATCCGCCAGAGTTTGCAGGTAGCTCAGATGTGGTAGTCTCGAGCCAATTGAGGAAGAATATGCAGAGGCACTTGAGGATGTATGAGTGCACGGATGTTCAGAAGCAGGTGCTAGCTACTTTCAAGCTAGTTAGATCTGCGCTGCAGTGGTGGGAGTCTATTACCACCGTGGAAGAGAGGGATACTCTCACTATTCAGGACTTTTGGGTGCGGTTCGACCGCAAGTACTTTCCGTCATCTGTTCACACGGAAATGAGGAGGAAATTGATGAATCTGAAGCAGGAGGGTAAGACCGTGGCCGAGTATGAGGCCGAGTTCACGAATCTGTTGAATATCGTTCCGGATGAGATACCGACAGAAAAGAAGAAGATTGAGAAATTCACCGACGGGTTGACATGGAGGATCCGTCAGCATCTGTTAGGGAACCTTTCGTTGGCCACTTATTCTGATGTGGTTAACGTTGCTTTGTTACACTGCTAGGATCACCGCTTTCATATGGCTGAGGGAAAGAGATCCGGAGAGTCTAGCCATCAGGGCAGGACTGGAGGGCATGGTGCCAGTGGGGCACAATCTGTTCAGGGGCAGAAACAGGGTGAGCAGGGTTCCCAACAGGGGGATCAGAAGAGGTTCAGATCAGGGAACTACAGGCACGGACAGGGAGGTTTCCGTCAGGGCCATCAGGGTCCAAACGGCCAACAGGGGCAGAATGGGCAACAGTTTCAGCAGGGCCAGCAGGGCCAAGGGAGGAACGGTAACGGCCACCAGTGTCGGGGACAGCAGGGGCAGAGAGGAGGGAACTTTCCGGGAAAGTGTTTTGTTTGTGGCAAGACTGGTCATAAACGACAGGATTGTCCTGATAGGGGCAGGGCCCCACAGCAGCAGCAGAAAGGTGCTCGCCAGGAGCCACAGAGGCCTATGTTTCCCGCCGCTCTCCCCGCACCGCCACATATGGCAGCATTGCCACCCATTCCAGCGGTCCCAGCTCAGCAGGGGCAGCTACAGTATGGACGTGTCTATAACGTCCACCAGGCAGCAGTTCCACAGGCACCGCCTGCGATTGAGGGTACGTTTCCTATCCATGGCACTATGGGTCAGGTATTGTTTGATACGGGGGCTACACATTGTTTTAATAGCTACACATTTCGCGAAGGCTTTAGGGTTGTTAGCCACAGCGGAGAGCACAGCGACGTGTGTCAACTCACCATTGGGGAATGGATCACTTATATTCTTTATATGCCGGGGAGTGGGGGTAGAGATTGGTGGTTTGGTATTACCTGCAGACATGTTGGTATTAGATATGCATGTTCACGATGTGATTATCGGTATGGATTGGCTCGTAGCTTATAGGGCCATGATTGATTGCTTCAGCGGGAGCATTATTTTTGCCATTCCGGGGCAAGAGATGTTTGTAGTGGCGATGCCTCGCCCAGAGGGAGGATCGACCGCTCATCTGTATTACATAGAGGAGGATACCTCTAAGGAGGTTGTGATTCCTTTAGTTTCTATCCCAGTTGTCAGGGAGTATTCGGATGTGTTTCAGGAGATACCGGGCCTATCCCCCAGTCGAGAGATAGACTTTGTTATAGATTTACTACCAGGTACGAGACTTATAGCACGTGCACCGTACCGTATGGCTCCAGCTGAGATGAGGGAGTTACGGGATCAGATTGAACAATTGTTGGGTTAGGGGTTTATACGGAGGAGTACTTCACCGTGGGGTGCCCCTGTGTTGTTCGTAAAGAAGAGAGATGGTTCACTGAGATTGTGTGTGGACTACCGAGAGTTGAATAAGGTCACGATACGGAATAAGTATCCGTTGCCTCGAATCGATGACTTATTCGACCAGTTGAGAGGAGCTTCTTTCTTCTCGAAGATTGATTTGAGATCGGGATACCATCAGTTGCGTATCAGGGAGGAGGATGTCTCGAAGACTGCGTTCTTGTCGAGATATGGTTCTTACGAGTTTCGGGTTATGCCTTTTGGTTTGACCAACGCTCCAGCAGTGTTTATGGACTTGATGAACAGAGTGTTCAGGGATTTCCTAGATCAGTTTGCCATTGTCTTCATCGATGATATTCTGGTTTACTCCCAGACAGAGGAGGAGCACGCCGAGCATTTGAGGCAAGTTTTGCAGACGCTGCGTCAGAAAGAGCTGTATGCAAAGTTTGAAAAGTGCGGGTTTTGGCTGAAGGAGGTCCAGTTTTTGGGTCATATCATTTCCGACCGGGGGATATCTGTTGATCCGGGGAAGGTATCCGCGGTGAGGGAGTGGGGACAGTCCACGACACCGATTGAGATTCGTAGTTTCTTGGGCCTAGCAGGATACTACAGGAGGTTCATTCGGGGATTTTCGAAGATAGCGGGTCCTTTGACACATCTGACTCGTAAGGGTGTGCCATTCATCTGGAGTGATGCCTGTCAGTTGGCATTTGATGAGTTAAAGGACAAATTGACCTCAGCACCTGTGTTAGCATTGCCGAGACCGGGAGTTGAGTATTTGGTTTACACCGATGCGTCTTTGCAAGGACTTGGAGGTGTATTGCAGCAGGAGAGACAAGCCATAGCTTATGCTTCCCGTAAGCTTAAGCCTCATGAGAAGAATTACCCCACGCATGATTTGGAGTTGGCGACGGTGGTATTTGCCCTACGGATTTGGAGGCACTATCTTTTGGGGGAGAAGTTCCAACTGTTCACGGACCACAAATCCCTACAGTACCTGTTCACGCAGAAGGAGTTGAATATACGGCAGCGTAGGTGGCTTGAGTTTGTGAAAGACTACCAGTTCGATATCCAGTATCACCCGGGTAAGGATAACGTGGTGGCAGACGCGTTGAGCCGTAGGCCAGCAGATGAAGTGGAAGAGGTGTGGAAGGCCAAGTGGAAGGAATTGGGACACCAGGATGCAGTGGCCCGATCTTTCATGTCTGTGATGACTGTTACACCGCAGATTGTCACGAAGGTAGTACGGGCACAGGCTAATGACTCGTTCTGTCAGGAGCAGATAGTTCGATTACTAGCAGAGGGAGCCAAGTCCTATACCGTTAGCTCATATGGGGGATTACGCTTCAATGGGAGATTGGTGGTTCCGAAAGGGGAGGAATTGTGACACGATGTGATGGCAGAGTCGCACGGCTCACGGTTCGCGGTACATCCCGGAGGGGACAAAATGTACCAAGACATGAGACGGCAGTATTGGTGGAGCGGTATGAAGAAACATATTGATGAGTTTGTTTCGAAATGCGCCACTTGTCAGCTTGTAAAAGTGGATCATCAGAGACCGGCAGGACTGCTACATCCGTTGGAGGTCCCGGTGTGGATGTGGGAGAGCATATCCATGGACTTTATCACGGGGTTGCCTACGTCGCAGAGGGGTCACGACTCCATTTGGGTAATTATGGACAGATTGTCCAAAGTCGCTCATTTTTTACCCGTAAGGACTGACTACACTACGGGACAGTATGCCCAGGTCTTCATTTCAGAGATTGTGAGACTTCACGGTGTACCCTTAAATATCGTGTCAGTCAGAGACAAGATATTTGTTTCGCGGTTTTGGGAGAGTTTCCAGGAGGCCATGGGCACGGAATTGCGGTCGAGTACGGCTTATCATCCGCAGACCGATGGGCAGACCGAGCCCACAAATCAGATGCTGAAGGACATGCTACGCGTGTGCATTATTGACTTTGGGGGTGGATGGGAGCAGTACCTTCCACTGGTAGAGTTTGCTTACAACAACTCCTATCAGTTCACTATTGGCATGGCTCCGTTTGAGGCATTGTACGGTAGACCTTGTCGTTCCCCAGTATGTTGGTTGGAGGTGGGGGACAACAAACTACTTGGGCTGGAAGTAATTCAGGATACTTCGGCGAGGATAGAAGTGATTCGAAGTCGCATTCGGGTAGCTCAGGACAGGCAGAAGAGCTATGCTGATGCGAAGGGGTTCTTCAGAGAGTTCCAAGTAGGGGACCAGGTTTTGCTCAGGGTATCTCCTATGAAGGGGATTATGCGTTTCGGGAAGAAAGGGAAGTTGGCACCGAGATATGTGGGACCATTTCCTATTATTGAGCGGATTGGACCGGTTGCGTATAGGCTTGGATTACCAGAGCATTTGCATCGGATTCACGATGTGTTTCATATTTCCTCGCTAAGGAAATATCTCAGGGACAGTTTGGCTCATTCTCATATTGCTTTGGAGGACATCGATCTCCAACCTGATAGCTCCTGCGAGGAGGGGCCGATTGCTATTTTGGACCGAAGTGAGCGGAAACTGCGGTCAAAGATAGTCCCGTTAGTGCGTGTTCAGTGGCGACATCATAATGTCGAGGAGTCCACATGGGAGCGCGAGGATGAGATGCGCGAACGTTATCCAGAGTTGTTCTTACCAGGTACTTTTTAGTTTCGAATTTCGGGACGAAATTCTGTTATTAGGGGGGAAGTATGTAATACCCCGTATTTTTGGCAATATTTATTTTGGGATTAATTAATTAAATGAGAATTAATTGGGAATTTATCCGGATAAAATACTAGCGAGATGTGAGTTGGTAATTGACTATATTGAGTATATATGATGATTTATGAATATTGAATTATGAGATTGTCGTGAGATTGATATACGGCAATTTGGACATTTTATTGGGACGCGGGTGACAGTCGCGTCAGGTTATAATTATTTTATTTATAAAAGTGAATTTAAATTCTATTAACCGTATGGTCGTTTTGAGTGCGCCAACGCATCCGGAAGGGTCGAGATAGTCAGAAAACACTAGCCGGGGGTTTAGTTTGGGTCCCGGGGTATTTTTAGGCCATACCGGCAACATAAAGGGTATTTTGGTAATTTCGTATTTTTGGGAATTTAAAGTGACGAAAATTAGGTGTCTTTATCTGATTGGGAATTGACCCACTAAACCCACTAACCAACCCTTAATGAACCAATAAGCTACGGGGGTTATCAAATTAGGTTTCCAAAACTTTCCCCAAAGAAAACCCTAGCCACCATTGGAGATAAGCTTGGAGAGAGAGAGATAAAAGGGAATTCTGCAGAAAGAGAGAGAGAACTTCATCAAATCGTCATCAAATCAGAGATTGAATCAAGGCAAGTGGTTTAATTTCAATTATTATAGAGAATTCATCTTCCATGTGTAGGAATTTACATAAATCAAATTGTTCTTGAGAGTTTAATAAAAACCCATTTTAATTGGACTTAGAACTTAAATTTTGAGAAGAAATTGCATGTAGAATCGTATAGAGATGATTACCTTGATGTTAATGTATGTTGGATGTGACACAAACGGATCTAAATTGAGTAAATTGATGATATTAAATTCTAGGGTTTATGTTCTTGAAAATTGGGGAAAAGTGAAGAGACTTGATGATTTAATGATGTTTAGGATGAATTGATTCCTTAAAACACGTTAGTACGTGACCTTAATATGTTTAGGGATGATTAGAGACCATAAAACATTGTTGGGACGAATTTTGGTTGAGATTAGAAGTGTAGAAATTGCTGAAAAACGAATATAGAATTTCTGGGCTTGATTCTGGTCACTCGTTAGAAGACCTACCCAGGTCGTTCGAACGAGCTTCTAACGAGTTGACAGTTTGGGGTTCTAACGAGAGGGATGTTCGTTCGGTAATCTCGTTCGAACGAGATATCGTTAGATAGCCCAGTTCGTTCGAACGAAACCTCGTTCGAACGAGACTTCTAACGAGCTGGCAGTTTTTTTTTTTTGGCCTGTTTTGATTTTGGGAGTCCCGTAAACTTGTTCGAGGATAAAGATAACATTCCTTTGATGGTGTATTAGTATACTTGGTACATTTGGGTTATAATGAGGAGTAAATTATACAAGTGTGGATCAAATCAAATAGACATTTGAGTCGAGACGTGAGTGCCTACTGCGACGTGAGAATAAATTATGGCGCGTATAAATATGGACCGGGATTATATAAGTTGTATATATATTAAGTTGGTACGAGAATGCGATAAGTACTACAATTAAATTACGGTGATTACTAAGATGCGTGTTTACTTAGTATTGGTATATGATTTGTGTGTATGACATACCTACCATACTTGCTATCACGGGAGGTTTGCGTTCGCTTAGGGCCCTCTAATCCTTGTGTTGCCCGGATTTAGACTGGTTACCTTGATGAACATAGGTCATAGAAAGACTTATTGGGATGTTGATAAGTCCGCTGATCGTGGGAGCGTAGGTATGTGCGTGACCATGTGATGTGACTGTGTTCGCCTCCATTATTTGTGATGTTGTTATCTATGAACTATTCCTGAGAGATTCGGAATATGTGATCCTTATGTACGTGATGGATAGCAGAGTATGTGTGCACCGTAGCTTAGTTCTCTGGGTGCTTGTATTGTATATTTATGATGTGAATAATATACACTTAATTAATGGGAACCTTCATGTTTATGTTGTGAATATAATTACGGTATTGTTTCGAGAAAAAAACATAACGGGCTAACTGATAGTGAAATATATTGCATATTGAGCATCTGAGTTTACGTTAAACCCCTATTTAATTGAGATCGTTATTATGTTAACGGGAACCGAGTATTAAGGGTAGAACCTATAACAGTTTAGCTAGTTATGATGTCACTTAGCTAGTGGTTAGTGTCATTTTAGATGGGTACTTACGTTAGGAGTGCACAGTTAGACTAGAGGTGAGAATTTCATGTGAGTGCACGTCCTAACATGTACTTTGCATTTAATGTTTTAAATGTTTTTAAAGCACTTGCAGGTTTTTAAAATATCTCCACATTCGGGCTCTGACCCGTTTGCTTTCAAATCTATTTTTCTTGTAAAACCATTTTAGGTGGCCAGCCACAAGGACACCATGCATAGGATACTCATTCAAATGACGAACTGTAGCTGTTTGTGGAAGTTACAGGGATTTGCTTGTAGACGCTTCTATCATTTGGATTCCATGTTCAGTATTCCTCAGTTTTAGGGCATGTTGCCCAGTTCCATTAGAGATACTTTTCCATTTCAGTTTTTCAGACTTTGGCATGTATTGATTCAGTATTCAGTATTTAGTTATTCATTTCGGTTGTGGAGTTTGTTGTGAGGAGTTTTCCTCTGGATTTATTTATATTGTGATGGCTATTCTATTATTTCGTTATGGTGAATGGTGATATTATTCTTGGTTTAAATCTTTTACTGCAATTTAATCAGACTTTAATTAAAATTTGGCAACTTACTTTTTAAATACTAGGTGGTAAGTAATAATAAAATGTTTTCGACAGTGATGATATTAACTGAGCCAACTTGGCATTTTGGTTTAATTTAATAAAGGAGTAGCTACCCGGTATTTAATTAGTCGGGGTGTCACAGGTGGTATCAGAGCGTCAGGTTCTAGTGTCCTTTAGGATCTGTACGGCTATTATGTTTCCGCTAAGTTTTCTTTGATATAGAGCCCTATATTTTAGGACTGTTGTACTCTTTTGTGTATGCTTCGTTCTTCAGCTATTTTAAGTTTATAACTGCGAACTTATAAACTTTATTCTTAATTCAGATGCCTCCACGACGTGCACGACGAGTTCCCAGGGATGCAACGCCCGAACCCCAGCCCGTTCCAGTTCAGGGCATGATGAACGCCGCTGAGGTTGCAGCTATAGTAGCCCAAGCGGTAAATGCCGCAATTGCCGTAGTTCAGCAGGCACCACCTCAGGCACCGGTTGCCGCGCCAGTACAGGCAAATGCATTCCCGTCTGGTTGGGAACGTGTACGTGACGCTTTTCAGAAAGTGCATCCGCCAGAGTTTGCAGGTAGCTCAGATGTGGTAGTCTCGAGCCAATGGAGGAAGGATATGCAGAGGCACTTGAGGATGTATGAGTGCACGGATGTTCAGAAGCAGGTGCTAGCTACTTTCAAGCTAGTTGGATCTGCGCTGCAGTGGTGGGAGTCTATTACCACCGTGGAAGAGAGGGATACTCTCACTATTCAGGATTTTTGGATGCGGTTCGACCGCAAGTACTTACCGTCAGCTGTTCACACGGAAATGAGGAGGAAATTGATGAATCTGAAGCAGGAGGGTAAGACCGTGGCCGAGTATGAGGCCGAGTTCACGAATCTGTTGAATATCGTTTCGGATGAGATACCGACAGAAAATAAGAAGATTGAGAAATTCACCGACGGGTTGACATGGAGGATCCGTCAGCATCTGTTAGGGAACCTTTCGTTGGCCACTTATTCTGATGTGGTTAACGCTGCTTTGTTACACTGCTAGGATCACCGCTTTCATATGGCTGAGGGCAAGAGATCCGGAGAGTCTAGCCATCACGGCAGGACTGGAGGGCATGGTGCCAGTGGGGCACAATCTGTTCAGGGGCAGAAACAGGGTGAGCAGGGTTCCCAACAGGGGGATCAGAAGAGGTTCAGATCAGGGAACTACAGGCACGGACAGGGAGGTTTCCGTCAGGGCCATCAGGGTCCAAACGGCCAACAGGGGCAGAATGGGCAACAGTTTCAGCAGGGCTAGCAGGGCTAAGGGAGGAACGGTAACGGCCACCAGTATCGGGGACAGCAGGGGCAGAGAGGAGGGAACTTTCCGGGAAAGTGTTTTGTTTGTGGCAAGACTGGCCATAAACGACAGGATTGTCCTGATAGGGGCAGGGCCCCACAGCAGCAGCAGAAAGGTGCTCGCCAGGAGCCACAGAGGCCTATGTTTCCCGCCGCTCTCCCCGCACCGCCACATATGGCAGCATTGCCACCCATTCCAGCGGTCCCAGCTCAGCAGGGGCAGCTACAGTATGGACAGTGTCTATAACGTCCACCAGGCAGCAGTTCCACAGGCACCGCCTGCGATTGAGGGTACGTTTCCTATCCATGGCACTATGGGTCAGGTATTGTTTGATACGGGGGCTACACATTGTTTTAATAGCTACACATTTCGCGAAGGCTTTAGGGTTGTTAGCCACAGCGGAGAGCACAGCGACGTGTGTCAACTCACCATTGGGGAATGGGTCACTTATATTCTTTATATGCCGGGGAGTGGGGGTAGAGATTGGTGGTTTGGTATTACTTGCAGACATGTTGGTATTAGATATGCATGTTCACGATGTGATTATCGGTATGGATTGGCTCGTAGCTTATAGGGCCATGATTGATTGCTTCAGCGGGAGCATTATTTTTGCCATTCCGGGGCAAGAGATATTTGTAGTGGCGATGCCTCGCCCAGAGGGAGGATCGACCGCTCATCTGTATTACATAGAGGAGGATACCTCTAAGGAGGTTGTGATTCCTTTAGTTTCTATCCCAGTTGTCAGGGAGTATTCGGATGTGTTTCAGGAGATACCGGGCCTATCCCCCAGTCGAGAGATAGACTTTGTTATAGATTTACTACCAGGTACGAGACTTATAGCACGTGCACCGTACCGTATGGCTCCAGCTGAGATGAGGGAGTTACGGGATCAGATTGAACAATTGTTGGGTCAGGGGTTTATACGGAGGAGTACTTCACCGTGGGGTGCCCCTGTGTTGTTCGTAAAGAAGAGAGATGGTTCACTGAGATTGTGTGTGGACTACCGAGAGTTGAATAAGGTCACGATACGGAATAAGTATCCGTTGCCTCGAATCGATGACTTATTCGACCAGTTGAGAGGAGCTTCTTTCTTCTCGAAGATTGATTTGAGATCGGGATACCATCAGTTGCGTATCAGGGAGGAGGATGTCTCGAAGACTGCGTTCTTGTCGAGATATGGTTCTTACGAGTTTCGGGTTATGCCTTTTGGTTTGACCAACGCTCCAGCAGTGTTTATGGACTTGATGAACAGAGTGTTCAGGGATTTCCTAGATCAGTTTGCCATTGTCTTCATCGATGATATTCTGGTTTACTCCCAGACAGAGGAGGAGCACGCCGAGCATTTGAGGCAAGTTTTGCAGACGTTGCGTCAGAAAGAGCTGTATGCAAAGTTTGAAAAGTGCGAGTTTTGGCTGAAGGAAGTCCAGTTTTTGGGTCATATCATTTCCGACCGGGGGATATCTGTTGATCCGGGGAAGGTATCCGCGGTGAGGGAGTGGGGACAACCCACGACACCGACTGAGATTCGTAGTTTCTTGGGCCTAGCAGGATACTACAGGAGGTTCATTCGGGGATTTTCGAAGATAGCGGGTCCTTTGACACATCTGACTCGTAAGGGTGTGCCATTCATCTGGAGTGATGCCTGTCAGTTGGCATTTGATGAGTTAAAGGACAAATTGACCTCAGCACCTGTGTTAGCATTGCCGAGACCGGGAGTTGAGTATTTGGTTTACACCGATGCGTCTTTGCAAGGACTTGGAGGTGTATTGCAGCAGGAGAGACAAGCCATAGCTTATGCTTCCCGTAAGCTTAAGCCTCATGAGAAGAATTACCCCACGCATGATTTGGAGTTGGCGGCGGTGGTATTTGCCCTACGGATTTGGAGGCACTATCTTTTGGGGGAGAAGTTCCAACTGTTCACGGACCACAAGTCCCTACAGTACCTGTTCACGCAAAAGGAGTTGAATATGCGACAGCGTAGGTGGCTTGAGTTTGTGAAAGACTACCAGTTCGATATTCAGTATCACCCGGGTAAGGCTAACGTGGTGGCAGACGCGTTGAGCCGTAGGCCAGCAGATGAAGTGGCAGAGGTGTGGAAGGCCAAGTGGAAGGAATTGGGACACCAGGATGCAGTGGCCCGATCTTTCATGTCTGTGATGACTGTTACACCGCAGATTGTCACGAAGGTAGTACGGGCACAGGCTAATGACTCGTTCTGTCAGGAGCAGATAGTTCGATTACTAGCAGAGGGAGCCAAGTCCTATACCGTTAGCTCAGACGGGGGATTACGCTTCAATGGGAGATTGGTGGTTCCGGAAGGGGAGGAATTGCGACACGATGTGATGGCAGAGTCGCACGGCTCACGGTTCGCGGTACATCCCGGAGGGGACAAAATGTACCAAGACATGAGACGGCAGTATTGGTGGAGTGGTATGAAGAAAGATATTGCTGAGTTTGTTTCGAAATGCGCCACTTGTCAGCTTGTAAAAGTGGATCATCAGAGACCGGCAGGACTGCTACAGCCGTTGGAGGTCCCGGTGTGGATGTGGGAGAGCCTATCCATGGACTTTATCACGGGGTTGCCTACGTCGTAGAGGGGTCACGACTCCGTTTGGGTAATTGTGGACAGATTGTCCAAAGTCGCTCATTTTTTACCCGTAAGGACTGACTACACTACGGGACAGTATGCCCAGCTCTTCATTTCAGAGATTGTGAGACTTCACGGTGTACCCTTAAATATCGTGTCTGTCAGAGACAAGATATTTGTTTCGCGGTTTTGGGAGAGTTTCCAGGAGACCATGGGCACGGAATTGCGGTTGAGTACGGCTTATCATCCGCAGACCGATGGGCAGACCGAGCCCACAAATCAGATGCTGGAGGACATGCTACGCATGTGCATTATTGACTTTGGGGGTGGATGGGAGCAGTACCTTCCACTGGTAGAGTTTTCTTACAACAACTCCTATCAGTTCACTATTGGCATGGCTCCGTTTGAGGCATTGTACGGTAGACCTTGTCGTTCCCCAGTATGTTGGTTGGAGGTGGGGGACAACAAACTACTTGGGCCGAAAGTTATTCAGGATACTTCGGCGAGGATAGAAGTGATTCGAAGTCGCATTCGGGTAGCTCAAGACAGGCAGAAGAGCTATGCTGATGCGAAGGGGTTCTTCAGAGAGTTCCAAGTAGGGGACCAGGTTTTGCTCAGGGTATCTCCTATGAAGGGGATTATGCGTTTCGGGATGAAAAGGAAGTTGGCACCGAGATATGTGGGACCATTTCCTATTATTGAGCGGATTGGACCGGTTGCGTATAGGCTTGGATTACCAGAGCATTTGCATCGGATTCACGATGTGTTTCATATTTCCTCGCTAAGGAAATATCTCAGGGACAGTTTGGCTCATTCTCATATTGCTTTGGAGGACATCGATCTCCAACCTGATAGCTCCTACGAGGAGGGGCTGATTGCTATTTTGGACCGAAGTGAGCGGAAACTGAGGTCAAAGATAGTCCCGTTAGTGCGTGTTCAGTGGCGACATCATAATGTCGAGGAGTCCACATGGGAGCTCGAGGATGAGATGCGCGAACGTTATCCAGAGTTGTTCTTACCAGGTACTTTCTAGTTTCGAATTTCGGGATGAAATTCTGTTATTAGGGGGGAAGTATGTAATACCCCGTATTTTTGGCAATATTTATTTTGGGATTAATTAATTAAATGAGAATTAATTGGGAATTTATCCGGATAAAATAATAGCGAGATGTGAGTTGGTAATTGACTATATTGAGTATATATGATGATTTATGAATATTGAATTATGAGATTGTCGTGAGATTGATATACGGCAATTTGGACATTTTATTGGGACGCGGGTGACAGTCGCGTCAGGTTATAATTATTTTATTTATAAAAGTGAATTTAAATTCTATTAACCGTATGGTCGTTTTGAGTGCGCCAACGCATCCGGAAGGGTCGAGATAGTCAGAAAACACTAACCGGGGGTTTAGTTTGGGTCCCGGGGTATTTTTAGACCATACCGGCAACATAAAGGGTATTTTGGTAATTTTGTATTTTTGGGAATTTAAAGTGACGAAAATTAGGAGTCTTTATCTGATTGGGAATTGACCCACTAAACCCACTAACCAACCCTTAATGACCCAATAAGCTACGGGGGTTATCAAATTAGGTTTCCAAAACTTTCCCCAAAGAAAACCCTAGCCACCATTGGAGATAAGCTTGGAGAGAGAGAGATAGAAGGGAATTCTGCAGAAAGAGAGAGAGAACTTCATCAAATCATCATCAAATCAGAGATTGAATCAAGGCAAGTGGTTTAATTTCAATTATTATAGAGAATTAATCTTCCATGTGTAGGAATTTACATAAATCAAATTGTTCTTGAGAGTTTAATAAAAACCCATTTTAATTGAACTTAGAACTTAAATTTTGAGAAGAAATTGCATGTAGAATCGTATAGAGATGATTACCCTGATGTTAATGTATGTTGGATGTGACACAAACGGATCTAAATTGAGTAAATTGATGATATTAAATTCTAGGGTTTATGTTCTTGAAAATTGGGGAAAAGTGAAGAGACTTGATGATTTAATGATGTTTAGGATGAATTGATTCCTTAAAACACGTTAGTACGTGACCTTAATATGTTTAGGGATGATTAGAGACCATAAAACATTGTTGGGACGAATTTTGGTTGAGATTAGAAGTGTAGAAATTGCTGAAAAACGAATATAGAATTTCTGGGCTTGATTCTGGTCACTCGTTAGAAGACCTACCCAGGTCGTTCGAACGAGCTCGTTCGAACGAGCTTCTAACGAGCTCGTTCGAACGAGCTTCTAACGAGTTGACAGTTTGGGGTTCTAACGAGAGGGATGTTCGTTCGATAATCTCGTTCGAACAAGATATCGTTAGATAGCCCAGTTCGTTCGAACGAAACCTCGTTCGAACAGCCTCGTTCGAACGAGACTTCTAACGAGCTGGCAGTTTAGGCCTTTTTGGCCTGTTTTGATTTTGGGAGTCCCGTAAACTTGTTCGAGGATAGAGATAACATTCCTTTGATGGTGTATTAGTATACTTGGGACATTTGGGTTATAATGAGGAGTAAATTATACAAGTGTGGATCAAATCAAATAGACAATTGAGTCGAGACGTGAGTGCCTACTGCGACGTGAGAATAAATTATGGCGCGTATAAATATGGACCGGGATTATATAAGTTGTATATATATTAAGTTGGTACGAGAATGCGATAAGTACTACATTTAAATTACGGTGATTACTAAGATGCGTGTTTACTTAGTATTGGTATATAATTTGTGTGTATGACATACCTACCATACTTGCTATCACGGGAGGTTTGCGTTCGCTTAGGGCCCTCTAATCCTTGTGTTGCCCGGATTTAGACTGGTTACCTTGATGAACATAGGTCATAGAAAGACTTATTGGGATGTTGATAAGCCCGCTGATCGTGGGAGCGTAGGTATGTGCGTGACCATGTGATGTGACTGTGTTCGCCTCCATTATTTGTGATGTTGTTATCTATGAACTATTCCTGAGAGATTCGGAATATGTGATCCTTATGTACGTGATGGATAGCAGAGTATGTGTGCACCGTAGCTTAGTTCTCGGGGTGCTTGTATTGTATATTTATGATGTGAATAATATACACTTAATTAATGGGAACCTTCATGTTTATGTTGTGAATATAATTACGGTATTGTTTCGAGAAAAAAACATAACGGCCTAACTGATAGTGAAATATATTGCATATTGAGCATCTGAGTTTACGTTAAACCCCTATTTAATTGAGATCGTTATTATGTTAACGGGAACCGAGTATTAAGGGTAGAACCTATAACAGTCTAGCTAGTTATGATGTCACTTAGCTAGTGGTTAGTGTCATTTTAGATGGGTACTTACGTTAGGAGTGCACAGTTAGACGAGAGGTGAGAATTTCCTGTGAGTGCACGTCCTAACATGTACTTTGCATTTAATGTTTTAAATGTTTTTAAAGCACTTGTAGACGAACTGTAGCTGTTTGTGGAAGTTACAGGGATTTACTTGTAGACGCTTCTATCATTTGGATTCCATGTTCAGTATTCCTCAGTTTTAGGGCATGTTACCCAGTTCCATTAGAGATACTTTTCCATTTCAGTTTTTCAGACTTTGGCATGTATTGATTCAGTATTCAGTATTTAGTTATTCATTTCGGTTGTGGAGTTTGTTGTGAGGAGTTTTCCTCCGGATTTATTTATATTGTGATGGCTATTCTATTATTTCGTTATGGTGAATGGTGATATTATTCTTGGTTTAAATCTTTTACTGCATGTTAATCAGACTTTAATTAAAATTTGGCAACTTACTTTTTAAATACTAGGTGGTTAGTAATAATAAAATGTTTTCGACAGTGATGCTATTAACTGAGCCAACTTGGCATTTTGGTTTAATTTAATAAAGGAGTAGCTACCCGGTATTTAATTAGTCGGGGTGTCACACGCTTTCTCTCTCATCTCTCAACAAACCCACGACACCCATCCCAGCTCCACCTCGAACTACCTCTTAACCCAGAGTTAAAATCCGTGTTACCCACTTCGCGGGTGTCAATCAAACCACCGATAGCTTCAAATTCAGCCACACCCATTCCCATATGCCAATCCTTATACCTCCGGCCAGTTATGCTCAACCCCATGTCGACGGCCAGAAACTTAACTCGACCCGCGAGTTCCATCTCCATTCCGTCCAAACCCCGGCGACAACCCCTCGTCCATCTGCTCACCACCGCCAGCGCCAGCTACCCTCCACCCGTCGCCATACCCATTTTCGGCCAGCCACAACCTTCGACCCCTTTCGGCCCTGACCCTACAGACCCGCGGCCCATTTTGGTATCCCAAACTCACCACCTGCCCCTCTTTCGATCGGATCCAACCCGTGCCGCTACCAAACCCGTCGTCGCCAGCGTCCTGACCCATCTCCGGGCTGCCCTGTCCTGCCCGAACCTGGAACCCAATCCACCCCTGTCGCGACTTCATCCCTCAAACCGGATCAACCCACAATCCAACAGCAACCAAACCCAATTTTTTAAAACCAAATCGTGTCCTTTAAAATAGGAACAAACACCCACTTGCCAAGCGGTTACATAAATCCACAAGTCCCTTTGACTTGGCCATTAACAAAATCCCATAAATCTCTCAACCAAGAAAAAATCACGGGATTCTAAAAAAAAGGGGGAAAGGCCACTTTAAAAAGGGGACTCTCATCAGATACAAAAAGAAGAGACGCATAGAGAGAGAAAAACTATGTATATTATGTACAATTTAGGGTGATGAAAAAAAATCAAAAAATACAAAAAAAATGAATTTAGCTTTAGAATCATTTTTTGGTTTAGTTTTTAGCGTTCTTTTTGTAATCAAGTACTGAAAATTGTGAAGAAGTTGGACGCATGTCAAGGCGCATTTCAAGACAAATTTGTGGAAAAAATTGCGTATTGTATTTCTACATTCTCTTTTCAATTTATTTCCTTCTTGACATATTGTTTATCGTTGTTTATGCACACATGAGAATGTTTGGCTAAACACCTCGTTTAAGGGGTGGGATGCACTGCGAATGATGTTAATTTAATTAATTGGTTTCTTTATTATTATATTTCTAGGTAAATTAATTTTAACTGTCACCAATTAATTTATGTAACGAGAGTTAGTAAATTAATTGAACAAATTAATGTTCGAATTTAGGAATCGAACTAGAGATAGGTTTTTTCGAAATTTGAATATTAATTCGGTATTAAAATTTGAGGATTGCTATTGTTTTCGTTAAATTGATCATAGCGGGTAATTTTCTGAAAATAATATAATTCGTAATTTTTCATTGTGTGACATTTTTAAAATAATTTTTTGAAAAAGATTTTATTAAATTTATAATTTTAACGAGAGTTAGATTATCGATTTAATATTATCTCGAAATATTTTAAATTAATAAATTGAGAAATTAAAATAATTGAAAATGCAGTGTAATCCCATCTCTTGACCTTCTCACATTTATCACACTCGGTTACACTCTTTATTTAGTCATTTAGTAATTTTAGCATTTAGTTAGTTAATTTTTCCCTTGATTTTAAAAAAAATAAATAAAGAAAGAAAAAATAATAATATTTTCATAAAAAAAATGGAATTGCACGTTTTCACATTAATTGTTTCACCTTGGAAGTTGGATTGATACCCGTATTTACCGCAATACCAGTTATTTTAGACAAGTGTTGTAGGTAGTCAAGAGAATTTTGAGAGTGGCTTTTGCACTACAACGATACATACGCAAAAAGCTTCTTATCAAATGGCGTCGTTGCCGCTTTCTTGGCCTGGAAGAAATTGAAGACTTGTAATTTTATTTTTTTTACTTGTAATTATTATTTCTTCTCCCTCCTCCTTAGACTGGTTGTACAGGCTTACTGAAGCTTTGTATTTATTTTGGTGCTTTTTGACACCGGTTTATTTGTAATAATTATTCATATAAAAAAAGCGAAAAGGGAAACCGGACAAGGTAGAGAGAGGGCGTCCAAAGGCGAGGATTTAGAAGCCTCTCTACTTTGGGTCGGTAGGACTCCCGGGGATGACTGAGATAGGCGAGATCTCCCCCCGGTCGACTCAACTCGATCTTCACCCCACGTGTGTAAAAACCGTGGGAGGTACAATTTTTTTATCCCTCGCGAATCTCCTGCAAGCGAGTTCAATTTTTGTATGATTAATTGCTCATATGTGCTTTTAATTTCTGCATCGCACTTAAATTGAATGTTTTGATGAATTAATTTACCTAAGACCTAGCCCCGGTTATTGAAACGAGAAGGGATTTCATCAAATGACTCACTCGATTATCCATTGTGTGCTATCCTAGCTGTCATTAAATTTAAAATCAATCAACTAGCTAGCCCCGTAGGAACACATTTTTACAACAGGCGATCACAAAGATAAATTCCGTGAACTTTGTCGCCCGCGGACGTAATTAAAATTTGACTACCCCTTTCACTAATTTTGACGATAATAATTGGCTATGTGCTCGTTAGAATTTTTTCTTAACTCGTGTGTGTCTAATTCCATTCTTTAGGTAGTCGGTTTTAGTTAGTTCGATCACATCCAGAGTCCATTTTCTACCCTTTTCCGAAAAAACCCAAAAATATTTTCCTTCTTTTTTAAAAATATTTTCGAAAAAGTCCCAAAAATATTTTCCTTCTTTTTTTAAATATTTCCAAAAATCCCAAAACGATTTTTTTTTTCCATATTTAAAATACGAAAAATATTTTCCTTTTCTTATTTTCAAAAATCACAAAAAGATTTTCTTTTCTTTTGAACAATATTTTAAACCCCAAAAATATCCCTCTTGTCATGGCCGAAGAACGTCCTTTACGGGAATACTTTGGCCATTTCACATTCTCTTGACATTTGTTTGATGATAAGCCCGAATCTCACCTTCATTCATTAATTGATTTTTAACTCTCAAACACCCACTTTTGATACTCGTGTGTCGTCCACGCACACATCTCCTATTCCATCGCCTCCGGTGACTAGTGTCCACCCATCCCATGCTTAGTCGTGCACACATTGCTTTCTTATCGATCACGTGTCCCATGAGTGCCCATTTATATTCTCTCCATCTGAACCCACCACGGAACATGTGTCTCCATATGACACTGTTTTGGACCCACCCTCGACGTATTGTCACGACGTATCTAATGTCGAGGGGTATGAGTACCCAAGCTCTTCATGGAGGCGTGATCACCCTTCCATGCAATACAAATCCCAATGTCATGTTGTGGATCCTTAAGGTTTCCAACAGTCGTTATCGCCACCTTGGGCACTCATTCACGATCAGTTCTCTCACTTCGCACCCCATGAGCCTCAACCATTTGTCCATCACGAAGGCGCTCCTTTCGTGTATGATGAACTTGTCCCCACTCCACACACTTCCTTCGAGTATTCTCCTTATAATCCTATCCATAACGAGTTGTTTCCACCTCAACCACGACCGCCACCTGCCACCACTTCACCACCACCTTGCACATCCACTCTCGAAAATCTTTTGCACAAGTTTGCGCACACTCTTCAATCTCAAACTGAATCACTTCAAAGGCTTGAACAACGATTATATGATTTTGAGTGTGCGAACGAGATGGATTCCACCCCAAGTCAACCCATTATTGACCTCGCGTGGGATGATGATGCGTCGTCTTGTGCCACTGATTTTGAGTGTGACCAACCCTATCCTCCCGAGAATCTTGAAGTTGCGACCACCCGGTGGTTCGGGTCCCAAGTCGACAATAGTGTTGACATATCCATTGACAGTGAGACTGATCCCACACCGCCTTATCCTTTCAAACCCACCATTGAGTTTCACCTTTCCCCTTCCACCGAATCCATAATTATTCCCGAGCCTACACCTTTTGACCCTTTTATGTGTGTTCCTGAGGAACCCATTATTTATAGGTTAGCTCCGGCTGCGAGTGCTACCCACTGTCCTGAGATTGCATCCGAGATGATTTCTACCTCTCGGGATATGGATCCTGACCCACCATGCTTGGCTCCCCTCGAGACGAATGTTGATGTAGATCCATCTATCTCGGATCTTACAACCTCGTTAGACTTTTTCACCACCTTGGATGGTGAAGTTATGGTGGCTAAGTTGATCACTCCCTCATTTATTTCCACACTTCCTCCCGCGAGGGCCCTTGAGGATCACTCCGCGCTTCATGAGTAATGTGTGCCTCCTACTCGTGAGTTAGATCATCTTCCCCCACCCTTTGTCCCACCCGATCCACCCACTATCCCTTCCACCCCACCACTTGGTTTGGATCTTGTTATTGCCCATCACTTGTTCCCATCTACGTATTTAGGTCCTCACCTACATCCATCCCCCACCCTAGTACTCCACGATCACATTTGTGCATTTTTCCTTGGTACCACTATCTATGAGAGTATTTGTGTTACTCTTATCTTTTGTGACACCGAGCTTGTTACTTTATTCACACCACTTCCATGTGGTGTTGATTTTTTCCATCGACAGCTCCCTGGCGTGTCACGGTGCGACCATTATCACCGTCCATTTATACAACGGTCGTGCACTTTCTCTGAGACCCACCCCATTATTATTGCCAAACCATTTTACCTTCCCCACCAACTTGAGCACCATTCTTACAGGGCCCTAGTTGCCCTCACCTTTCGGCTCAATAAGGCTTGTGACCGATGCATGTTCACCTTCACCCTTGCCCATCTTCGCCTTACCCCAATACCCACCCAACCCTGGTCCACCGATGCTTTGCATCGAGTGATGCACTTCGCCATACAAGTGCATTGACCTCTTTTTTAGCCTTTATCCAACAAGACTGATGCTCCAGTCTTGTTTGGGGGTGATTTTTGTCACCCCATTTTCCTTCCACCCTGTGATTTTCATCATTCATATCCTTAGGGTGAGGTTGGTTCAGTCTGGTTGAAGACGTTAAACTTAGCTCTATTGGGAGGCAGCCCGTTGTTCATTGTTTATGAGTATGAGTCTTATCCTGTTTGGGGGTGGTGTTTCACACCACCCAATGATTTTCACATACTTTATAGACTTGTACGTATTTTTGTATCACATATGTTCTTCAGGTTTCATCTATCCTCCAGAATGCGGTACATTTTCATTAGTAGTTCATTATGGTAATATCTTTCCTCCCTTGTGCTTTTATTTTTATATATGGTTTTAAACATCGAGGACGATGTTCTCTTTTGTTTGGGGGTGGAAAATTTATCAACATCGTACCTCTTTTGAAAATTTTCAGAAACAAGTGATTTAAAAAAATTTGTACACTTAAATTTGAATTTTTATTATATGATTTGTCTATCATCCCTCTTTTAGAAATCTCGAAATACCCCTATTCGACCCTAAAATTACACTTTTTACAAATAAATTAATTAATACCTGTTTAAGCGTACTCACACCATGAATTCCTAAACTCGGTAATTTGCACTATCACGTCTATAATCAAAAGTTGAAGAGTAAATATATTCTCAAGAAAGCCTTAAAAGATCACTAGTGGCGACTTAAACCCGTGAGATTTGAGCTTTTTACCTTTTTGAGGGTTTTACGTATCTCAGAGTCACAAGTTGACTAAACTTTCTTTGGGTACTACGTTTAGTCGTTGTATGATCCCATTATTTTTTCAAATTTGTCTTAATCACTAAGAATGACATTACTTTCGAGTTGTAAGAAACATGTGTCTTGTAGTTTGTCCCGAGCACTAACCGATTTTTCCATACACGTACCATTTTCCCTATCACATTATCATTCACCCATTATCATTTTCCATATTACCCTTATCCATATGTCCCAAATACCATCCATCATTGCCATCATTTTTGATAAAAAGAGTGTTTGAAATTTTCCATGTAAATTGTCTTCATTTGTGCCATGAAAAGAAAAATGTATCGCAATATAAAAAATAAAAAAAAAATAAAAAAAAATGCAAGCAAAGAAAGAAAATAAAAATAGAAAAGAAGAAAAAGAAATATGCGATCATAAATTCAAAAGATGAAGACAATAGTCAATCAAAGTGTGTCACACTCTTCTCAAAACACCCCATCATTCATCTTCTTCATTAGCCCCTCATACCTTACACAAACCCTATTTTCACCCTTGGTAAAGTGTTCGGGCAAACGAAAAGACTCTATGGTGAATAACTCGACATTCTCGACATACTGGTTAGCATTCCTTCATGAGATCAGATTTTTTTTTCACGTATCCATCTTTTTCTTATAAAGTGTGTGAGACGTTTAAAATTGTTTACATTTACTCACCTCCTCACACACTAGAGAGATACACTTACCCAATTCTCAGAAAGTTCGATTCAGAGAGAGATATCCAGTGAGAATTGAAGTCTAAACGTTGATCCTATAAAGGCGATCTCAGAATTACTCTAATGATACTTAAGATTACCTCATAATAACAAATGCTGAGTTTTAGGAAGGATTGCGCTTTTGGTATTAAGTAATTTTATATCTCATTTTGATAGATTGAATACGACGTTCCTTGATGTCCTTTTAAAGTTGGGTTGTATAACATTTCATCATCTACTCAGATACTGCATTTTAATAAATTTTGAATTTTGTGGGTATATACTGCAAACCCTCACGAGACACCACTCGTCCTGTAGGGCAACCTACAGGTTTAACGGCTTGTTGCACATGCTAAGTGCAATCGCCAGTGCCTGCGAAAGTGGCACACTTTTGGTTACTTATCTTTGTTTTCTCTCTAATTTTTGTTCGAGGACTAGCAATGTTTTGTTTGGGGTGGTGTGATAAGCACCCAAAAGTGTCTATTTTATACCCCAAATAAATGCACTTTAGTCGCTCGTTTTTAATAAAAATGACCTTATGTTCGTATTTATTTATTTCTCAAGTCAACACGCAATTGTGATGTTAAATGATGATAAATCCAGTCAATTGCGATGCAGAAGCGGTTAAAATCATGAAACGAAGAAATCAAGACGATCGCAAAGTCTGGAGTCATATTTGAGTGTGCCGAGATGTGTTCCGATGCCTCGAACCAGTCCCGTAACCTTAACCTAGCCCAAACCGAGCCCAGTCCATCACCCGAGCCTTTATGTGTTGAGTTTGTACCTTTTTAGATTTTCTTAGATTTTTATTTTTAGTCGTTTTATTTTTAGGATTTATTTTAGATTAATTAGAATTTTCTAGGATTTATTTTCTATTTCTTTATTTTGATTTTAATTTTTAATCTTTATTTTATTAGGATTAATTTTTAGGAATTAATTTTTTAGATATTAGATTTCATTGTATATATTTTTATTTATTTTAGTTTTATTTTATTACGATTATATATTTTTTTGTTTTGATAGAGTTTTATTTTATTTCTTTTTATTTAGTTTGAGATGTTAGTTTTTTTAGTTTTATTAGATTTTAAGTTTTTATTTTATTTAGTTTTAATTTTATTTTTTTAGGTGTGTTAATTTTTAGGGCTACAAATCAAACACACACAAACCAGTCACACATTAACCTACCTACATCCAAACACACCCTTACATTACTATTCATCACCTTCAACCTCACCCCCATTACCCCTTTCTCTCTCATCTCTCAACAAACCCACGTAAAACCATCTCAGCTCCACCTCGGACTACCTCTTAACCCAGAGTTAAAATCCCTGTTACCCACTTCGCGGATGCCGATCAGACCACCGAGAGCTTCAAATCCGTCCACAACCATTCCCATATCCTTAACCTTATACCTCCGGCCAGTTATGCTCAACCCCACGTCGGCGGCCAGAAACTTAACTCGACCCGCGAGTTCCATCTCCATTCCGTCCAAACCCCCGCGACAACCCCTCGTCCATCTGCTCACCACCGCCGGCGCCAGCTACCCTCCACCCGTCGCCATACCCATTTCCGGCCAGCCACAACCTTCGACCCCTTTCGGCCCTGACCCTACAGACCCGCGACCCATTTCGGTCGGATCCAACCAGCGCCGCTACCAAACCCGTCGTCGCCAGCGTCCTGACCCATCTCCGGGTCTGCCCTGTCCGGCCCGAACCCGGAACCCAATCCACCCCTGTCGCGACTTCATCCCTCAAACTGGGTCAACCCACAATCCAACAGCAACCAAACCCAATTTTATAAAACCAAATCGTGTCCTTCAAAATAGGAACAAACTAGTTGAAAACTCGCGCGATGCGCGATTATGCGTTAAAGTAAAATATACACCCGTGAAATTCCAACCACATAAAAAATGATAAACCAAAATAGGAACTTGATTAAATGTAACAAAAATATAACTAAAACTCCAAAAGTAGTGAACTTTAAAACTTTACATACATAAAATTTATAGTTATTAGATAATAGTTTTTTAAAATCTTAATTCAACCATTGGTTTCGAAATAGGATAAATGAAATATCTTATGAAAAACTATCAAATTCTCAGTTGTGGGACTTGAAAATAAAAAATAAAAAAATATATATTTTAAACATTAATCTGAACCAAAACAATTTACAAAAAAAAAAAAATGAGCAGATTGGTGAACTCAAAACCTCATCTCAAAAAAATATATGATCGAAATATCAATTGAATGTAAACAGTTTCTAAAAAATCTTCCTTACGATAAATTAGAAAACATATAAATTGTAAGAACAATTGAGATATTAAATCAATCGAAAGATATATCTTATGAGAATGGGAAATCCAAAGAATCATTACAATGAAAAGCACAGAACAACTATATACCTTAAGCAAGAAGAATTAATAATCGATCTATTTTTTCGATAAAGCATAATAGCATATGGAAAATACTATCACATTGCATATAATTAGTATCACCCCATTTAGAGACTCCTTAATGGTAGACCACAATAAATGGGTGTTAAGATTTATAGAAAGGAGAGATATGGGGATGTACGAAAGTTTGGGATTTTTTTTCTTCAACTGAAAATGGAACATACACAAAAGCATATCTGATATTTCTTTTCAATTAAAAACTCAAGAAAACAACAAACTATATTACCCAGTAAATATAGATTACCCTAACAGATCAGAAAAAGGAAATGAAAGACAAACCTTGTTGTTAGGAGTAAGATACGTAAGCCTTCAAAATATTTAAAACTGCACTCTTTGTGTTTTTCACCTACACTAAAATTTTTTAATTTATTTTTCTTAACTGAAAGACCAAACCTTCGTAGAAATAACTGTAATTTTTTTTTTACAATCAAACACATCAAACAACTAACTACATATTATAGATATGATTAAGTATCCCTAAATAAATGAGAAGATATTTGAATAGTTTTATATGAGAGGGCATGAAAACCTTTTAGATTCCAACTAAGATAAATTAGGTGAAAATGTCGTAAAAAGAGGAATTTGTAAAGGTAGATGAGATTAATAGTAAACTTTCTTCTTGCCACGTGGACACTCTCTTTTCAAGTGAGATATAAATGCATGTATTGCATTTTAGAAAGACTAAAAAAATATGTTATTCAAACATTATAGAAATATGTATCAAAATATTTTTAATGAGCAAAATTTTGTATTAGTTCATAATTACATAAAAATTGGAGTTAAATTTACATAAAAAAAACTAATTGGCATGAAATTCACTTATAATTTTAATTAAAAAAAATAGATGTCCACAATGTGCATTTTTACAACCCTGGAAAAAAAATTCTTAAAGAAAAATTTACACAATCAAACACACCCAAAGTTAAAAGGTAAGAATCATAAAAAATATTCTCAATCAAACACACCCTATCACTCATTTTCAAAAGATTAATCTGACAACGATGATAGTTAGCATCTCATAAATTAGGGTTTGTTCTAAATATTTACAAGTTATCTAAATGCCTCATGCAAAATTATTCTCACATGACATCACCTTAGGATGCTGCATTGCAAGCCTGGTTCTCTGTCTGATCCGTTGGAGAGTTTCTGCACATGATTAAAGAATTTATAAATTGGCATCTTAAAGCACAAAAAGGGTCAAACATATCCAAAAGCTAGTTTCAAACATATATTAAGTTACAGTTACCTATACTATGTTTCTTACCTTTATTCCAAGTTTTTTCCCTTTATTTGATCGGGATATCCTCATCTGTCTCAACTTGTCTCTCTCATCGACTTCTGAGTCGCCTACGGATTGATCATCAACCACTTAAAGGCTTTTAGAATCAACATCCAAACTTAAATTATGGTAATCCCTTTGCCCATCATTACTCTGACTTAAGCATTTGGGTTTAAGGGCAGCAACTGCCTTAATCATAAGTCAATCCTTCCGCATCTCAATATGCCCAACATTAAATGTTTTCGATGATTCTGAGCTGTGGAATGATTTCCATGAAGATTCCAATCTCTTTTATTGCCAAATAGAGATGTCCCATGGTAGAAGATTTGAGAACTAATCGAATATAAAAAAAAATTTGGGAAGAAGACTATGTAGTAGAAATATCTGCACAATAGATGAAATATAATGTCAAAAGAGATGCGCATAAATTACCGTCCCTTTTGTATCATTTGAAAGGGGAGATGAATTGATTTTAATAAAGAAAATAATGTGTATCCCTTCAATTACAAATAGCTTTAGGAAGACAGAGGGACAAAAAAAAGCATTCAATTTAAAATGGTTAATAGGGAGATCAAATTAAGAGATTGGCACTATGAATGTAGACGATTTGGATACAAAATAAGAAAACGAAGAGGCTTTCAATGAGGAGGAGTCATAAATGCTCATAGAGATAGAGATAAAGAAGATTAAAATATAGAGTGCCACGTGGACACTTTCAATGATGAGGAGTCTTAAATGCTCATAAATGCCTTGTTTTGCATTTTATAGTATACTAGTTTTAAACCCCGCGCGATGCGCGAGCATAGTATATATAGACAGAGTCCGTTAAATTAATATTAAATTCATCATGAAAAGAAAAAATTAAATTATGAAAAGAAAGGGAGGACATTAAAATTGTAAAAATCAAAGGTTCATTTATATATATAGAGAGAGAGGGAGAGAGAGAGAGCGGATCAAGTGAGGTCTTCTAGTTTGAGGTATCTGAATGAGGTCTATTTTTTTAAAATAGTAAAAAAAATTATTTTGGGGCTAATTTTTTTTTTATGATTTTTAAACATTTTAGTAGGGCCAGAAAAAAATAATCAGCTCCAAATGAATTTTTTTACTATTTTTAAAAAATCGAACAAACTTTGTCAGTTTTTAACCGCTTAAAAACAACTTCAAAACTGATACAATTTGACCGTTTTTTTAAAATAGCAAAAAAATTGATTTAGCTCAAAAATATTTTTTTACTATTTTAAAAAAATGGACCTCATTCAGGATCCTCAAATTAGGTCTCACTTAATCCTTTCCCTATATATATATATATAACTATGAAAATTGTACAAATTAATTGTTAGTAAACCAATTTAGAATCGACAATTGAAATAACATAACTATTTAGCACATCTAATTTGGTTTCTTTAGATTAAATTTAAAGAACCAATAAATAATAAATAGAGATAACATAAAGTGATAAAAAATCGTCCTTCATCATCCGAGGTGATCATCAGTTCGTGTTTTGTTCCCAAAATCAATACTATGAATTTTATCCCTACCATTCTTATCATTGATAAACAAAAATAATCCATTTCACTAAAATCAATGTTAACATACAAATTAAAATAAAATACAAAATTCCGATACTCTCTGCATCGCCTTCAAGATCGAAATTCCGGACCAACCTCCCACGTGAAAGGACCGTAAACCTAAAATCTAAATTCATTCACAATCAAAACACATCTAAAGAGCACACGCTTCTCTCAATGCATTTTCCATTTCTTCCAAATAGTGTTCATATCTCAAAAGTCACCATCAAACCCACATCATGTTATTAACATAAAAAAATGTTCATATCTCAAAAGCCACCATCAAATCGGTTTCGTGATACAAAACCATTTTTCAACACAAATGGGTTATGTAATTTGAAGTCCCAAATCTGATTTCAAACCTTAAAATAGATGTTCCCTTTGATTCACCCTCTAATATCGATTCAAACCGTTAAAATCAATTCAATCTATAAAATCGATTTAGGCCCTAACTATTTATAAAGAAAAAAAAGTTAATACATTCTTATTAAGATGTAAGATATAAAAAAAAAACTCAAAAATAAGCTCACGTTACGGTTCGGATTGCCTGGACTGTAGTGGACATTATGAAAATCGGGTTGCCAAACGTGAGGTGTTTTGTAATGGGTGACGATCACATTTTTCTTCTTTCAATGGTTGTTTTTCTCCTGCAAATAATAAAATGAATTAGAAATAAAAAATGAATTAGAAGCGTAAGGGGAGGAGAGAGAGAAACAGTGAGAGAGAGTATGGGTTACCATCTACAGATATAAATTTTGTTAGTGGCTCTTCTTTCACAGATTTTGATTCAGAAGCTATACCTCCTTTCTAGAGAGATTTGAACTTGGCTTTCTCATTCTTCTTCTTCTTTGACTTGAGTTTTGGAGCCATTAATATTTCATTTTCAATAAAACCATTGGATAAATGAATGCTTTGAAACGGTGGAAAATGAATGCTTTGGAAATATAAGACAATAATACCATTGGATAAATGAAAGGGCGGAGTGAAAATGACGGTGTGGTGCGGAGTTAACGATTAGATTTTTCCACGTGGCACTCTATATGGCTTTGTATTTAATGTATAAGACACGTGTCATTCTCAGAGAATTTGGCTCTACAATATGTGCCACGTGGATAGGCTAATTGCAAAGCATAATAAATGCCTTGTTTTGCATTTTATAGTATTAAGAGATACCCACCTGCCAAGCTGTTACATAAAGCCACAAGTCCCTTTGACTTTGCCATCAACAAAGTCCCATAAATCTCTCAAACAAGAAAAAATCATGGGATTCTAAAAAAAAGGGGAAAGGCCACTTTAAAAAGGGGACTCTCAGATACAAAAAGAAAAGACGCATAGAGAGAGAAAAACTGTGTATATTATGTACAGTTTAGGGTCAAGAAAAAAATTCAAAAAAAATGAATTTAGCTTTAGAATCATTGTTAGGTTTAGTTTTTAGTGTTCTTTTTGTAATCAAGTGCTGAAAATTGTGAAGAAGTTGGACGCATGTCAAGGCATATTTCAAGACAAATTTGTGAAAAAAATTGCGTATTGTATTTTTACATTCTCTTTTCAATTTATTTCCTTCTTGACATATTATTTATTATTGTTTATGCACACATGAGAATGTTTGGCTAAACACCCCGTTCAATGGGTGGGATGCACTACGAATGATGTTAATTTAATTAATTGATTTCTTTATTTTTATATTTCTAGGTAAATTAATTTTTCTCTGTCACCAATTAATTTATGTAACGAGAGTTAGTAAATTAATTGAACAAATTAATGTTCGAATTTAGGAATCGAACTAGAGATAAGTTTTTCCGAAATTTGAATATTAATTCGGTATTGAAATTTGAGGATTGCTATTGTTTTCGTTAAATTGATCCTAGCGGGTAATTTTCTGAAAACAATATAATTCCTAATTTTTCATTGCGTGACATTTTTAAATTAATTTTCTGAAAAAGATTTTATTAAATTTATAATTTTAACGAGAGTTAGATTATCGATTTAATATTATCTCAAAATATTTTGAATTAATAAATTGAAAAATTAAAATAATTGAAAATGCAGTGTAATCCCATCTCTTGATCTTCTCACATTTATCACACTCGGTTACACTCTTTATTTAGTCATTTAGTAATTTTAGCATTTAATTAGTTAATTTTTCCCTTGATTGAAAAAAAAAATAAAAAATAAACAAAAAAAATATTTTCATATTTTTTTTTTGAAATTGCACGTTTTCACATTAATTGTTTCACCTTGGAAGTTGGATTGATACCTGTACTTACCGCTATACGAGTAATTTTAGACAAGTGTTGTAGGTAGTCAAGGGAATTTTGAGAGTGGCTTTGCACTACAACGATACATACGCAAAAAGCTTCTTATCAGTAGGCAAAAATACCTCATTTGGTTCAAAACATTCCTCGACTTCCAAAGTCTCGGAAGCAAAATCGTCGTCGGACTCAAATAATAAATCCAAGTCATGTTCCCATAAACGATTTTCTTCCTGATAACGATTTTCAATTTTCTCATTCTCATACATATTTAAGCCCTCACCGAATAGGTCGAGGTGCGGATCCATGAAAATGAAAACTTTGAAAATTACCATCGGATTTAAACGAAAAATCATTATTATAGGAATTTTGAAAACTATTGCAATTCGTTTCAAAATTCCTATTATAAGGAGGTAAAGGCCCAAAATCATTATCATCATCATCAAAATTCTAATAACCGAAGTTTTGACTTTCGTTATACTCGCCCAAAGTCATATTTGAATTTGAAATTCTTTGGGATTCTAAGTATTGACCGAAAGTCATAGGATTACGAGCATTTTGAGAATTATAACAATGATTACCGAAAGAATTGGAATAAGACATGCTTACCCCAAAAATGGCTCGAAATGGCGAATTCCACATTGCAAGTGCGCGCGCGAAAAATTCAAGCGTTTCTAAGTGCTCAAATGTGGAAGTCCTGCAAAAAGATTAGCAAATAATACAAATAGAAAGAAAGTACTACGAAATACTAGATCAAATAAAGTCTAAAACAAACAAGTCCCCGACAACGGCGCCATTTTGATTAATCGCGTGAAATGCGTGCTCGTGTAAGGGCACGGTCGTTGTTTTCGTTTCACCGCGATAATACAAAAACCTAAGTTACGACTACACTTGCGGGGCAAGTCTAGCGGTAAGTCGGGTATCGAAAATATCCATTGGGACGAGATGCTAGAATTTATATGATTTAATATTTCAGAAATAAAAGTGTAAAAGGTGATTACAAACTAAAAAGGAAAAGACGCACAAAAGGCAAATATTAATCTAGGCAAGGGAAAATAAAGCTAGATTAAGAAAGCGAGTAAAAACTATAGGTTGTGTCAAATATCCCTCACCCGAGTTAATTTGTATAAAATGAATACATGGGTCGACGAGTTGTTACGAATGCATCTCGTTTCGACAGTTAATTGAATCAATGGTTGTCACGCCCCTAAATCCGCATAAAAGTTTAATAAGATTTTGGCGTCAATAAATACCCCGAAAATTACACACGCAAGGTCGTAAGCACGGGACATACATGATATGCCCCGTCAAATCTCCTAGGCGCAATAACTAGGACAACGCACCCAAAATAAACCCATAAACGCCATCACAAAAGTCAAGCAACGCGTCAATCCGAGTGAGTTCCATTCAAACACAACCTAATTTAAATTAGCTAGAAAGCATATTAAAAACGCGGTAAAACTACACTAGAAAGCAATAAATTTAAGCATGTAAACCTAATTAGAAAGTATGTAAATTTAACTAGAAAGCAAGAATGAAGTAAATACAAACTATATTAATGGAGAGGGAAGATAAAAGTACAATCTTACAAACTCAAATGTTATCACACCAAAAGAGGAAGAAGAAAAGAGCTCTCAACTCCCAAACCCTAAGCTAAACTATCCTAAAATTTATTCAAAAGCTTCCTTCCTGATTATTACAACAAAAATGCTTTATATAGTAAGTGGGAATTAAATTAAAAAAGAAAATAAGAAAGAAAACAAAAGGCCAAAATATCTGCAGAAAACAGGGGATCGATCGATCGACCCCTTTGGTCGATCGATCGATCAAGCAGGTATGAGCCAAGCTGCTTGCGATTTTGGTTATTTTTATTTCTCGTCCGCTGAAATCCCCGTAACTTCTTCCTTCTGACTCGGAATCACGCACCGTTCGAGGCCACGCGAAGCTTGCGAGGAGGAATACAACTTTCATGAATGTAATGGACCAGGTTCCCAAAATGTGAATTGACTAAATTGCCCTTGAACGTGCGATCGCGTACGGAAATCGAGCGAAATGTGTCCGAACTTCACACTTAGCATCCAAATACCTATAAAGGCTCAATTAACACTTGCAAAACATGTTAACGTAGAAATACGAGGTTGTCTGTTTAACGAGCATAAATATAGGGAATAAGATACCCGATGGGGCTAAAATGCGTCGGTTCGAGGGATGAAATACGCAATATTTGCGTCGTATCACGAGGCTTTTTTCGTTGTGGGTTTTTCTCATACATTGGTATATTGTGGTTTGTTGCATTGTTTTATTATTTTTCTCATATAAATGCATGTTTTAGAAAGAAAAAAATACAATTTGGTAAATCGTTTAATATAATAATTGTTTAATCGGTGCTTAGTTTAATTTGAGTTAATATGTTTAATTGAACTTAAAATTTTAAAATTAATGGTTTGCTTGTTTTTTGTGACATTTGCCATATATTGGATTCCCTAGCAGTATAAGACTTTGAGAGGAGATTGTTTAGGCCTTCAATAATTTTCGAGAGCAATTTTCCCACCTTTCACATTAATATCTCAACTAAGAAGGTGGATAAATGAAATGGTAACATGAGGCTTGGTTCTCAATAGTATTTGTTGTTAACTTTATATTTTTTCATTGTTTTTATTAGGGTTTCAACACCTTAAGACAACCTGCTTACATGCGTATTACAATTCCATGCCATGTATAAACTTTATCTCACTAAAGCAACCAACTTCATAACTACGTATTTTTATAACCCTGACTATTATCGAATGCCCTGGCAAACATAATACTTGGATTAATCATAATACATAAAGTGTAGAAGTATCCCTATAAGAGTCCGCGCATCGCACGGGGCTAAAAACTAGTAGTGATAATAACAGTCGCGCGAGATATCACCAACTCATTTGAGGGGCCTACCTTTATTATGAAAGTGCTTTACCTCAGTATATAATCTAAAATAAAAATAAAGGTTACAAACATAGCAACTCTTAGGTTAATGTTATAGTTATTTAAGGTCTCGTGAGGTATTTGTTGTGAGTAGGAAACCTTGAATTGTAACTAACGAACATTGTTACATACTTTAAACTTACTTCAGACTCAGAGGGACATGTATTACCATTTTTATTTGCTATAATGACTTAACTACATGATAGATAGTAGGAAAGTCGGATCTCTCTCTCTTTATCTCTAAGAGAGAGACAGGGAGAGTCTCCCGCGAGGTCCTTAAATAAAGACCTCCGGACCAATTTTATGAGATAGTAAAAAATATATTTTTTATTTTTTTTTGCTTGGCATTTAAACATTTCAAGGAACGCCACAAAAAATCAACTCGAAATTATTTTTTTGCTATTTTAAAAAAAATGGTCAAAATATGTTAGTCTTTAAACCACTTAAAAGCTCACTTAATTTGATTTTTTTAAATGGCAAAAAAAAAAAAAATCAGTTTTAGCTGAATTTTTGTGGCGTTCCCTGAAATGTTTAAATACCACGAAAAAATCAACTCAAAAATATTTTTTTTTACTATTTTTTTAAATGGTATTCACGGGTGGTATGTAACCTATACATACCACCTCAACTCAAAAATATTTGTTTTACTATTTTTTTTAAATGGTATGCACGGGTGGTATGTAGGGAAACCTCTCTCTCTCTCTCTCTCTCTCTCTCTCTCTCTCTATATATATATATATATATATATATATATATATATATATATATATATATATATATATATATATATATAATGATCTTGTGCGGACTGTCCCGTATTTTAACAGTGCGGACCAATCACGTGTTGTCTGGCGTCGAGCCTAAAAATTATTGCCTAAATTATAGACGCACTCTCTCTCTTTTCTGGGCTCACAGCCAGGTGACACATGGACCGGACCTGCGTTGTATGGAGGCGAGCCTAAAAATTATCGCCTAAATTATAGGCGTCTCTCTCTCTTTTATAGGCTCATCGCTAGGTGACACATATTCGGTTCGCACTGTTAAAATGAAGGACAGTCCGAACAGGAGCAGTACTCTCTCTCTCTCTCCCTCTCCCTATATATATATATATGCACACACACATATATTCCTTTATTTGGCTATAGTATATTATTGTAAGAGTGCATATTCTTGAATGTCATGAAGCCATATCTAAACCTCCTTCTCGTATGCACTACCAAGGGATAATGGGTTATGATGTCACCGGATAGGGGGTGTGCCCTAATCTTGTTGTTTGCGTGAAATGAGATTGAGTGGTGCCGAAGAAGTTTCAAAATATGGTTGGTATTTTGTTAATAACATCAAATGTGATTTAATGCATAAAAAAATATTTGTATGTTAACTGGTTATCGGTGGCACATAATTTTACCCGCTACCAACCCGTTAAATTAAAGGAAAAACATTATACTACCTTCATGGGTTAACCTTGGACGTCCAATACCATTGGAGGGTCATTGAGGTCACTATATTTTTTGTGGTGAGATGAAAGACGATTCCTCACTTAACCAAAATCATTTGGTGTTGACCAGCACAAGTCCAATGTCTCTAATGATGAGTGCACCACATAGGAAGCTTGGTATGGGCCAAACCACCATGGATGGTAAATAGAGACTATGAGGGTCTTATAAGTGAATCACGATACCTCGAGGAGTATTAAGCCATTAGTGTTAAAGTACTTTCTAGGTTCTTAAGATCTCACCTATAGGGACCTTAGTCATCGTGTGGAGCCCCATCCGAGGTTTAAAACCATCGGTTTTTTATTCTCTGAGTTAATCATGGAGGAAAACCTTGTTGTCAAGGTCACTAAAGAGGTCCACAGACCTTAGACTCTTGAGTAGAGTTCCTCAGGGGAGGTCCGAGGATCATCTTTAGTATCACCAATAGTCCCACATTGTAAAAAATACTTTTTCTGACACCTCTACTTTTTACCCTTATGGGAGTACATGTACTCAAATCCAAGATGGAGCGAGGGTAACCAGATTAACATTATTGTAATAATAAATGCAATATCTTAATTTTAATTCCTTTCATACACAGATAGCACAACCCTTGTCTATGTAATGAAATAGTATCTTCAATGGTAGGTAATTAGTCTAAATACGAAAAAAGATAAAATAATCACACAGCACCAAGTGGTACGAGGAAATATCCCACCAGCTGTAAAGAAAAAAATCTCAGGCATAAGTGAATGATAAGTGAACTATGATAAAGTTTTACAAATGGAAAATAACTATTTATGACTACACAATGCGCTAACTAACTATCCGCTCGCTCACATCATATTCTCCGGGAATAACATCAAGAATCAGAGTATTCTACACAAACGCGACCAGTTTTGGCCCCGACCATTGGTTTAAATCTTATGTGGAGAAAATTCTTATTTTGAATTTAAATATAAAATTTTTTAGAAGACAACATATGCTTGGATACCACTTTGTAGGACGTGAGTTTTCCTAAAGTTTTTTAAAGTGTTGATAATACTTGAGCTTACTCAAACCTCACAATGCATTTTTGAAATATTCATAAGTCTATCAAGAACAAATATATAAACATGTTTGTTTAGGATTAAAGGTATATATGTTTTAAGAATTAATAGGACTCATGATTAGAGTTTAAAAATAAAATCTCAAAAATGCAAAGAGATGAGTAAAGAAGAAAAACGATGGTTTTACTCTCAAGATTGTTTAACTCAAAATATTATTAGATTTAAAAATCCTCTCGATGAGAGAATTTTTACTCTTAAAAAAATTTCTTTATGTATTTTTTTCTTTATAGTTTTAGACAAATATGATGATAATAAGGTTATTTTCTTCATATATATGAAGTTCTATGTAATATGTGGGAAACACACAAAGAGCATAAGCGGAGAGGGTTATGATAACCCGCGTAATTAAACACTTAGGTTGATTAAGCCTAAATATAAAATCATACATGATACTAGACAATATAATACCATTATCATCATTGAGAGATCAAACGAAATAAGAAACAAATAATATGGAAATGACATGAAAGTCCTCAATATAAACCCATAGTCCTTAAGAGACATAGCAATGTAACAGCATAAAACCTCTGTACAATCCCAAATGAAACTCTAAATAATAGAAGACAAAATTAATGTCTCATGACACAAGCCCAATACAAAGTCCGAATAGAAATAAACTGGAAGTAAAATGATAAGCTAATAAGATAGAGACCCACATCATCCCTATAGCGGATATTTGAAATGAAAGAGATGAGTAAGGAGTGTTAGCTGAAGCAAGGAACCTAAGCGGGAAGTTAGGTCCTAGCACATGAAGTCTTTGTAAAGGAGATGGGTCAAAACCCTAACAAGTAACTTAGCTACGCAACACAAAGCAGTTATATATGTAAATGATAAAAAAACCTTTTACATATAATATTTATGAACAACCAATCACATAAAATGCAACTTCACAAATTAATATAATTATCTCAATTAATTTCATTAATTAATCAATACATAACCGACATGCCCCCTTTCCTCTCGGCCATATCAATACTATGAGGTACTCCAAATATAACCATCACATAATTCGTCACATAATTCATGGCCTCCTACTTCATGGTGTGGGAATGCTCGGAATAACCCTACTATACAATGATTGAACTCCACAACTCTGTGTGACGCAATAACAACCCATAATCAATTATACTCATCAAGATCTCAACAAAATGATGTTTATCCTCAACACTCACCCATTAAACCACGTTTCACATATTCATTTATCAACATAAGGATGTTCATCCTCAGCACTCACCCATTAATTCACATTTTACATGTTCATTTATCAATGACATTCAAAATTTTACACTCCATGCTATATTCTCAAATTCCCAATTGACCCACCCTCAGGTTATTTCCAGTTAAAACCATTAATACATATTGATCCATTACACAAGGAGACTAGGGAGTAACAAACCTACATCACTTAACCCCATCTCTAAACTCCGTGCGTGGTATGTCTCACCGAAAGGAAATCCAAGTAAGTCCCCCACCCTATCACTTCCATTTAGATAAGGTAGGTGTTAAGAAAATTTAATTAAGGTTCATTACTAAAGATTTAATAAAGGGAGTTAAATGTCTACATAACTAACATTCACAACCGAACCAACTAATACAATGCCATCATCCAACCACCAATCTAACAACCAACATAAGTTTATCCCATACTCCTTCCATCATCTACGTGATAACCCCATATCAATAATAATAACAATATCTCAAGTAGTGGCTCATAATATGTTATTGCATTAAAAAGGAGCAAGTAATTTGGATTACAAGAGTATAATTCATCATAAGAATTTCATTCCATAATTTAAGTATTTCAATTCATCTAATAAGAGTTCTCATAACTTCCTCACCATAATTAAAGGACACGTACTAAATATTCTCATGTGGGCCTTTTATACTAAGAGTGATACCATTAAAACCAAGGTATAAACCTACAAAGCATGTACACATTTTAGAATTTAACAATTTTAATTAAAGTCCACAATACCCAATTTTAAATCTCAATTATTCAGTTCCTAATCACGAGGTCTTAAGCATCAAATACTATTATCATGAATCGAGGGCTAATAATCAATTTCTACATTCATATTCATGTGAGCAATAAGGGATTTCACTTAATTTCAACAACATGTTAGCAAAGGACAATATCGAGAAATGTGTGTTACTAAGCAAGTGTTTAACCTATAACAAACCTAAAGGGGGGGGGGGGGGTGAATAGGTTTGAATGCATCTCATAATTAATTTTTTTGTCAAATATTTTACTTGTGATTCACAATTAATTAACACAAGTTTTACCAAATTGATTGTTTAAAGATTTGATTAACCAACACACTAATGAAATCAAGTCACTCTAAATGAGAAAACTAGATATAACACACCTAACTCTATTTTAATGAAATTCAATATATGAAAGTCCGATCTAAGTGACGTGCGTGCTAAGAAGTGTGTATAAGAGTACAAATCATGCACAATGAACAATAAGAAAAGGTTCACGAGGGAAAAAACCCATGGAGGGGTAAAAAACCTCTACGCACTCTTATTTTCATTTATACTTGAAAAGATGTTTTGCACAAGGCAAGAAGACACCTCTAACACAAGCACTCTCATGTAGCTACCTAGGAACCTTGTAATTTTCCCTCATAAATGATGAAAATCCATAATGAGATCCACGTCGCGAATGAAGAAGTCCACTATCTATCTTGAAGTCAGCGTCACGCTTCAATTTCCCCAATAAATCATAATGCTTCTAATTTTAGACCAAGGAGAATGAGATCATGGAAAATAATACGTAGAATGATGAATTGACATACGGCTAGTGAAGATCTCTAGTGAAGATCTGATAAAAAAACACTATAAATTCACTCAAAAACACTTGAATCAAGACACAAATCAAGTTTTGAAAAGTTTGTGATGATCAAGTGGTATTTGATTTAAAAATAAGCAAAAAGAGCTCTCAAGTTTAAAAATATGCTTAGAAATATTTTCCAATTGTGTGAACTTTAGATCTTTTGAAATTGGAGGGAAACTGGCCTATTTATAAGAAATTTTAAAAAATGATCCAACCGTGAGCATGATGCACTTTTTTTGTGTGCACGATACCGACTAATAGTGAATCGTAGCTAAGGTCGTGCACATGAACACATTTTGATGTCATGCGAATGCCGCCGTGCACACGGGCTTAAAAAAAGCAACGCCAATGGTTAAGGCAACACATCCTAAAATATAGCCTTAACTTGATCTCAATCCAATAAAAACTCCCAAATCCTTTTTAAAATATCCCCTAAGACAATTTAAAATACTGATTCCATCATTTTTTATCAACCTCACACATTATAAAAAGCTCGTGTGTGTGTTTAGCCATTGACAATTCATAATATCAACTTAAAAGGATATAGTTTTCAATCCAACGTGAATGTATAGCAACATAAGTATTCAATGAGCGACTTGCAAGATCTTCAATCATCGAAGGTTCAATCTCAGACAATAACCGCGCCTCACTCATTTAAATTAAGCATATGTGTCTTGAAAGGCTCAACGACTCAAATATTTTATCACGGGAAGTAGCCAACTAAATACTAATTACAAAATTATACTTCTAATCTCTCCCTTTGGTTGTTCCGTCCCCCCCCCCCCCCCCCAAATAAAATAAAAATAAAATAAAATAAAGACGTACTCGATTACCCCTACAAGACTCACACCTCACTAGTCACATAGTGAGAGTAGTAGGAAGGTAATATCAAACAATCCATAAGACCAACGACACATAAAAAGTTAATTTTGAACAATGGTCTAGAGTCGTGATCATCATTGATATGCCCGAAAACACATGAAATAACACAGAGCATCACGCAAGCAATAGCATGTACGAAGAGAAATTTCTCGTGCTTATGAATCCTCTAATAAGTATTAATGATATGGATGGGGTAAAACATATGAATATCATGTGAAATATAGCAACATCGTCTGGTGTCAAGTGAATAGCACGGTGTTATAAAGTTATGGGGCATTCACCTTTAGATCCTATTAGACTTTCTTTTAGACATTCTAGTCCCACCATGTTTTCCCCTTACATATAAGTCCTATTCCTAATTTTTTGGAACTTTTTTTCACAATTTTACCCTTTTAAAACCAACCATCCGTAACTTCCTTGAGGAAGTTACATAAATGGTTGAACTTTTTTTTTAATCTTCAAATCATCATAACTTTTGATTCACAAATCCATTTTTCGCAAAATTACTATTTTTGAAATCTGCTCGACGAGATCTATCAAACAAGATCCATGAAGGCTATAAAATTCCAAGGAAAAAAAATTACACAAACAGTAAACTTTACTGTATGCACTAGAATATGAAATAGTTATATATATGTGACATAACAGACATAAACATTTACTGTGGTAATATTACACAGTATATATATATATATCCGGTGGATCCAAACCCTATTTTTTCAAAATTACTTTATATTTAAAGGTTCGCGCTAGTGGTATCCAATCCTTACCACCATTGTTGGAGCTTCAACGACCTTCGTGAGAGCTCCGATTTGGGGTGGGTAAGGGTGGCATGGGGTGCCGCTGGCGCGGACCTTTGAAAATAAGAGACTTTTGAATAAATGAATTTTGGATCCACTGGAGTATCATGGGATGCAGCTGGCGCGGACCTTTGAAAATAAGATAGGATAAATGGGATCGGGATCCTCTGGAGCGCCGATTTGGAGTGAGTAGGGGTGGCATTAGGTGCCGGTGGCACAGAACATTAAAAATAGGAGCACACACACACACACACACACACACACACACACATATATATATATATATAATGTGATAGCACAATAAATGCTATTATTTGTAAAAATGTCACAGATATTAAACTTTATTGCATACACCAGAAAATGAAATAGTTTTATATCTGTGACATTTTCAGAAACAATAACATTTACTGTGTTAATATATTTATGAAATAGTTTTATATATATAACATTTTCACAAACAGTAACATTTACTGAGTTAATATTACACAATATATATATATATATATATATATATATATATATATATATATATATATATATATATATATATATATATATATATACGGTAGATCCAAACCTCTTTTTTTTCTTCAAAATTACCATATTTTTAAAGGTTTACGCTAGCGACATTACATATATATATATATATATATATATATATATATATATATATGTAATACCCCGCATTTTTGATTGAATTGAAATTGCAAAAAAAAAAAAACTATTTCAGTGTATATATTCGAAATGTTTGGAAATGAAACTATGTCAGTATATACATTCAAAATGATTGGAAATAAAAAGTTAAAATGAATTCATTGAGATACGAATGTGCGACTTAAATATTAGAAGCGAATTAACGCGTAAAAGAATCGAGAGGGTTAAATTTGGGATAATGGCATTTTTGTAAATAAACTAACCCTAGGTATAAATAGAAAAGAAGAGAAGAAGTCTTCATTTTATCATTTCACAAAGGGGGCTAGGGTTTGGTAGAGAGATAGAGTAAGAAGAGAAGAAAGCCAAGAGGATTTCAAGAAGATTCAACTTCTCCATACAATCCAAAGAAAGTTAATAACCTATATGTGTATATTATGTATCTATAATGAAATTTCACATGAACATGTATTTGGATCCCTAAATTAATATGAAATTGATGTTAAAAATGATATGCAATGTATTAGGATCATCATCCATATAGATTCAAATGCAATAACATCATTATAGAGATTGAGATGTAGAACAACCTCTTGAATTTTATAAATCTATAAAATTAAGTAAATCGTCATATTAAAAACTGTTTTGAGCTGTTTTGGTTACGAAAATGGATGTTTCGTTCGCGGTACGCGATAGAAAATCATATTTTGAACAACTTTGTAGTTTTAAGTTTTCCCGAAAACGGATCGGAAAAATCTCAAATCGGCGTTTTAAAATTCTGCGCAGAAAGTTATCGTGAACAGGTCCGAACTTTATATGTTAGTTTCGGGTGTGTTTTAAGCAAGCTACGGTAGCGTGCTTATATGTCCTTGTAGAAAATCACATTCTGAACAACTTTGTAGTTTTAAGTTTTTCCAAAAATGGATCGAAAAAGCCTCAAATCGGCGTTTTAAAATTCTGGGCAGAAAGTTATCGAAAACAGGAGCGAATATTATATATTAGTTTCGGGTCTGTTTTATGTAGGCTATGGAAACGTGCCTGCGCGTCCTTATAGAAAATCACGTTCCGAACAACTTTGTAGTTTTAAGTTTTTCCAAAAACTGATCGGAAGAGCCTCGAATCTACATTTTAAATTCTGGGCAGCATGTTGTTGAAATAAGAGTGATAATATTTTTCATGTTGGTAGTAAGATAATTGTGGTGTTGTGCCTAATATCCTAACTTGATCACATACTTATGGTTATTAGGGATATATAACCTTGAAATGATTTGATGTTGAATTAGTAAATTAATGATGTAAATTATGTTATATTATAAATAATGACTATTGTATAACTCGAGTAAGAGACTTGACACGATTGTATATATGCATAAGCGTGAAATTGTTTTACATGTATATTATCGAGTATACACTAGACTAGTCCTCCGATCGACTTAGGCACACGTTGAATGCAATTTTTTATGATTGATCCGGTTAGGTTCCGCTCGAGTGTCGTGTCGGAGATAAACCACTGGAACCGGACACATGGTTGTAATGCGGGTCGGTTAAAAAGCCCTTGAAACTCCATGTGATTTAGGACTTAGTACGAATTCCCTTGCCACGTAATATTGGGGAGTATTCGTGTGTAGGCCTAGTGTTACGACTTGTTCCCCTGGGTAACGATAATGACCCGATATGACTTGTTGTGTGAGATATTATGCTTGTGTCTTAAAATAATATCCTGAGTCGATGCATTTGATATTATACTTGAAGGAAATATTTTGATACGTTAAACAATGAAATGAGATTTATAATGATTAATCATGATAGGATATGAGACTATACGTTACTCGAGTTTGGGTTGGGTAGTCATGACATAGGAACATTGGTTGGGTAATTGAACAACTTAATTACTGGAGACGAGTAATGACTAGTGTGCTTTCATTATAAGTACATATTATAATCTTATAGCTTATTTTCTTGCTTTAACGTTTGTCTATCTTGCTTCTTGCTACTCTCCTATATATATAATATATGACAGGTCCTCGTCCCGATGGACAATAGACTATGGAGCTTGATGAGATCATATCAATCTTAAGATTCCTGTAGTTGTGAAGTTTTTCTATTTTAATTTATGTCGCTTGTTTTCCTTTTTGTGAGGGTGGTATCAGAGATTAATATCACGTTGTTTGTACTTGGTATTTGAGATTATTCTTTCCCGTTTTGTGTTGGGCCGCATGTATTGGCATTTTATATTATCAGTTTGAGATTACTGATGGATTATTGCAGTTAATAGTTATGAGTTGGTTTCACTTGTTATAGTTGTTACTATATGATTTTGTTACTTATATGAGAGTGTACATGTTTACTTTACTGCATTTATTTAAATTTTCTTTCTAATGCCAACATATTGACGCTCCGCTTTAATTTAATTGGGCATAGCTAACCGAATTAGATATAAAAAGCAGGGTTGTCACAGTTAGTATCATAGCACGGTTTTAGAGCCTTTAGGGATCTGAGGGCGTCCATTACGTTTTCTGCGCATTGTTTCCTTGATATGTAAAGCCTTAGGATTAGGTATTGTATTCAATGACTTGGAAGATCTTCACGCTATGATTTAACGGGCGATTCGGAGCTTGCCTTGTGTATAGGGAGGGTTCTTTGTTTGGATTTCATTCGTGAGACGTCCCGCGCATGAGGTGGATCTTCGATCGACCACAGTATAGTACGCGTGAGGTTTGTCTGTGAGTACTTGTTGTAATTATGACTAGTGCTCCACTTGAATAATTTTTTTTAGGATACGTGTTCACTTACTATCTTTTAAGATGGTGATTTGATGAGACGTGGACTCTGGGAGTGCAAAGGGTCTAAGAATTTTAAGAGACCGCAATTCGCGTGCAACTATCGTAGTTTCATCTCCCACCAGAAGGCGAGAAAATCGATGTTGAACTCAATGATTGAGTTGACTTTTGGTGCTTTAGGGCGAGGAAACACCCGTATATTTGCTGTGCATTATCAACTTTGAATATCGTCGTTCTTATGGCTGTAAAGAAGTCGGTATAAATTATAGCCCACCCTGTAGTACCACTGAGTTGTGGGTACCACTTGCGTGTGTAGTTATCTCAAGTTGTTTCCAATGTGGAAGGGTAGAGCTTTAGATATGGCACACCTCAAAATGATGTGGTCCAGTTGTTGCTGTGACATTTTCCTGAGAAGAAATTACCGCGCTCCACCCGTAATGGACAGACTATTGAGGCATTCGATGACGTATTAATAAGTGAATGGTTAACGAAGTAAGTCTTGTGATAATAGAGTATATTATTACTCATGAACATGTAAAGGAAGGGTTGTGATTTGAGAAAGGACTACTCCAAATCGGTGTATGTTCCACCCCGTCAAAGGATGACCTGAGGGGTCCAATTTTGGTGTACACAACAGTGTTATCATACTTGTGAAAAACACGAACTAGATTCATCCGTTTGATGATGGTCAATGGGAGATTCATGAGTCTGAATCTGGAATGGATAAGTGATTATCCTTGAAATATTGTGTTGGTATCAGGGAAGTTTGGTAGGCGTGTAAACCTACATGTTGTCCACATAAGCGATAGATGTCGCATTGGGGTGGCATAGTGTTTTTTAGTGTTATGATCGTATAACATCCGTAATGGAATCAACTTAAGGACGATTAGGTGTGTGTTCGGTCGTGCACAAGATATATTAGTGGGTTGGGTACTCACTTGTTCAGAGTGGAATGTTTCGACGAGTTATCCCGAACAAGTTTGTGAGAATGTATCAGTAAGGTTATGATATCTTGGCCATGGACACTAGGGATGAGGAAGTCCGTATCGCAAGGTCTTACGAGGATTGACATTGGAGAAGTCCAAAATTTTTTTTAGGTAGTTTTCTTTCCGTATATGGCAATGAATGGAGTTCAGTGTTCTTCGTAAATCCCTAGATAAGAATTGATGTTCGATAAGATGTGGTTATCTTGCTTTGTAGCACCGGTATATTTGTTAAAAGTTGTCAAGAGAGGAATGTGAATATGGGTGTGCTAAGGGATGGACTTGAGTTGGAGTTACCAGTTATGAACCCGACAATGAGTAGCGAATATCTAGGGACGATTTGTCGAGTGAGAACATCACGAGGGAGTGTTCAATGGGGGTTTCATTTTATGCGAGTGTGATTGCTTGAGTTGGTGATATATCCACGAGTTCGGTTTTATGTTATCACCCGGTGATTGGGGGTATTAATTTGTTGCACCGTGATAATGGTGGTGCTTGATTTTGAATCCATTAGATATGGGAATGTGGCTATATTGTGGCCCTCGTTATGTATTAATGTGAATTATAGCACGAGTGAGTAGTTAGTGACATGATGTTTACTTTGATCATGTGTGATTAAAGACGCGTTCCGAAATCAAGTGTAAGATGTTCGATTTTGGTGATGTCTAAACTAGTGAATAGTCATTGAATGGTCTTGATGGTCTTTTGATAATGGTAGAGTCGTGTGTAGCTCGGTCAGTTTTTGGTTGACTGATGATAGTGTTACCAACTGAGTGTCGTCATTAATGGAAAGGATTGAGACATTTTGGGATTCCAAATGTCGAACCATTCATTGAAACGGTTGTCATAACCTCCACTGTATGGGGACAACAAGAGAGTGTTTCAACCATTGTTGATAAGTTTTGTAAGGAGGGTGTGTACTCTTGGGCAAACACCCGTGAATTGGTTTGTAAGATATTTAATTTTTACTTTAGTTATGTGATAATTACTGAGTGTTAATTGGGGTCACGGTACGTGAAGGTACCCGCTACCTTATATTTACGACCTTTGACATGTTGGATAGCACACCGTTCTTCATAAAGATCAGGTAGCGTTGGTGTGCTTTAAGATGAGTATTCGGATGGTGAGTGTGCCAAATCCTATATTTTGATTTGGTAGGATAAGTGGGAATTTTTAGTCTTACCTCGTTGCTTGGAAAATGTACAAGCCTTATTCGTGGTTTAAAGAACCAATTTCATTTCATGTTCGGTGAGAAAATTCTAATATACTCACAGTCCAAGGAAAATCCTGTCGGATAGGTTGAATTCTCATACGTGTTTTAAACAAAAGAGCGGTATGTCGAATCTAGTGAGGGTCTATAACCTTGGGTTAGAGTTACCAAACCGTGATAAGTGGGGGTGTGCAAAGGGGAATATTGCATCTTGGGTTAGTTCGAAACCTTTGTGTGAGGGATCGTTGACCGCCGAGAAAGCAACTTTGTCGGTGTTGTTTTGTTCGAGAGAGTATGAACCTTGTTGATATTATTTACCTAAGTCTAGACTTGGAAGGATGGAACAATATTCACACGTTCACAGAAGTTGTATGCTTATGCACATGTGCAACCTTAGTGGATCCTAAGGGTTGCCACATGGGTTAACTTACCATCAATATAAGTGCAAGGCAAGTGTTATTGACAACTCGAAGTAGAGTTGACTTTTGAGCTTTCAGTACCATCTGTTAGTCGATTCTGAGTTGAGTATCGAGGCATGATTGATAAATAGTGATATCTGTATTGAATAGGCGAAGTTGGATTATATGTTGTGTGATGAACCGTTGAGTCCAGAGATATGTGTTTTTTGGAGTGAGATGATTCTTGTACCACTAGGGGTCTTGAGTTGACAAATTCCTTATCTTGACAAGCTGACAATAGTGTATCAGAGGGGTTCCTTGTTTGGATTTCGCTTGCGAGACACTCCACGCATGAAACTTAGCAAGTTTGGACTTGAGGGTATTGATTTCTGGATCAGCTTAGTAGTTCAGTTATGTTAGGCTTTGTGGTGAGACTTCGGTTGTACAGTTAGAAATGGGAAAGTATCTCCATGGATTTCATTACTGGGTTGCCAAGATCGCAGCGCGGTCATGATTCGATTTGGGTCATCATCGACAGACTGCAAAGGTGGATCTTTCCTTCTAGTGATGACCGATTATACGTTAGCAAAGTATGCCATCATTTTTATTAACGAGATTGTGAAGTTGCATGGGGTACCGCGTGATATCGTGTTTGACCGTGGCAGTGTTTTCATCTCGCACTTTTGGGTTGGCCTTCAAGAGGCGATGGGAGTTCCGTTGAGTTTAAGTATTTTGTTCCACCCTCAGTTTGATGGTCAGACGGAGCGGGTAAACCAAATTTTTGAGGACATGCTATGATTTTGTGTGTTGGACTTCAAAGGTGGTTGGGATACACATTTACCACCGGTGGAGTTTGCATACAATAATAGTATCAGACAAACTATTATCATAGAACCATGTGGGGATTTTTACGACAGGCCTTGTCGATCCCCTACATATTGGTTGGAGTTCAGAGAGCACCAGATGCTAGATCCGAATATTGTTAGGGAGACCTCGGAGAAGGTTGACTTGATTCGTGCACGGATGAAGACCGCGCAAGATCGTCAAAAGACTTATGTTAACATAAGGCAGAGGAAGTTAGAGTTCGTTGTTGGGGACCAAGTGCTATTGAGGGTCTCACCCATGAGATGCGTTGTTCGTTTTGGTGCCAAAAAGAAGCTTTCAACGCGATACGTGGGTTTGTTTACAGTGTTGGGTAGGGTGGGATCAGTTGCCTACCATTTAGCCCTACCCTACTAGCTCCAACGGGTACACGATATTTTTTTATGTGTCCATGTTGAGGAAGTTCTATGTCCCGAGGACTGACACCTACACATAGAGTTAGATGGGTTTGAGCTGCAGCCCAATGGGAGCTATGAGGAGAGGCCGGTCAGGATCTGAGATCGTCGTGAGCAGCAGTTGAGGTCAAAAGTTATTCTTCTTGTTCGTATTATGTGGAGTAATTATGATGAGTCTGAGGAGACTTAGGAGAGAGAGGATGACTTGCGAATTAGTCAACCATATCTCTTCATGGAAGGTACGTGCAAAATTACCTTACTTGACTTGAATTGATTTGTTTTAATTTGGATTTCGAGGACAAAATCCCGTTCGTAGAGGGGGAGAATGTAATACCCCTCATTTTTTATTGAATTGAAATTGAAAAAAAAAAACTATTCCAGTGTATATATTCGAAATGTTTGGAATTGAAACTATGTCAGTATATATATTCAAAATGATTGGAAATGAAAAGTTAAAATGAATTAATTGAGATACGAATGTACGACTTAAATATTATAAGCGAATTAACGCGTAAAAGAATCGAGAGGGTTAAATTTGGGATAATGGCATTTTTGTAAATAAACTAACCATAGGTATAAATAGAAAAGAAGAGAAGAAGTCTTCATTTTATCATTTCACAAAGGGGGCTAGGGTTTGGTAGAGAGAGAGTAAGAAGAGAAGAAAGCCAAGAGGATTTCAAGAAGATTCAACTTCTCCATACAATCCAAGGAAAGTTAATAACCTATATGTGTATATTATGTATCTATAATGAAATTTCACATGAACATGTATTTGGATCCCTAAATTAATATGAAATTGATGTTAAAAATGATATGCAATGTATTAGGATCATCATCCATATAGATTCAAATGCAATAACATCATTATAGGGATTGAGATGTAGAACAACCTCTTGAATTTTATAAATCTATAAAATTAAGTAAATCGTCATATTAAAAACTGTTTTGAGCTGTTTTGGTTACGAAAATGGATGTTTCGTCCGCTTTACCCGGTAGAAAATCATATTCTGAAAAACTTTGTAGTTTTAAGTTTTTTCGAAAACGGATCGAAAAAATCTCAAATCGGCGTTTTAAAATTCTGCGCAGAAAGTTGTTGTGAACAGGTCCGAACTGTATATGTTAGTTTCGGGTGTGTTTTAAGCAATCTACGGTAGCGTGCTTACATGTCCTTGTAGAAAATCACATTCCGAACAACTTTGCAGTTTTAAGCTTTTCCAAAAATGGATCGAAAAAGCCTCAAATCGGCGTTTTAAAATTCTGGACAGAAAGTTATCGAAAACGGTGGCGAATATTATATATTAGTTTCGGGTCTGTTTTATGTAGGCTATGGAAACGTGCTCGCGTATCCTTATAGAAAATCACGTTCCGAACAACTTTGTAGTTTTAAGTTTTTCCAGAAACTGATCGGAAGAGCCTCGAATCTACATTTTAAATTCTGGGCAGCATGTTGTTGAAATAAGAGTGATAATATTTCTCATGTTGTTAGTAAGATAATTGTGGTGTTGTGCCTAATATCCTAACTTGGTCACATACTTATGGTTATTAGGGATATATAACATTGAAATGATTTGATTTTGAATTAGTAAATTAATGATGTAAATTATGTTATATTACAAATAATTACTATTGTATAACTCGAGTAAGAGACTTGACACGATTGTATATATACATAAGCGTGTAATTGTTTTACATGTATATTGTCGAGTATACACTAGACTTGTCCTCCGGTCGACGTAAGCACATGTTGAATGCTAGTTTTTATGATTGATCCGGTTAGGTTCCGCTCAAGTGCCGTGTCGAAGATAAACCACAGGAACCGGACACATGGTTGTAATGCGAGTCGGATAGAAAGACCTTGAAACGCCATGTGATTTAGGACTTAGTACGATTTCCCTTGCCACGTAATATTGGGGAGTATTAATGTGTAGGCCTAGTGTTACGACTTGTTCCCCCGGGTAACAATAGTGGCCCGATATAACTTATTGTGTGAGATATTATGCTTGTGTCTTAAAATAATATCCTGAATCGATGCACTTGATATTATACTTAAAGGAAATATTTTGATACGTTAAACACTGAAATGAGATTAATAATGATTAATCATGATAGGATATGAGACTACAAGTTACTCGAGTTTGGGTTGGGTAGTCACGATATAGGAACATTGGTTGGGTAATTGAACAACTTAATTAGTGGAGACGAGTAATGACTAGTGTGCTTTCATTATAAGTACATATTATAATCTTATAGCTTGTTTTCTTGCTTTGACGTTCGTCTATCTTGCTTCTTCCTCCTCTCCTATATATATAATATATGACAGGTCCTCGTCCCGATGGACAATAAACTATGGAGCTTGATGAGATCATACCAATCTTAGGATTACTGTAGCTGTGGAGTTATTCTATTTTAATTTATGTCGCTTGTTTCCCTTTTGGTGGTATCAGAGATTAATATCACGTTGTTTGTACTTGGTATTTGAGAGAATTGTTGTATTATTCTTTCCCGTTTTGTGTTAGGCCGCATGTATTGGCATTTTATATTATCAGTTTGAGATTACTGATGGATTATTGCAGTTAATAGTCATGAGTTGGTTTCACTTGTTATAGTTGTTATTATATGATTTGGTTACACATATGAGAGTGTACATGTTTACTTTACTCGATTTATTTAAATTTTCTTTCTAATGTCAACATATTGACGCTCCGCTTTAATTTAATTGGGCGTAGCTAACCGAATTAGATATAAAAAGCAGGGTTGTCACAATATATATATATATATATATATATATATATATATATATATATATATATATATATATATATATATATATATATATATATATATATATATATATATATATTACCACAGTAAATGTTACTGTCTGTTTGTGAAAATGTCACATATATAAAACTATTTCATATTCTAGTGCATACAGTAAAGTTTACTGTTTGTGTAATTTTTTTCTTTTGAATTTTATAGCCTTCATGGATCTTATTTGATAGATCTCGTCGAGCAGATTTAAAAAATAGTAATTTTGCAAAAAACGAATTTGTGAATCAAAAGTTATGATCATTTAAAGATTAAAAAAAGAAGGTGCAACCACTTATGTAACTTCCTAATGGAAGCTACAGATGATTAGTTATAAAAGGGTGAAATTGTGAAAAAATTCCCTAAAAAGTTGGAATAGGACCTATAGGATTGTTGAAAAGTCAACAGGACTTATATGAATGTTGATCCGACAAATGGGACTTAAATATAATTATCTCTAAAGTTATCCCCCTATATAACTTATCCTTAATAAATCAATAACTCCCCTTTCCATAGATGTTTCTCCACCCTTTTTTCAAAACATGAGAAGAAAAAAATATCCCCATTTTTTACACACACAAAAGCAAAGTAAAGGATACAATTATCTTCTCCTTTTGACAAAGTGAGAAGCAAAACTTTCTCCCCCTTCTTGACACATAAAAGTCAAAGAGAAGACAATATCACAGGTAACGGGTATAGCATAAAAACAAACAAAGTCACAAGAACAAAGAGAAACTAGAAAAGCATAATCTATGAAAGCATGTGAACAACCATAGTTATATCGGGGGAACATAAAATGAGCAAATACATATGTATCACAACATAAATCTCACAAGCAAACACTAGAAGATGAGTGATATATATATCAACTAAGTATAAAAGCAGGAAATGAAATATACAAAGCATTTAACTGGCAAAATGAGATCATATAACCAAGCATGGATAGAAAAACATAGATATATCATGAATATGACAATATAAACACAATAAATATGGATAAAAGCAAATAATCTACAAAACAACAAGACAATAACCGTACAACTAACACAAACTATCCAAATATCCACCAAAAGGATCCAACTACAAAAACAAAGGTACCAAAAATAATGTACTGACAAAATGTACCAAGTATTGCATGCGATATTATTAAATGAATAACAAAAGAGACAAAAAAGAAATCTTTCAATGTCTTGAATGTCATCATACTCCACATTATCATAATTACCTTTCGTCTCCACCTTATCATCGTCATCCACATTCTCATCATCATTAGCAGTTGCAGGTAGTGGAGGAGGAGGAGTAGTAATCGGTAGAGGAATGGTAGGAGTGAAATCCAGAATAAGATGTGATCTCCTCAAGTACTCGACTATAAAAACAACATATGAGCAGAGACTAGTCTGTTGTGTGACACCCCGCCCACTTTAATCACAGGTGATCAGTCATTTATCAAAATAATCAGGAATCGCATTTGGTTTATTTTTAGAATCACTGTCAAAAACCAATTTTAAATTACTAACCACCTATGTTAAATTAAGCCGGTGTCAATATTTATCTTTCATTAACATAACAACAAGCGAGAAATTAAAACTGAATAACTCATCCACACAAATATAAAAGTCTGAATCATCACGCAATAAATATACATATAATAAATGTCAAATAAATCATCGGTTCCCAAAACAAACTCCAAATCACAAGTCTATAGCAATAAAATAAATCCAGGTCGTCCGATAAATAAAAATCAAATGTAACAACTAAAAGGGGCGACATGCCCAAATGAAACTACTGAATCGACAACCTAATCTAGGAATGAATAACTGAGGCGTCCACTCAAAGTCCTGTAAGCCTCCACAATGCAGCAGCTACGCATCCCTGGAATGAATCCTCAAGTTGGGTGTCCCCGTGGATGGACACCTAAAATTATTTTTGAAAAAAATATTTTGACACGGGACAGAGCCCAATACCATTTGAAAATATCTCACAAGTAATTAAAATGCGACAATTTAAATATGCATTAACACTTGTCGTATTTAAGCAGGTGTCGCACTCTCTTGAGACGTTACTCACTTCTCAACTATTGTGCACACATAATGCAGACCCTATAACCTAACTAGTCATACTATCCCACCTAAATAGTCCTGTTACATATCCCGAGTATTTCCTTCTTTTGTTTCCTAAAATGCTATCATATCAGGTATGCTCTCTTTAACATAATTACCATAAGTCGGTTAACTCACACCGAAATAGGTGATTAAAATTGCAAACGTAGTGAAGGCAGTCATATTTTCCTGAGAGTGAGACTGAATAATACCCAAAACGTCCCACCTCAAAAGTAAATCACACAATAAAATACCGGACGATATGACCTGGGGATTATACTCTTCATGCATTCACTAGCCAAGGGATTAACCCATGTCGAGCAACCTCCTATGATAGCACCAGAGGTAGGGGTATGTATTCACATAAATATCTAGCACCGATATTTATAAAGCAAACATGTATATATATAATTAAATTCGGCGAACCCGTGCCTAAGTCCTGTAGCATTAGCCCATATTACCCGACTTTTACTTTATTTAATTCGACATCCGTTAAATAAATTTACGTAGCTTTGCTTGATAAGGTACCCAGACTCACCCAATCGACCCGTATTTAAATATTCACGAATTTAATTTACTACATTTGTCCCTAATCTTTCACACCTTTTCACACTCTTTAATCCCTTATGCATATACCCATAACACCCTAGGTATTAGTTTAAATTTAATTTTCACTAGTTAGATCCACCTTAACATCTCCCAAAATAATTAAGGCCCACGAATTTAAAATTAATGAACCTGTGTGAAAACAGGTATCATCGATCGATCGATCGATCAATACTTGCTCGCAACAGGTTTGTCCTCAATCTGGTTTTCCACCATTTTTAACCATTAAAGCTTCATAATTTCTTCTCAAACTCAACCCAATCCTTCCCAACATTTAGCACATATCCTCAACAGTTTCTAATCATCAAAATCATCATTTAACGTCAACAATTCCTACTTTAATCAGTTATTTCACGAATTGATTTTTCTCCCATTTATTAAACATCATATTTGATTTCTCCAATCCAAATGAAACGAAATTGGCTACTGAATTTTGACTCTAAACCCGATCCCAACATCATATGATAGTGTCTCATCATTAATTAAACATTAATTTCACATTTATGCTCAAATCCCCCCAAACCCATTTTAACACGTGACAACCCTCCCCAAAACGAATTTGTCTACACCTACCATGATATGAACACGAGTTTTTGCAATTTAATTTAGAAGCAAGTTAATCACTCGACTTTTTATATTCGTAGAGTCTGATTACATGTTGTAGATGACGAATTCGGGGATCGAACTCTTTAATCTCCTTTGATTTTGACTCCTAAGGCTTCTCCCTTTTCTTCCTTCTTTTCTCTCTCAAACTCTAAGGTTTAGAGTTTGATTAATGGATGCCTCTAACTCTAAAACTTAGGTTAAATATCCCTACTCCCGAAATTAGGCTAACGGGCCAAGCTCAAATGATCTGAATACCCCCGTGTTGGCCCGATTATGTCTAAAAAGGATCCGGGACCCAATTACTACCCCTTGGTCACTACACCAAATCTGCCCATTTGTCAAGGTCATTGACCTTGACAAATCCAACTTGTCAAGGTCAATGACTGTGACATTTCGAGGCGAGATAACTTTTTTTGTCACGGTCGTGTCGCGGTCAATAACCGTGACACGTTTGTCACGGTTATAAACCGTGACAAAGCCGTGACCCCTTGTAAAAAATTTGTCACGGTCAATGACCGTGACAATTCTGGGCGGAATTTAAAAAAAATCTGTTGGGCAGTATGGCCACTGCCACTGCCCAGCAGTATATTTGTACCTGTTATAGCAACGTCGTACCTGTTCCAAACATCATATATCCAAACAAACTAAAGATAATGCAAATATTCATGACGATATAATCCAAATATTCAAAATAGAAATAATATACATGACGATATAATCCAAATATAATTAAAATGGACAAACTTAAAAATAATGTTACTACATGTCTTGGGTAAATGTGAGGAGGTTAGTAGGCCACACGACATACGAATTGACGCACCCACTAATATACGTCGTGCCGCATTGTTCGCGCAACCACAATAGGGAGTTCTCCTTCCCGGGTATGACATGCGTGACGAGCACCCTGGACTCCATCTGTTGAAGCGCACGTCCATGAACTATTCTACCATCGACGATATTCGGGTCCCTCAACCCACGCCCTATCCGCTGGCCATCAAATACGTCCAATATGAACACGCTCGGCCAACCAAGTGTCGACAATGGTCTGTTGAAGGGGGCCAAATAGGGAAGCGGATCATCGAAGTACGAACGTGTCAGTGATGAAGCAACGAGGTCCACATACTCGTCATCCTGCGCCTCGTCCTCCCGCACCTCCTCCTCCACCGCCTTCTCCTTCCCTTTCCCTTTCCCTTTACGGTCTCCGCCCAACGTACGCTTCATGAATGCATACATATCTTGGACTATCTCGATCCTTACAAAACCAACCGTGACCTCAAAATTTCTATCTGAGTCAACCTACAATAATTTCCTATCTCAACCTCATATAGTCTACACGCGACTCCCGATTGAGATATAATGCTATCACGTCACTATCACTCGATATGACGTAAAATAATCATTTACTATTCACTTAGTAATTATATTGCATAAATAGTATGGATTAATATTTTAATAACTACATAATAATTAATTAAATTAAATTAAATTACAGCACATATGTAATTTAAAAAATATGAATTAATTAAATAATAAATACTCATTGCGAAGCTCTCTTAACTATCCTCGTTGAGAAGCTCTCTAAATTATTTTAAAAAATCATTGACCTGCCATCTCATTGCGAAGCTCTCTAAACTATCCTGGCATAGACGTAAACTGAGATGTAATAAAAGCTCTCTGACCCTGACGTCCAACCGGCTCGGGCGCAGGCTGAGGAATGGGAGCATGTGATAATGTCGATTCATCAGGATCCATACGCTGTCGAGTTGAACATAGGGATGGCAATTTTCCCAGAAATTTCGGGTCCCCGCGGATACCCGAAAAAAATCCCCGAAAAATCTCCAAATATTCGGGGATCGGATCGGGTTCGGGGAGTGGAAAAAATCCCCAAAAAGATTCTGGTCGATTTCGGTACAATTTTGGATTCTAGATTTAAAATGAAAGGGATTGAGTTTTACTTTCTACTCATATATGACGATGAAGCGTCGACAGAAATTGAAAGGGTGCGTAACATTTGTTTTGAGATGTTGGGAGAATATCAAGTGAGTGAGAAATTAAATAAGAATATTCGTGGTAATAGTGAATCTTCAAGTGGTACATCATCTCAATCTCAAGGAAGGAATCGGTTGATTAATAAATTTTATTTATTTGTCTCGAGTACCTCTAATACTGAACATGTTAAGTCTGAGTTGGATTACTATTTGGAGGAGAGTGTTTTGCCTAGATCTAATGATTTTGATATATTGACTTGGTGGAAGTCAAATGGTCTTACGTACCCGACACTATTTGTTATAGCGAGGGATATTTTTGCCATTCCCGTATCAACCGTTGCTTCAGAGTCAGCTTTTAGCACTAGTGGTAGATTTGTGATTCCACATCGTAGTAGACTTCATCCAAAGACTTTAGAAGCGCTTATGTGCTCTCAACTTGAACAACGAGTAGTCTGACCTACTGAACGTGAGGAACTCATACTCCAAATTGCACTCACAATAGGTGCAAACTATCAGAATTGAGTCGAGGAATACCTGAGGAATATATGTAACTGATGATCAACCTCCCATAGGGGTAATGCTTGCATGGAACTAGTGCATGAGCTCGGGGTAATTTATCACCTGACTATGGGCTAAGGCGTACATCAACCTACCTATATGATATGAGAATTTTGCAATGCGACAGCATAGCATAAGCTTATAAACAACCATGGAATAATGTCGATCCATATTAGACTAAAGAATAAAGAACGCATCTAAGTAGTCTAACAACCCTTGAGAAAAGTAACAAGGCAATTATGGGTAACCTCATCCTCATAAAATAAATCATAATCGTGATCATCACGACGAGTCATTAACCCTAAATGAGTAGCTGGGACCTCATTGGTAAGCTCAATACGAACACCACGTACAAAGAATAGACGACACACATGTCATCGGGAATAATCATGCTCGCATAAAACTCATGAACAATTGAATCATTGCCTGAACCATGTGGTCGAACCAAATAAGAATCTCGAATAGTACCAATCAAGGACAAAAGGTACTATCCATCCTCACTTGTATCCTAATGCTCCAGATTAACATTTCTCTTTGCGATGACTGAACGAGACATGAAACTTGCAATAAGAGGATAACCATCTTTAGTGAACCGAATATTAGAGGCATCGGCCTGTGTGGCTAGAACAGGTGTCGAGGCACTCGGGGCCTGACAACTACGACGGGAAGGTTGTGGGTCGTATAAAACTCTCGTGATCGATAAGTCTCATCTGGACCACTAGGAACACAAAACCCCTTCCTTGATTATGTTTTCCCTCTCACCATTACGAAGAAAAACGAAAAAAACACAATCAATTGACAATTCTTAGGGTTGAAGTGACAAAAAGTACACAAAATCCCAAATGCACTAGCCCAAAATCTCCAAATATACATCCCAATCATCAAATCAACACCTAAAGCAGTGTATCTAACCCAAATCGCCAAGAGCAAAGTAAATCAACAAGAATCCAAAAGATATGAATACTACCCAAGTGAAACAAACCACAAAATACGAATTTGATAACTGGGATTGAATATCAACACAAGACAAATTATCTCTTATAAATCACTCATCTAGCATGCAATGACCAAAAATTGCTCTGGGGTGATTTCACCTAGGGTTTATGCGCTCGAAAGTATTTTTAAATAAAATTGTAACTTAACAAACCAAACCGTTAAATTTCTGTTGGCATCATGCAAATGACACACTTATCCCATGCGCACCTTGCGAACAAAAATAAAGGATTTTCAAATTAATCCCAAATACTATAGAATTTTCCCCAAAAACACCTTATAAATCCCAAATACTCTGAAAATTAGTGATATGAATGAATGCAAATGCATGGAAAATTAGTATCAGACAGAAATGGCTTGATGAGAATCAAAAAGCAGGATTGCAACCTGAGGTTACTAAGGATGAGATTAGAGAAGCTCTGTTTGAAATTAATGCTGATAAAGCTCCAGGCCCTGATGGTTATAATGCTTATTTCTTTCAAAAAAACTGGTGTATTGTGGGGGAGGAAGTGACAGATGCCATGTTGGCTTTTTTTAAATCTGGGAGGGTGCTTAAGGAATGGAATAGTACTGTGATTTCATTGATTCCTAAATCAAATAGCCCCAATACTATGAAGGATTTCAGGCCTATCTCTTGCTGTAACACAACTTACAAGATCATCTCTAAGGTCTTAGTTAAAAGACTAGGGGAAGTGATGCCTAATTTGGTTAATTCTAGACAATCAGCATTTGTTAAAGGCAGGAGTATAACTGATAACGTCCTTTTAATGCAAGAGTTTGTTAGAGGTTATCATCTTAATAAGGGGGATCCTAGATGTGCTCTTAGGATTGATATAATGAAAGCATATGATTCTGTGAATTGGGAGTTCATTCAGGTTGTGATGAGGGTTATGGAGTTCCCTGACAGGGTTTACAGCTGGATTATGGAATGTGTTAGCACAACTAGCTTTTCTGTTAGTGTTAATGGAGGTGTGAATGGTTGTTTTAAAGGTACTAATGGCCTCAGGCAGGGGGATCTTATGTCCCCTTACTTATTATTGCTTATTATGGAAGCCCTTTCTTGGATGCTTGATGATGCTATTAATAGAGGTCAGTTTGCTTTTCATCCCAAATGTAAAGACTTGAATATTTCTCATGTAATGTTTGCTGATGACCTGTTCATCATGGCTAAAGCTGATGACAGTTCTTTAATAATAATTGATAAAGTTCTTCAAGAGTTTAGAGACGACCTGGGTATTAGTAAAACTAAAAGTGTGCTGGAGTTGAGGAGGAAGATAAAATCAAAATGTCCAACTTGATGGGTATGAGAATTGGTATCCTCCCATTCAAATATTTGGGTGTCCCTTTAATTTCTAATAGATTAAAAACTAATGATTGTAATATCTTAGTTGAAAAGTTATTGGGGAAAATTAAGAACTGGACAAATAGGTGGTTGTCTTATGCAGGAAGGGTTCAGTTGGCAATTTCAGTACTCAGAAGTATTCATATATACTGGATTAGTATTTTTGTGTTGCCTAAAAGTATTATTAAAGAGATTGATCAAATCTTAAAAAAATTATCTGGAATGGGGTTGATCTTAATAAGCATGGAGTTAAAGTAGCTTGGGAAGATATATGTATGCCTTTGGATGAAGGGGGCTAGGCATAAAAAACCTTTTTGTGTGGAACAATATATGCATGATGAGACACCTTTGGGATTTGGTCAGAAAAAGGACTTTCTTTGGGTTAAATGGATCCATTCTATTATGATAAAACATGATTCATTGTGGACTATTAAGATACCTAATGATGCTTCATGGACCTGGAGAAAGCTAGAGCATTTATTACATATTCTATTGGAAAGGGGGATAACACTCATTTTTGGATTGATAATTGGCATGAGAATGGGCCTCTTATTGAATACTGTGGGAGAAGGATTATATATGATGCTAATAGCCATTGGAAGGCTAAAGCTAGTGCTTTTATTGAGGCAGAAGGTTGGGTCTTTCCCAGTCTTATTTCTAACGACCTTAGAGAAATGGCAACTACATCTCTAAAACCTGATATGGGGATTGAGGATAAAATTAGATGGGTGGTATCTAAAAATGGTGTTTTTAACTGTAGAGACACTTATGAGGCTGTGAGAGAGAAGAAACAGAAGGTGCCTTGGACTAAAGCTGTGTGATTTTAAAAAATAATCCCTAAATGTGCCTTTTTATTATGGGTTGCTTGTTTGAACAGAATGTGGACTAGAGATAGATTAAAAGTTTGGGGAATTATTAATGAAGATAATTGTGTGCTGTGCGGAAGTGGAAAGGAAAATAGAAATCATCTCTTCTTTGAATGCCCTTTTTCTGAGATAATTTGGGCTAAAATTCTTACAACTAATAGAAATAATCGTTATCCCCTTTGTTTTGAAGATGAAATCAGGATAATTAGTTATGGAAGTAAGGATTTCAGACTTAACATTAGGAAACTCAGCCTCGCAATCACCATTTATTGTATTTGGAAAGTCAGAAATGATATTATCTTTAACAATACACAGTGGGACGTGATGAGAGTTTTCAGAAACATTGAAAAAATGATGCAAGAATCTACATGTAAATGGAGGAAAGTTGAAAGAAATATAGAAAATTGGGAGATTTGCAAAAGTTGGGGTCTGTCAGAGAAAATTTTTCAGACTATATAAACCATGAGTATTGTTGAGAAATTTGAGGCCTTACCTTACATACTCTGGGATTTCTAGTGGGTTACTAAGTTGTTCTGTGGAGTGTCTATGATTTGGATCTTTGGCTTTTGTGTTGCATGCAGAAATCTTCTCCTTTTCTTGGCTCGATTGCTTCAGATCTTCGAGTTATTGTGAAATTCAAGCTCTGATGCTTCCTTCTTTTGTTTGACTGTATTGTTGGAAAATATTGTGTTTTTACACAAATTATTTTATGACCAAATTAATATATTGGTCAAAGTAGGACCAAGTACGTGCGCGTTCCTTGTATCATGACGAGTCACGCAATATATTTATTTGTTTAAAACGGATAAATGATGAATAAGAAATTTGGTATCAAAGTGCCCCATTTATGTATGAAGTTTATTGGGAAATTTCATTTAATTTTCTGGGACGGATTTTCCTAACTGTCGCTAAAGGTTGTGACTGTTCGCTATATAGTGACTGTTTTTCATAACCGTCCCTAAAGGTCGTGACTGTTCACCATAAGTTGTGACAGTTCATGAAAAACGTCCCTAAAGTGACTGTTTCCTAAAAGACATGTCTTTTCATGAAAAAACACTTTGTTTTCTATAAATACAAGACTTGTCTTCATTTTTTTAAAGAGAGAAAAATGAGGAAAAATATTTTCTATACTTTCCATTCCCGATCGAGTCGGATAGAGTATCAAACATAATTGGTTCGTGGGACACGCACACTGAAGTGCTTCTTGCGCGTGTCGAGACCGTTTTATCCTGGGAGGCAAACGCTCATTGTTCATTGCCGTAAGCACCATAGCGGGAGCGCATTTTGTCTTAAGGAGAGAGTGTCAAACACTTGACTCGGTCATCTTCTTCGTTTGTAAGTTTTCTAGTGGTATTAATTTATTGCATAAATATGATTTATTTCATATTTTAAATTTGATAAAACACAAAAGTATATATCTTATATAACAATCTTAAGACAAAATGATCATTGATACTTTGTGTTGTGGTGTTTTATCATCTAAACTAATTCTAGAAATATTTGAAGTTTTTTTTCCATGAAGTATCCATTTTCTGTTAAAACCCAATTTGTAGCATTTTGAAATAGTTCATTGTACAATTTTTGATTGGTTGGTTGTTTCTAAACATTTGGTTCTTTCTAAGGACTTTACTATTCAGAATGTAAATTGCTTTAATAATCATACTTTTCTTTACTGAAAGAAACTTTTACCTATTGTTAATTTGTATGATGAACTTTGAAGTTTTCTATTTAATCATCGGAGCATGCATGGTCTACCCATTCTTAACGGAATGAAGTGCAACCTGTTGCATGCATTTATTTATGGACCTCTAATCATGGATCTTGACGTCATGTTAAAATTTCGTAGTTAAAAATCATTTGGAAACTAAAATCGTTCAAGTCAATTTTCTTATTGCGTCGTGAATTGATATGACTATCTCTTACTGTTGAATGTGTTCGTGATAGTAGTTTTTTTTGGTATAACAAAGTGTGGTGCTGTGTTGATGACTCTTATATTCCAAATTCATACCTGACACAGTAGGTTTCATGTACATATAAATATAAATGCTTAACGTGGCTATCAAAATGGTTCATATGTGATATCATTAAACTTGCAACCATTTCTTTTTTATATGTTTTGTGGCATGGTCCAAGAAGCATTTTGGGTCAAATTGATACAAATATTGCATGTGTTTAATATGTTGTGCCATTTAAATATGTCAAAATTTGATCACACCTTTGGTGATGTATATGTTCACATAATCTCTTGTGAGATGCTATAAGTGACGTAAAGTGACAATAACATTTATAATGACGTAATGGTCACGTGTGTGGTCACATGCATATGTGCTAGTATAATTTTAGTAATAATAATTTTTTTTAATATTATATCGATTGCATGTTTCAGTTTCAATATTAGAAATTTGATTAAATATATTGATTATTTTGTATTGGCATTCTTTTGAATATCTAAAATTAAAAAGGTGCGTCCCGAATAAAGTGATTTTGAATACATTTATTCATGCAACTGAAATTATATTTGTCCAAATGTTCAAATGGACAATAAAAGTGTGTTTAAAGTATATTTAAATACACTATATATTGACATATAAGATCATATGCATAGCTTATGGAGTGTGATATAATATCTGAGCCATAATTTTTTTTTATCCCATTCGAATTAATAGTGATAATTTCACTTGGAAATAGTCAAAATTAAATACCAATTTTGGTGAGCTCTTACAACGAAAATAAATAAGTAAACAATGATGTGTTGCTACATGTGTAATGACATGTATGTATGTTATCACATGATAATCGAATGTCAATATTTAATTATTGTGATAATTTATGTAATCTTGATATTACATTTAAATTTGTTTTAATCTCCCGTGTCACGAAAAAGAGAAAAAGAAAATATAATGCATTGTCCATTATTGTTGGTATGTATGTTAAACATTGCAATGCACGCATTATATCGACTCCTAGAGATATGAATATGCATTATTGTTTAAAACGATGTGAACCAACATGTTGAAAATTTGAGAATATTTTCACGCATAATAAATTAAAAAGTCCTATAGGTTAGGAATTTATTATGTTTGCATAATTTTATAGTTGTGGCATCCGATGACCTAATGTCATGTAATGAAAATTGAGGTGTGTAATGACATACTATTTTCACGTGTAGAAGTCTATTGGATATTTGTGGCATGATTGTATATCATTAACCATATAGCATAATGCGACTTTTAATCTTAGGGGGGACCCTTTCACTCTTAATTTTGTGAGACACTTTCATCAAAATATCATTGGAACATGCTATGTTAAACATGATGTTTCATGAAGAATTACATTTTTATGTAACATTCAATTGATGTTAACGTTGATGAAAAATAAATACAATTTGTATTGATATCGTGGTGCTCAATTTTCCATAGACTTGAAAGAGTGGATATGATTAACTTCAATATGTTACTCCCCTTCACTATATTGAATGTTATCAAATGCGATGAAGATTGCAAAAGATATGAGAATCTTTAGTTGATATAAAGTGCTACATTCCTTTCTGTAATATATAAATTCATTTTGGAAGAATCTTATACTTCCAATTAATGCGTTTGTCGAACGTGTTCTTCAATGGAGAAAAATTAGTGTGGCGTGATTACAAATTTATTTATTGAATTTATGATTCAAAATTCAGAACCGAGCGGTTTAAAGACTGCTTTAAAGATGGTATAGAATTAAATCATAAATCCATATAAATGATCACGGGATTCAGAACCGAGCGGTTTCACAACTGCTTTAAAGAAGGTAGAATCAAATTATGATCTCATTGGAGATTTAGGCGTAATCTCAAGACACCACAACTAGTAAACTCAAAATTATGTGTGACACAACTTTAGTTTAATACTAAGAATTATGACAAGTGAATTTGTAGGCCTATGGAACAATAAGGAATATACCATTAAATGTCGAAATCACTAAAGTAGAGAAACTTATCTCAACTAAATTTTATTTACAATGAAATGAATGTATACCTTCTAAATGGACATATGTGTTGGTCCAAATATACATTAATATCATTTCATTTTAAAGAAAAATAAAGCGTTTGGAGGTTGAGAATAAATGTATCAGCTTTGTATAATTTCAAATTTATGTTTGAAATTGTGGGGGAAAGTATTGTGTTTTCTATGAGTTATATTCTCAACACATTAACCCACGATAAAAATTTTATGGGAAAGGTTGAGAACCTTTGATAAAAATTTTATGGGAAAGGAAACAAAGATGATTCCTATTGAAAATAGGATAAACACTACTAAAAATGTAGTATTTGGTTGCATAAGTGCATTTAATGTACTATAGCATTTCCAATGTGCATTTGTCTAAAGAAGTGTATACTTCATGGATTGAACGATAATTAATACTTAAGTACTTTGATTATATTCCAAGGTTGGAAATGATTAAGCGTGTACACAATGGATCAAAGAGTCTAAAGTACAAATGAGTCGTTCAGTATCGATACTAAGATATAAGTGACAAATGACATAAACATTAGGAAATTATGAATATATTTTAAACAATATATGACTTTCGAGACTTGTATTCCGAGTGATATATTAGCATGATTAGAGGTGTTAATATTTGGAAATCCTCTTATGATGGAATATGAATATTATTTCCTAAAAAGCAAGGTACCTTGACAATTTTAAAGAGGATGATTTGAGATAACAATTATAATGCATGTTCTTGCAATTGAAAATCATTGCTTGAAAAGGCATAAAGAAATTTGGCAAGTCACGACTTATTAGTCATGACATAAGACCATAAAGAAATCTTTCTTTGTTAGTGATAACATTAGGCCTAATAAAATCATTGCGGATCCGCTAACAAGAGAGTAAGATACGTACATCAAGGGGAATGGGCTTACAGCCGGTTAAAACCTAAAAGAATTGCCATAATGGAAACCCAACCTAAATGACTGGAGATCCCAAGAATTAGGTTCAACGGGACAACCTAATTATGTGCGATTCAGTTAGCACTGAGAAGAAAATAAATTCTTCCTCCCATTCCTAGGATGAGTCAGTGCACTATCTGCCGCGTGTAATAGGATAAATTTTATTTTAATGATTTCTATATCTTGAACATAAGGATCAAGTGGGGTATTAGCAGGATACTCTTTATAAAAATCACCTAAGTGAGTGAGAAGGGGCCACTTCTATGAGAATAACCAACGGCTACATTGTTAAATTCTCTAATACACTCATGAAACCAGGAGGTGTCCAAGGCCAAAACGGACACAAAAGTGAGAACCAAGAATGTTCGGAGAAGGACTGTGTGAATTCTATTGTCTCGGTTTACACAAAAAGGTTGATCAATTCAAGACATCGCGTTCATTGATTGGCCAGTAGACCCGATAGTCTCTCACTAGGAAAGATTCAAGGCCAAAAGCTATCTTTACCGATGCAGCTCTTTTCCACTGATACTCTGTCTAATTTGTCTTCATGTTCATTTGATTCTTCACCCAAATTTCATTCATGTGGGGGATTGTTGGAAAATATTGTGTTTTTACACAAATTATTTTATGACCAAATTAATATATTGGTCAAAGTAGGACCAAGTACGTGCGCGTTCCTTGTATCATGACGAGTCACGCAATATATTTATTTGTTTAAAACGGATAAATGATGAATAAGAAATTTGGTATCAAAGTGCCCCATTTATGTATGAAGTTTATTGGGAAATTTCATTTAATTTTCTGGGACGGATTTTCCTAACTGTCGCTAAAGGTTGTGACTGTTCGCTATATAGTGACTGTTTTTCAGAACCGTCCCTAAAGGTCGTGACTGTTCACCATAAGTTGTGACAGTTCATGAAAAACGTCCCTAAAGTGACTGTTTCCTAAAAGACATGTCTTTTCATGAAAAAACACTTTGTTTTCTATAAATACAAGACTTGTCTTCATTTTTTTAAAGAGAGAAAAATGAGGAAAAATATTTTCTATACTTTCCATTCCCGATCGAGTCGGATAGAGTATCAAACATAATTGGTTCGTGGGACACGCACACTGAAGTGCTTCTTGCGCGTGTCGAGACCGTTTTATCCTGGGAGGCAAACGCTCATTGTTCATTGCCGTAAGCACCGTAGCGGGAGCGCATTTTGTCTTAAGGAGAGAGTGTCAAACACTTGACTCGGTCATCTTCTTCGTTTGTAAGTTTTCTAGTGGTATTAATTTATTGCATAAATATGATTTATTTCATATTTTAAATTTGATAAAACACAAAAGTATATATCTTATATAACAGGGTTTGCCCCGATGCTTGATGTTTTGCTTGCCTCAAAAATCAATCTTGATGCTGCATGCAGGAGCTTGTGATTTGAAGTTATCTTGCAGTATATCAATGGTTTTACCTTGGTGTGCTGAGTTTGTGGTGGTTCGTAAGCAAGATTCATTGATTGAAGGTATTATGGTCCTTCTGGGTGTGGTTGCATTTGGATGGCTGAGAGATATTTTGTCTTGCTGTTTGTGTGTATGAGAAGCGGTTTCCATGTTTACAAAGCTGTTTTTGCAGAGTATTGTGTATCTCTTGGGTTATGTCTCTCTGTGGATCTGTGAGTGCTTCAGTATTATTGGTTCTTCTAGAGGTAGAGGGCACGTGGTAGTTCTTTCTTTTACTCGTTATGTCTAGCTAATTCAGTGTATATTGGATCGAGCTTGTTGTTTTGATGGGCTCTGGGTTTGTAGTTTTTTAATTTTTTTTAGCTATGTTTGTTTGGTCTTGTTTAGGCTTGCGTACTCGCGTTTGATGCGCATGTGCATCTTTGTTTGGGCTTGTATGGTCTCATTGTACTTTTGGATTGGGATGTTGCCTTTTGGTAATTATATTCATAGTTTACCAAAAAAAAAACTTTAGTAGTACAATTTAGGGATAAAATGCACAAAAAATATATAATCAATAACTCACAAACACTTATATACAAATGCAAATATTTAACATGTAAAGTGAAATTGTAATTAGGCAACTCATGATCAATTGATTTAACACAAATATTTCATTTAAACATTTTATACATATTATTGAAATCAATCATGTCTTTTTATGTAGTTTTTTTAACAATCAGTTTTTATTAAAAAGAAAAATGGTATTTTATTTTTAAAAAATTATAAAAATATAAAATTGTTTTATAAAAAATGTTAATATAAATAAAAAAAGTTTCGGCTATTTTAACAAAAAATCTACTATTTAACAAAAATTATTTTATAAATAAATGTTTTGTTTTAAAAAAGTGTTTTGATTGTTTTAACAAAAAATGTACATTTTGACAAAAAATGCTTTATATACAAAAACATGCCACTCGAGGTATTTACTCACTCGACTCTCAAATGAACCCTAAAATGTTTATTGACACTTGGGCACCATCTCTTTCAAACCCTTTCTCATTTTGCAATTAATTTTCTCCAGTGCCGGTTCTAAGATTGGGAGTGCCCCATGCGAAAATACCTAAAATGAGCCCTAAAAAATTAAACTTATTTTTTAGGGGCCCATTTTAGTTGGGTGAGATTTTTGGATAGTTTAATCATTCTTTGTACATATTGTTTTGGGGTAGTTAAAAAAATGGCCCCTAAAAAATTAAACTTTTTTAAAAATTGACATTTTTAATATACATAAAATATTTTTGAACCCCTAAAATATACGGTGCATACTCAAAATGGGCCCTGTGCCATTGCCCATTTGGCACATGGCCAGGGCCGGCCATGTTTTTCTCCCAACCCCTCTCTCACACGCACGTGCGCGCACAATCAAGCGATGGAAAAACATATAATGCCAAATACCAAATATAGTTATAGAGAATAAGGGCTCTTTTAAAATCCTCCATATATGCTTCATTTTCAGATTTATCAAACAAACACTATGATATTCCTCTTGGTGCATTTAAGTATATATATTCTAATGTTTGGTGTTTACAAATCACTAGTATTGAGCTCCACGCAATGCACAATAAGTTTTTAATAAAGGGATAAAAAATATGAATAAAAAATTAATTAAAAAAAATCAACATAAATTAAATGACATGGATGGGAAATAAACTTTCAAAAAATATATAAATGAAGGGAGAAAAAAAGAGAGGTATAAATAAAGGGAGATAAATAAGTTATAGTAATAAAAGTGGAGAGCAATATTAATGAATGGAGATAAAAGGAGAAGAAAAGTCTAAGTGTACCACTTTTTTTTACTAAGTTTTATATCCCCCGTGCATTAAATGGTTGTACTCAAAGTGCAGGTACAATCATTTAATGCGCTTGGGATACAAACTTGGTAAAATAAATTTCGTACATGTGATATTACTCAAAACGAGATATATACATGAAAATGGAGAGATAGTGCTATGAAACGAACCAAGCTACTCGAGTTCAACTCGTGTTTGTTCGGAAAGAAGCTCGTTTAATACAAGCTCATAAAATAAACTAGATAAGCTTGAACAAAATTTTAGCTCATTATCTCATTAAGCTCGGCTAGAATTCTTCTCGATCACCACTATTCACACTAAACTAGTCTAAAATAACCAAGTTGCCCGAACTTGGCTCGTGTTCGTTTGTTTAAAAACTCGTTCGAGCTTGGATTGTAAGATAAATGAACTAAGATTGAAAATATTTTTAGGCTCGTTTATATTTACCAACCAAGTTCGAAAAATCTTAAGCTTAAGCTCAACTCATTTTCTTCCCTATGGAGAGATAATTACAAGTAATAAAAGTGGAAGGCTTCAAATGTTGTTACGTGACATAATAAGAGAATTCTAAAGTAGTGTATTTTATTATGTTATAATAGATTTACGCTCATTTAATTTTCGTTTCACTTTTCAAGTGAAAATCATTTGGATTCATTTGTCTACTTGTATATTCATACGCTCCCCCACCCCACCCCACATTTAATTACCACCAATTGACGCCTTAGGAGATATTATTCTAAACATAGGTCATATCTGCAACGTATGTGTGCACCAACTAGTATATATTGAAATTTAAAAATATTCTATAACTTTTTCATAAATAACTTACAAAACTAGTAAATACTTCATACGCTCTCCATCCTAATTTAAAGTTCTGTTTTTCATTTTACACGCCTTAAATGGATAGTCGTTTTCTAAAAATAGTACACAAACAAGGTGAAATTTCAAATTTAAACCATCCCATAGTACATATGAGCGAATAATCATTCAAATATTTGTCTTGCCTTTAACCATTAATAGAGAAGCGGTGTCTCTTTGGGTCTTTTTTGTGTGGTTGGATTTTTTTGCCCAATTAATATTTTGTTTTAATTAATTTAAAACACATTTTTAATATTTTTTTACTAAGTCTTCCATTATGTGTTACCTACCCATTAATGGAGTGTTTTTCGGAGTTAGTGGGTAATCCATATTTTGTAGAAAATAATTAAGTTTATGGCCTATTTAGTTGACTATCTTCTTCATAAAAAACACTGAAAAAATAATTCTCCCTTCTCCATATCTTCCGCCCGAAATTATTATGCACTTTTATATTATTTCTATATGATTTTTGGTACTGGAGTATCGTGAGAGTTCCAATATTCTTCATTGTTGTTGGTGATGGAATCTGATTGTTGAATCCTAGAAGGTGTTGGTTCAAAAGGCTAACATCATCAATATCAGCGGACAATTTTACCTTTAGGACTTTATGTCTAACACAAACATCGATCGATAAGTTCTTCCAATTGATCTATTTTTGAATTTGTGACTTTTTCGTGTATTTTGCAATTATTATTTCCAACACTCACGTTGTTTCTCACAAACTCCGTATAGCTCCTCACGAGTCTTGCAACATAAATGTTTAAAGAAAATTTTAGAAAAGAGTATACATTGTTTTATTTTTTATATGGGTAATATTTTGGTCTGTAAAAAAGTGAAATAAATGTTCATGCTTCCAAGTAAATGCACCTTAAACGTTTTTTGGGGTTTCATTCGGTGGACTTACATATCAATATGTAGGGTGTAATATCTAAATTGTTATATGAAGAGGATAGTGTGACACCCCGCCTAATTAAATACCGGGCGATCACTCCTTTATTAAATTAAATCAAGGTGAACAGTTGGTTCATTCTCAGCATCACTGTCGATAAAAATAATTTTTCCAATTTAACACCCTAAATAATTAAGCTAAGTGTCAAAACCAATTTTAAACATTAACTTCCAAATTTTATTTAAAGAAAAGATTTAGTTATTATTTTATTAACAAAGATCAATGAATAAGATTCACGCCACAATAAATTGGAACCAAAAATCCAATATATAAAACATCCATCAACGAATGTCAACATACGAGAAAAATAAAGTAATACAACCATCTTGAACAAAATCCCATAATAACGAACTAGGAAACAACTGAAATAACAATGTCCCAACATAAAGAAATAATGGAAAGGGCTACACATGCCCATCTGAATGAAAATGCTAGGAGTGGATCTGAATGAACGAAGTCGTCTAATCAAAAGACCTGCAACTCCCACCTAAGCTGCAACGCGTTCCTTCCAAAAGATCCTAAGCAAGACGCCCCTGTGGCTGGGCACCTGAAATACATACATATATATACAAGGGGGAGAGGGAGAGAAGAAACGGGTCAGAGCCCGAAAGTGTGTGTTATTTAAAATCAGTTTAGCAAGTATTTAAATTGATACAGGCCAATGCAACAACATATTAGTTCGACACTCCCTTGAGAAATTCTCACCTCTCTTCTAGTGTGCACGCCTATCGTACTAACCTTCACAAATGGTTTAACTTAACATTTAGATCATACTAACCTCCCCAATAATTTAATTTATCTTAACTTACACATAAGTTTTAAAACCGAACAATGTCAACGTGTAAAAAGGTTACTTTCTAGTTGTAGCACAACTCTCATTTTAACTTCATTAATTTATAAAGTTTCCCAGTGTCATATTATACTTTCGCAAAACAGTATTTATTATTTGAGTCAACAACCATGTCCTACTTATCAAGTCACAGTAGGTAGTTTGAATTCCATAATCTCATATATATATATAAACTACTCGGATAATATATATATATATATATATATATATTAGCACCCCAACTAAAATTATGGTGCGGGCATACTCTGCTATCCAATCCCCGTATCGCTCACACAAAGGGAAATACAAGTTCGGGATCACTCTCGAACTGTATTAACATATACAAAACAACATTGAGGCGAAGTATAGATTCCAAGTCTCTAAAAGGTGAGTACATACCCTCACGCCTCATAGGACCGTCTGAACTATCGAATCGATAGCCTGTACCAAGGATATCTATCTCCTAGGGTACGAACCAATATCCCCCAAAAATCAACACAGGATAAGGTCGTCCCAGCGCGGTAACCTCAGGGATAGCAAGTAGCGCGGGTACGTTTTTCACATGTATATAATATATGCACACACAATCATATAAATATACCAATTTCATCATATTAATATAGGTTCCTCTCATTACCCATAATTACAACATTTATCCTAAATTTCACATTATTAAGATTACGTATAAGGTTTCGTCTCTAACCTTAACTCGAAGGGTTTTCTCACTAATTATGTGACACTCGTGGATTCCAACTATCCAAGTAGTAAATTCAGTAGGTAGACGTCTATGCACTATCGTAAGTATTCGACGTAATCTCTCACTTGAAATACGTAGTTTCCTCGTTCTTTAAATAATTGTCCCTAAAACCCAATTATCGTCACATAATAAAGTTCTTCAACACTTAATCATATGTCCTACTGGTCTCTCCTATATCCCAAAACATTTTATTCATAATCCCCAAAAATTATTCCACGGTAAATTAATTCAACTAATTAAACAAGGGGAAATAAGAGGCTGCCAGGAAGGGTCGATCGATCGACGACTGGGGCTCGATCGATCGAACCTTCGATCGATCGACGCTCTAGGGTCGATCGATCGATCAAACAGGTGTTTCGATTTCTGCAGAAGTGCAGTTACGGGTTTCATCAAAATTCTTCATCCAAATGCATATTTTTCAACACTAATCGTCCCAAAACTTATACCACAAACATAATAACATATTACCAGATGTTTCTAACATTAAGCATGCGTATAACCATCATTAAACATGATTAAACAACCTAAAATCTCATCTAATCATCAAGAACCCTAAGTTTTCTTAACTTCTGTTCTAATCAGTTTTTCTCCAGAATTTCCTTCTACATAATCATTAAAAATTCATGGGTTAATCATCTACATCATATAAGACTTCCAGAATATGGTTTTAATCTTTTCTACATGCAAATTCCTATCAAAAAGTGGGGTTTTCTTCCATAGATTATACTCCTAATCATTCCTAACTAATATGAATATTGCACCAACGAAAATACGCAAGTTAAACACTTGCCTGGGATTTCAGAGGTCTGATTTTGGTGTGGTTGCGTTCTCCTCCTCGAGATCTACGTGTTGGTGGTGACGGCGGTGCAAACGGTGGTGTATTTGGCCTTGAATCACCTTGAGAGCTCTCTCATCTCTTCTTCAATGGCCGTACTAGGGTTATGAATGTTCTAACCCTAAAAGGCTGACCTAAATAGCTGCTAAGGATGGATGAAATTCGTGGGTTTAATTACCCTATTTTGTAAAATGACCAAAATGCCCTCCCGGGTCACTAATTAAGCCTAAAAACATCCCGAGACCCAAACTAAACCCCTGGGTACACTTTTCTGACTATCTCGACCTTTACGGACGCGTTGGCGCACTCAAAACGACCATACGGACAACTTATAAAATATTCACTTTTTAATTAACATAATTAGTCCCGACGTGGCACTGGCACGTCCCGACTTAAATTTCCGAAATAGTCATTTAATCCACTTATGACATTAAATATAACCAATATAATATATTACTATGCTCATTAGTAATATTCAACAAGTTTCCCATAATTACTAACTCTAGTCACAAATAATTATAACATAATTAATTTCCTGATTTTTATTAAATAAATCATCACATTAAATTTAATAAATCCCCAAATTAAATATAGCATAAAAAATACGGGGTATTACAGATAGTATTAAGGAATAAACCTTAATTATGATTATGGCAAAACGAATAGAAATGAAGAATAATGCAAAAACACACATAAAGGATACAATATTTTATTCAGGTCACTCTCAATGTGAGAAGTTAAGTCCACGGCCGCTGCAGATAAAGGTTTTCACTATTTTGAAGATGATTATAATGTGATCTCGCACACTCTAATAAAACGGTTGACCCTAAATATCCTTTACGTACTAGAAAAATAGAGCGATCGATACATGTATGAAATACACAAAATACCCCCCAAAAAATTCGGGCAGGTCTGATCCATTATATCAGGCTTCACACATCAATGGATATTATAATTTTCTTTTATATTGGGATAATCTTTTTAGGGGATAAGTTCACAGACTTGTGGAAAACAAATCTTAAATGATTAATGTCTATATAAACACACACACACACACACACACACACACACACACACACACGCATATGTGTTTGTGTGTTTGTAATTGAACATATTTAAATGTAAATGTTATTGGCCTTAAGCAACTAAAATATGTATATCTTGTTTAAAAAACTTTAACATTTAAGTTTATTTTATGTTTGAAAATTAAAAGCTCAAATATGTATTTTCATTTATTATGCTTGTTACGATTTGTATTGATTACTAGGTAGAAGAATTATTTTAAATAAGATAATCATGTGATTTATATGGAAAAAAACTAAAACATTACATTAAAATTACTATATACATGTAAATTGTAATAGGGCGCATTGAAAGGTAAATGTTAGAAGGCATTAAAATAACTTAATAATTCAGGGTTAATGACTTCTAGATTTAAATTTAGTTATTTTCTCCATTTAAAATTAATACCACGAATAAGTCTTTTTATGTCATGCTCAAAAAATGAGTTGAATTTATTAATAGGTCGATGATTTTATTTTTAAGTTTATCATTTATATAAATAATATCTACACTCATGTTGTTATGAACTTGCAATTTTAGTTAATTCGATGGAAGAGATCGAATTTGTTGAATGATTAGACTTTTTTTTAGGTCGTAATGCAATTACTCGTGCATCACACGGGTCTACATGCTAGTGTTTTTATATGATAGGTGTCTTACCTTCAATTGGGTTCTCGAGGATTTATTTTGTTCAAACTAATGGGATGTTAAGAAATACATTTAGTGCATTAATATATACAAACATTAAAAGGTTATAATTATTAGCATGCTCCATAATAAAGTCTTAAGAGTATCCAATAAATGTTTACAAAGTGCTGTGACAATAACTGGAATGCTAGTAGCGTACTTTTGTTATATTTTTTGGTATAGTTTTTTTTCTTAAAAAAAAACAAGACAAACCATTTGCCCAATTGAAATCAAAATTACATATGTACTCGATTATATATATATGTAGTAGAAATATAATATTTGTTTATTAAAAAAAACATTGTACTTCCTTGTTTTTCAGTTGCGATTTAAGCTTCCCATAATATATCCTGTGTTAATGTTTTGTAAGAACAATATAAATTTCCTTGTTGAATTATAAGGAGAATTTTATTGTTGTTTTATATTTATAATTTATTTATGAATTTTCTATTCATAAAGTTTAAATAAAATTAAATCACGAACTTTATATTAAATTCCCTTAAATTTTATATAAGTCAATATAAATTAAATAAAATTAACGACCTTTTATGCTGTTTTATATTTATAATTTATTTATGAACGTTATATTCATAAAGTATAAATAAAATTAAATCACGGACTTTATATTAAATTCCCTTAAAATTTATATAAATCAATGTAAATTAAATAAATTTAACAATTTTATTTATAATTTATGAACAAATATATTGTAAAAACCTAAATTCTACCATATACAATGTTCTGGTAAAAACGACATTTTGCTTTCATTGAGAGTTGAACTCAAGACCTCCCGCTTACTAAACGGGTGCTCTAACCAACTGAGCTATGAAAGCTTGATGTTTACTGCTAATATATGGTAAATTCATAAAATACATATTAGCTTGTCCAAACAAATGAGATATTCTTTGATTATACAGTCAAGAGTAGAATTTCAAATTATCCCGTGTACTAACGATAGCACCTGATTACTGGGTATTAATTTACACTGTATTAGTGAAATAAAATGATATTTTTACTTTAGCCTATTTATTATCATTGATGGTGATAAGTCAAAGTATAGAGATATTGATTTACTCACCAATTTAGATGGAATCCCGACTATGGATGTTCATGGTCCGGTACAATACATTTTTGAAAAATGTTGTTTTTTCATAAAATTGGATTGATTAGATTGGTTAACCGAATTTAGTCAATTCAAGTTTTTAATAGTGTCGTTTAGTCTGATTCGTCGTTTTGTGCTCAAATATAAGTTTATTTATTTTTTTTTTTTTTCATATTTTGTCACTTTAATATATATGCATTCCTAACAATCAAGCTCTAAGAACACCTAAAATATATACAACACTTTACTCAAGATTTGTTTGTTGGTTCGTGAGAGATTTGTATGAAGTTTTATGAGTATTCATAATTCTTTTAGGTAGACGTGGCAAAATAAAGAACGACACTATAATACGATATGAACTGATACGAAGTTATAAGTTAATGGATAGATTCTTAATGGTTTTGAGTCATATCAGTGTCAATGCGATAAGACATGATAGTTAACGGATCGGGTTAGTGTCGACTCTCTCCACCCGATAAGATACGTTAAAACCTATTAATTTAAGTAAATAAGATATATTGTTATAACTTATAAAGATTTTACGTAGCTTAAAGTTAACTTAATCATAATGAATTTTACTAAATGAAAGAGTTAGTAATGTTAATGAATTAATAGATATAATTATGCTTAAAAATGAGTTAGTATGTCAACTTGTATATGATTCAAATCAATTAATTATCTTATTAGGTAACAACGAGTGGCACGATACGACAAGACACCACACGTTAAGATAACGGATTGGGTTTGAATATGATTTTTTCACACAATAAAAAGGTCATTCGTTTAGATACGAACTCAATAAGACTCGAATACGCCCGACCCACTGTTGGGGCTAATTTTAGGTGTCAAATTTGACAAAGTAGATATTATGAGGCCAAACTTAGTGTGATAATATCCATCACATGGAACCTAGTTTCTATTTTCAAGATAGTCTTCTTTCGAATTTTGCAAAATTGGGTAATTTAGTTAGTATTGATGGTAACACAATGGGATAGAGGTATGTCCGAATTGATTTGTGGGATATTATAAAAACAAATATGATATCACTTAGTTTAATCGAAGATATTACGTTAGACAAATTGGAATGAAAAAATAGGATTCATGTAACCGACCCCAAATAATTGGAAAAAGACTTTGTTGAGTTGAGTCGGATAGTTTTCTACACAAAACTTTTAACTTATCTTTACGTCATAGAGAATTCTATAGATGTGGGTTGTAAGCATTCAGTCTTACGTGATATAGAATAGAGAAGTTCTATTAATTTTATGCCTCTCGCAAAATATTACCAATAGAATAGAAAGATATGATTCATGTAGCCGACTCCAAATAATTAAAAAAACGTTTTGTTGAGTTGAGTTGGGTAGTTTTTCTACACAAAACTTTTAACTTATCTTTACCTAATAGAGAATTCTAGAGATGCGGGTTGTAAACATTCTATCTTAAGTGATATAGAGTAGAGAGAGTTCTATTAATTTTTTCTTATCACAAAATATTACCAATGTAGAGAAGGATTGAATGCAATTTAGATACGTATATTATTCACATATCTAAATCTAAACTACATATAAAAGCATGTAAAACAAATTTGCATTCTTTTGATGGTTATAACCCTAATCTATTAAAAATAACTAAAGATTCATTTGATAGGTATGATTTGTCATTACAAATGTAAAAAAAAAATGACAAATGAGAGTTTTATCTATTTTTGTGTGCATTTGATACACACAATTTGTCATGAAAAATGGACCTAAGATTTGTGTGTATTTTATTATGTTGTAATAGAATTAGACTTATTAAATTTTCGTTTCACTTTTCAAGTGACAATGACATGTAAGGATTCATGTGTCTACTTGAATATTCATACCACCCTCCCAAACAAACACACACAAAAAATTAATCACCATCAATTGTCGACTTAGGAGATATTATTCAAAACATGTGTCAAATTTCTAACGCGTGTATGCACTAACTAGTATCTATTGAAATTAGAAAATATTTTATGAGTTTTTCATAAATTACTTACAAAACTAGCATATACTTTATACGCTATCTGTCCTAAATTAATAGTTCTATTTTCCTTTTTGCACACCCTAAATTAATAGTCGTATTCTAAATATAGTGCACAAACTAGGTGAAATCTCAAATTTAACCATCCGAATAGTAGCAATGAGTGAATAATTATGCAAATGTTTGTCTTGCCTTTAAAAGTATTAATCATCTTTAGGAAGATCAATTTGGAAAGTAATTTTTTTTAAATAATTGACTTTCGAACGTCGATTATTAATTTCGACGAGGAAATATAATTAAAAGGGGTTTGATAATATGTGATCCAGGGGTGCATGCTAAGAACTTAATAAGTTATTTTTTTTTAAATAATTGACTTTTTAATAGTGACTATTAATTTTGGACGAGGAGATATAATTTAAAGGGGTATGATAATATGTGATCCAGGGGTGCATACTAAGAACTTAATAAGTTGTGGTAAAATTCTAACACACTTTTCCTTTTGAGAGAAGTTCATCGCAAGGTTCTCATTACATAATTGGTTAATGATAATAAGGTTCGACTTTAAGCCCGTTTAGTAAGCACATTCTCTAGCTTGGGAAAATCAAATATATCATAATTATGCACAAATACTCGTACTAAGCTACATGGTTTATTATTTTGAGACTCAAAATATTTAACCTAACATCATATGTTATTATTTTCAATTTAAAAACGATAAGTTGGATAATGAAATGAAACATATTTCATCGTTATTACATTCTACCGCCAAAACGTTTGCTTTGCACATACTTTATACTATCCTTATCCAAAATTAATAATTTATTTTTCCTTTTTTATGCATCCTAAATTAATAGTCACATAGTTTAATATAGGACATAAATTAGGTGAGATTACAAAGTTACTCATTTGAATAATATATACGAGTGAACAACAATCTAAATGTTTGTCTTGCCTTCAAAAAAGTATTTATCATCTTTAGGAAGATCAGCTTGGAAAATATTTCTTCTTAAAATGATGGACTTTTTTTACGCGTCCTAAATTAATAGTTGTTTTTTAAAATAACACATAAATTGAGTCTTCTATTAAAGTATTTCCGAGGATCAATGCAAGTAACCCAAATGCATATGTTATTATTTTCAAATTAAAAAAGACAACTTAGAAAATGAAATGAAACTTCATAATCATTTCATTCAAAAGCTAAGGAGAAACTTTACATGTACCGCCACTTAGAACTGTCTTCCGACCGCATCATCATTTTTTTTAAAAAGTTTTTCATTCTTTTGTTTTTAAGAACTGATATAAAACCATTTTTTATATTAAAAAAATAGTTTTTTTTTATTAAAAGTTAAATTAAAAAAAAACATATTTTTTTCATAAATAAAAAATAATTATATTTATTGACATAGTTTTTATATTAAAAAAAGAGTTTTCTTTTTTCTTTTTATAAGTTTGTTATTCTTATGTTTTTAATAATTAATATAAAAATATTTTTATATATAAAAAAAGCAGTTTTTTTATAATTATAAAAAAAAAGTTTTTTTTTAAAAGTAAACAGTGTTTATTAAAATTAAAAAAAATATTTTTTCATAAATAAAAAAAAATATGTTTATTGACATGATATCGTGATTGATTAGTGCCGTTGGATCGGATCCACATTTTCGGACCCACATTCCCGGACCAAAATCATTTGTTGAATGTAGGTCCGCGCCAGCAGCACTAATTAATCGCGATATTTTATTAAAAAAATATCGCGATTAATTACTGCTGCTAGCGCGAACCGACATTTTCGGACCAAAATCATTTGTTGAATGTGGATCTGCACCAGCGACACTAATTAATCGCGATATTTTTTCAATAAAATATCGCGATTAATTAGTGCCACTGACGCATACCCAGTCAAATAGATCACTAATTAATCGCGATGTTTAAAAAAAAAATTGTTTAATTTTAGTTAATTGCGATATTTAATAAGAGATGTTTAATTTTAATAAAAAACAGTTTTTTAATATTAATAGAAAAATTGTTTTTTTTTTTATCAATTGTTAAAAACAAAAGAATAAGAAAGAAAGAAAAAAAAAAGAGAAAAAAGATGCAATCGCCCAAGACTGTTTATATCATCTAGAACCTCTCAAAGCCAAGAGTTCTGCTTTCATTGAGAGTTGAACTCAAGACCTCCCGCTTACTAAACGGGTGCTCTAACCAACTGAGCTATGAAAGCTAGATATCAATTTGAAATTATAACTGGTTTCATATAATTTATATAAGCTATGTTTGAAATTTTAACTGGTTTCATTCTTGATGGTTCAAAGGTTGAATTTCGAATTATAAATGCTTTTCGAGCAGCAAGAAGAAAAAATCTAATGTTTTTCAACTACAGTGTGTAACTTCATTGAAACCTAAGTAATGGAAATCATTTGCACTGTATTAGTTTACTTAAAATATTATTTTGTAACTATTTTATTATAATTAGTATTAATTAGTCACCAAATTATAAAGATGTTGTATTTACGGACAAATTCATATGAAACCCCAAAGTAGGGTTGTTCTGGTTCAATCCGATTTGATTTTGAGGAGGGGTTGACCGCACTAACAATGTCATTTGTTTAAAAATTTGGACATATTATATATATAGAGAGAGAGAGAGCTCATACGTACTAAGTATATATACTTGTTAGCGCAAATCTATATTTTTAAAATTTTAAAAAAAAATTGAGTTAATTTTTTTTATATGGTATTTAAACATTTATAGGGACCCATATAGAAAAAATCAACTCAAAATAATTTTTTTTTGCTATTTTTAAAAAATCAATCAAACTTTCACAACTTTAAAGTGTTTTAAAAGATGCGAAAATTTGACCGATTTTTTAAAAATAGCAAAAGACGTTATTTTGAGTTGATTTTTTTTATATGAATCCCTTAAAATATTTAAATACAAAAAAAAAAATCAATATGTAACATAGCTTTTCTCTATATATATATGAGGAGCAAATCTCAAATACACCCAATATAAGGGCCCAGTATGCGAATCATTTTTTAAAATAGTAAAAAAAAACATTTTTGGATTGATTTTTTATGGTATTTAAACATTTCAGGGGTCCTATAAAAAAATCAGTTCAAAATAATTTTTTATGATATTTTAAAAAATTCGGTCAAACTATATCCGTTTTTAAGTAATTTTTAAACTGACATAATTTAACCGATTTTTTTTTTTAAATTAGCAAAAAAAATCATTTTAAGTTGATTTTTTTACAGTCTCCTAAAATGTTTAAATACTAAAAAAATATCAGTCCAAAAATATTTTTTTACTATTTTATCAAAAATGATTTGCACGAGGAGTGTGCACCGATTTTTTTAAATTAGCAAAGAATTCATTTTGAGTTGATTTTTTTACGAGTCTCCTGAAATATTTAAATATCACTAAAAAAATATCAACTAAAAAATATTTTTTTTACTATTTTATAAAAAATGATCTGTACGATAAGTATGCATGCGCAGTGGCTGCTTAGAGCATCCACAATGGGGATGCAAAATGCCAAACAAATTTGTAAATTTACAAAATGGGACGACTCTAGTGGTGGGCTTAATTCAACAGATTTTGTCCGTCGATTTGTAGTGATTCTGCAAAGTTACAAACTGAAAAGAGAATTTGCAAAGGGTTCCTACGAACTTCATTTGTTCGTAAGAATTCTTACGAACAAATAAAGTTCGTAGGAACTCGTATCAATTATAAATAATTATTTTTTATTATATATTTGGGTTCTGGCGAACTTTAGTTGTCCGTATCATTTCTTACGAACTAATGTTGTTCGTAGGAAATATGAATCATATTTCCTACGAACAACATTAGTTCGTAGGAATCAAATTTCCAAAAGATGGTTCTCCACCATTGTGGAGTTATCTCGAAACGAAAGGTAAAATGTTGTAAATTTGCCTTTCATGCTCTTCCATCAGTAAAGTTGCTCTTAGACTTGAAATAGAGCTTGTAGCATCTTGCACATCCATCAAGCTCCTCAACAAGTACGTAAGGATGTGGCTCATTTAGTATCATTCAATATTTTAGAGTGAATATTATAATTGTTTACTTAAAATAAATATTTGAGATTAATGTATATTTTGAAAAGTAATTTTGAGTGAATTTTTTTAAAAATATTACTGCAGTAGTGCGACTTATAGCTTTTATATTTTGAATAAACAAAACAGATTTATACAATTCTACTGCACAAAGTTTATTACCCATAATCGTTCTTCAATTAATTGGGTCTCATCCCTCATTGCATATAAGAACATGTCGCTGAAGTTGGCACAAACTAAAGCCAGAAATTTCATTTTGTGTATCAATCTGATGCCTTTTTAGTGTCCAGTGTAAGACCACTTCCCAATGCCAACTAAGAACCATGTAGAATCATCAAACTGACCCAAGTTCACTAATCTTTTTCATTTATATGGTGCTTGTTTAAATCATCTTAAGAGCATCCCCAAACAAGTTCCCCCCTATACACAACCTGAACTGTTCGGTATTATAATGTCGGCCTTTCGTGTTTACATGACATGAAAACAAAACTCATTTCAGATACAACACCATGCGATTAAAAAGATTTGTAATCTTCACTCAATTCAACACAACAAAGCAAGAAAACAAGAGTAAAAACATGGATAACACGAGACATAAAAACAAAAGTCATAATTTTAAAAACAAACACAATACACAATGTCCCAACCACAGCCGTCAACGATGACAGCGCACATGGTCTCTGACTCGCACTGTCCCCACAGTTCTTCTCCTACGGCCAGAGGTAAGTACCTATCTCTCTATTTGTTTGAAGTTTGTTCCAACACTTAAATTGAGTTTTTTCCCTTTTTCCATTTTGTAATTCCATCCCATGAAAAGAAATCTCGACTTCCCCATTTGGTTGGTGTTGTGCCTTTCTTTCGACATCAGTGAGGGAGAAATATTTTTGATACCCCTACTTGTATATCTTCTGCTATATATACTTCATCTCTCTTGCAACATTATCCCATTTTCCCCTTTGATTCAGGTGTTTTTGATTTGAAGAAGCAAGGAACATTTACAGTTTTACCTTGCATCTTTTCTGCACATTGATCTCTTGTATCACTTCTACTGATTTCATTTTGCGAGGCGGGGTGGGGTGGCGGTCCCGCGGGGATTACTTTCACGGAACAGGGTCAGGGTTGGGGAGGGTATACCTGGAATTGGAGGAGACTATCTTTCGCAGGGTCGGGGTTGGGGAGGGCGTCACACATAATATGTAAATGGTAGTGGTCTATAAACCAAAGGGTATGGGTCACGGGAAGTTGGTGCATCAAAACAGGTTTGAGTTTAGTTTTGGTTAAAGTAGATTTTTTTTCATTTTCTGGGTTGGTTTTCGTGTTGATAAAATAAATGGAGTTGAAAATAGGGTGGTTCACCACAAAACAGAACGGTTGTCAGATTGCTCGACTCCAGGCGAGGGTCGTCAGTAGGTGATGAAGGTGGGATGGGAGGAGGTGAGTTTTTTTTTTTAATGATTATGGTGGTTTCATGGAAGAAATACGAAGTGTTCCTGATGGTAGGTCCTTGGGCAAACCTTGTCAGGGGTGAAGGCCACCTTACAGCATCGAAGGCTGACGGAAGGTACGTCGAAGGTTTGGTTGATGTAAGTCAAGGGTTTTAGGAAAGTTGTGAAGCTATTAGGTACCTTGTGAGATTTGGCAGAAAAGTGGGGATCTAACAACGTCCATCGGAGCACGATGACGCCCACCGAAGGTTCAACAAAGTTTGTCCGAGAACAACGACGACGGTAAAACCTCACCGGAGGTTAGATGAGCAGCAGTCAATGCAGATAAGGTTTGTCCGAGAACAACGACGACGACGGTAAAACTTCACTGGCTTAGCTTTTGCCGCAAGGTTGAAACGACAGGGTTACCAGCAGTGATCGCTGGAACAAACCCAAGGAAAATGGCTTGGAGCATCTACTTAATTTCCGTCCTTTCAAGCAATCAACACGCTTGTTCACGTCCTTGTTACGGTGTATCATTCTAGCCAAATCATATCCTCCCCAAGCGTCACATGCTCGAATACCAATTTAAACACTCAAATATCGATCGCCTTGGCCTCATCAATAAACACCCGCAATCTCAATATTGCTAAACAACAAAGAGTTAACTCTTTTCACTAATCCTTAACTAAATACAAAGATCAATTCTAAGTATCAACACAACTTAACCACCAGGACATTCCTAAAAGGCTTCTAATCAAATATGGAAAGGTATATAATTAAAATGAAAGTAATAACTTTGCATCACGTTGACAGCATTCATATGCTCGGCGATTGAAATTGTGGACGCAATGCTATCATCTCTTCAACTACCAAACAGCTACTTCCACCATCCTCCCCTACAAATACTTCCTTCTTACTCTCATGAAACATTATATATCACTCTCTCTCTCCTTTCATTTGTCTCCAATTTCTTTACCAAGTGCATGTGGCGGTGGCGGGTTTGCAACTCCATGCAAAAATAAGAACAAAATAAAAGTAAAAAATAAACTTGTACTTTGCATGTTAAACATGATACAGGCAAAATGAAAATACGGTTGAAACGCATTTTTCACCAAAAATCTTATAAATATGCAAGCATTGGCATTATGAAAATACGTTTTATGATGTTATAACTAGAAAAACTATGTTCAGCAACATAGGCCAGTAGTCATACAAAAATCAGCACCTCCATAGAGTACGAGAGAAAAAACAGAACAAAACAGAAAAAACAGAACAAAACCCACAAAGATTCATTACAGTCAATTTATTAACAACAAACCAAGAAAGTGGCTCATGTCTGATTCAAGAGCCCATTGGAGGGAATAAAATCGAGTAAGATACCAATGACGGCGTAAATACTATCATAGCAGCAGACAATTGTATTTATTCTTCTGCAACTACACTGATCTCACCTCTCTCCAGCAGGTCATAAAAAGACCTCACTTTCCTCTGCTCATTCCAGTGATGCATTTTCCACAGACCACCAGCAGCCAATCCAAGCACAGCTCCAATTATTAACTCCTTCACCACACTTGGTCCTTTCAAGGTAGCATGAGCAACCCTATGGCCAGCCATTTTTCTTACTAGTTACAAGCTTTTTTTAACCCTGCAAGAAATAAAAGGATCTCTCTCTTTTCATTTCTACCCACTAAACAGAAAATATTATCGGCATGCATTGACATAAGGTGCCCATTAGATGAAAATACTATAAACACCTACACAGATGCACAAAATAAAGCTATTTCTGGACATAGTTGTCAAACCGGGATACGTATCGAGCACCGAAAACCCCATATATCACGTATTGGGATACATATCGTAAGATACAGTGCAAAAGATAGAAAAAAGTTGGAAAAACTAAATAAATATATTGAAAACACTTTACAATCAATTACACAACACTTAACAATCAATTTTATGACATAATTACATTGTTTGATGGTAAATTTTTTGGCTTTCATGGTAATATTATGTCACAACATGAAAGAGACAAAAAATGTAAAAATAAATTTAACAAATTAGACTTTTCAATTCACGGTTCAAAATCTCAGTACTCCGGCGTCAAATTTTCCAATTCGATCGCAATATCAAGCGATACACTACGACATGCTATTTAAAGAGTTCAATAAATTTCGAAATAAATATAGAATTTAAAAAAAAAATGATAATGTGACCATTAAATAAATTAAAAACCACCATTTAATATGCATAACATTGTCTAAGTGAGTATACTAATGCTCGTTGGTCTAATCAACTGGGGTGGGGTGGGGGGGGTGCACATAAGGGGAAGAAGTGGTGGATTGTACAAGCGAACGTGTTAAAAATGGTTGGAATTATTTTAGTGTTTTATTTTATTTATTTTTTTCGATGCTTTCAAAAAGGTGAGAGAAGAATTGTACAAATGGAAGCCCAAAACAGTTCGGAATTAGAACATTTTTTGCTGAAAAATTTATCCAAAAATTTCCAACTTTGTTGAGCTATGTGTATCGTATACCGTTAGATACGCGTATCGTATCGGGATACGGAATGATATGTTTGGGATACAACAGGACATTTGCGATCCAAAGGTGTGATTCATATCGTTTTACTTATGTATAGGGTATCGTATCGGGATATGTATTGTGTATCGTAAGATACTAACAACAGAGTTTCTGGATCATGTAAAATTACAATCCAAGCAAATTTATATTAGGGTAGATTACACTGATCTCCCCTAGTGTTTTAGATACTACACTCACCTCCCTTCTTGTTTCAAATTTTTACACCCACTACATTCACAACAGCAGGAGTGTGTGTTATAAAAATAAAACAAGAGGGGAGATGAGTGTAATATTTTAAACACATGGGGGATTGTAATATTTGGAAACAGGGAAGGGTGCATTTGCAATTATAACAAGCAAGAGGGGAGGTGAAATGTAAGTTTCAAAAAAGCAGGGTGCATGAGTATTTAATTTGCTAAAGGAAAAGTGCAATCAAGACATCATGATATGCAGTGAGGGTACTCATATCAAGGTAAATAATGGGTCTCACAAATGTTAGAATACACCAAGTCAGATACAAACTTGTCCAAAATACTAAATGTATCTTACAAACAGTTCAAGTACAATAAAAAGAATTGGTCTGGCCTTTCAATTTTAAACCTCAGGCAATTCAATTAAGTGGTTTGAGGAGTCCAATTATGTTCCAGATACAATACTCGATCATATACCCAAGTATGGCAATTTTCATGATTGAACTATGTTTGCAATATAATACGAAGTGGGTTCATCCCAAAATGAGGGGTCTAATTTGATCACATACACACCAATTGGTTTCATTCTCGTTCCGGAAAGATCTAGGGGTACAAGTTATAAATATAAAGCTTAGTGATCCTACTAACGATGATATGAATTCTTGTACTCCTCCTTGATTAGACATTAGATTTTATAAAGAGGAGAGCTTATTCGAATATTGTGCTTGCTCTTATATGCTAATTTATCTGGGTTATGTCGAGAATGTTTTAAACATTTCACACCACAACACAAGGCAAAACTCAAACCATCAGTGTTACGAAAGGCCAATGGAGCAGGATTGCATTAATGTCTCTCAACCACCACCGTCAATGCATTTTTCCCGCCCAAGTCTCAAACCAGTTTTACTCCACCAACTATAATACTACCCGACAATTCATTTGTGGCAAGACAAGAGTGGTACTTGTGTTGCATTTGTACTCCCTCTCTCTCTCTCTCTCCACTTTGTACGATTTCCTGGCAATTTGTAACATGACCATTGGTCAACAAATAATACACGAGAGAGCAGCCCATTTAGATTGGGGACGTAGGCATGATAAATTGGGTTATACCACGACCACGTAAAATACTTGCATCCATCTTGTTAATTTATTTATTTTTCCTTCCCTTAATCCAACTCACATCTCATAGTAGTTAAAGTCCAATGACGTCTATATTTTGGCTTCATAAAATTCTATTCAAACGTGTCTTTAAATGCTTATATCATGCAGGTAATTAAGCGATACAACTTTAGGTGTTTCATGTTCAATTTTATTTAAGCACTAGAAGTGTGAAACATTCATCTATAAGCCAATTGTCAGTTAAGGTGGGAAGTTGCCCACCTTAAAATTTGGGAAAACAAGTCTAGGTAATAAGATGGGACAAAAATACAAAGCATAAAAAATTGGGCTTTAACCCATTTAGTCCCTTAAACAAATATTAATACATGATTAGTCCAAACCTTTAATTTTGTTTCAAAACATCCCTCACCACATAAAAACACTCAAAACAATGACACACACAAACTCATTTACCCACCTCCCTCCACCCCACCCCCCGGAGCTCCAGTGACCCTCGACGAGACTGCCGGAGTTCCGATGGGGGGTGCTGAAGCTCCGATGGGAGTCTTTGGAGCTCCTACAAGGACTATACGAGCTTCTGCAGTGGGAGGTGGGGGGGGGGGGGGGAAGGGAGCCGCTAGCGCGGAGCTTTAAAAATAAGAGAATATTGGGTAAATGGGTGTATGAGGGATTAAATGGGTTAAACTACAAATAAGTGTCATTTTTACAAAATATGCATTCATGTTTTGGACTATACCGTAATTGACCCTAGAAAATTTGCCAACCTTAAAATTTGGAGAACCACAAGCTTGGTAAAAATGGGACCAAAATTCAAAATCACACAGTTTGTCCACCTTAAATATAAAAGGAAAGAAATTTACGTAGTAAAGTGAGATGAAAACACAATTTACAGCCTTGTTGTATTAAAGTTGTGTTCTAAAAGGCCCGCCTAGGCTTCGCCTAGGCCCGCCTAGGCTTGAGGCTTGAGAGAAACGCATCGCCCACGCCTTATTACGCCTTATGCTTGGTAAAAGACTTAAGGCACATTTTTAAAAAAAAAACAAAGGAGTAGTTGACAAATATTGGTTATGGAGTATGAATATGAGAAAGATGGCTACCAAACATATGGATATATTTTCAAAATTCAAGGTATGTATTATTTTATTATATTACTAGCCTTAGAATAATTAAAATAGTAAAAAAAGGAATAACGCCTTTTTACGCCTAGGCTCCGCCTAGGCGCGCCTAGGCCCCTAAGGCTTGAGGCTTGAGGCTTGAGGCTTGACCTCTACGCCTCGACCACGCCTCACGCCTTTTAGAACCTTGTATTAAAGGTAAACTTTTGACCTCCGTTGAGAGGATGTAAAGTACAACAAATAAAATCTCGACGAAACCAACATAAAGTTAGATGATAAAGTATGAAAATATAGCCTCGTATTTTTTTGCCTATGACATTTGGCGTGTATGTATATTAGTACATCCGCCTTTGGAATGTTTTAATTTGCAATTTAAGCCTTTCTAATATCTTCTTTTAACAGAGTGTTAAAAGTATAATTCTACTGATAATAATAGAAAAATAAAAACATATACAAATAATCCGCATTTTATCACCTGGCCATCTACGGAAAAAAAATCCAGATCTGCCTTTCTGAAAGCAGTTAGCCTTGCTAAAAGTTCAACCCAACAATGTGCCTTGTCTCACCTTCTTGGGACCGATTAACATGGATTTGTGCTCATTAAGGGGCCGAGAAGATTTAATCTTGCTATCACCTACCTAATGTGACCCTATGCGTTTTCTAAGAGTTTAAAAGAATAACATGAGCCTATTATAAAAGGATATCACCTGATGTAGTCCCGCTTAGGCAACGTGCTGGGGAAGAAACTAAATATAGACCTAACCTACATATTTACCAAACGCCATCACTTGGCGTCATTTCTCCACTAAGTGGGATTTATCATCCAAAAAATAGAAAGCGGGTTTCTGCAGTTTAGTCGCTGACAAACAAATTTTAAACACTAAGCTACAGTTAAATAATTTTTAGACATTAAGGACACACACAAACTCATTTACCCATTTCTCTCTCTTAAATCTTTACAAAACCTCCCCCGATCCCCACCCCCACCCCACTGCCACAACTATGGCGAGTGATTGTCGGAGCTCTGGCGCTGACAGGGTGGGTGGGGGGTGCCGCTAGCGCAGACCTTTAAAATTATAAAGTATTGGGTAAATGTATGTTTGAGGGAACTAGGTGTTTAAAAAATTATTGTCTTGTTTTTGGAGTCCAAAAATTGTTTACTACGGACTAAACTGTAGAAAAAAAAAAAAAAATCTCCCATGTGGTTTGGTTGGCAGTATAGTTGTCAAAATCGTACGATTCGCGATTCGAATCGTACGATTCGATTCGATTCACACATCAAACGATTCGAATCGAGTTGAGAATCGCAATTGTCTAAAGAATCGGACCGAATCGGCGATTCACGATTCGAATCTTCCGATTCAGGTTTGATTCCCGATTCGGGTTCGATTCAGTTTTTTTTTTTTTTCGCGATTTTTTTATCTTTTGCTTTTTTTGTTATGAAACTTTTGTATTTGTTATAAAATCTTTCAAGGTATATTTTTTTGTTGCTTTAAATTAATATGAAGACTGTTTTAAATTAATATTGTTTTATAGTTAATCTTAGTATTTGTTTTATTGTTTTAAATTAATATGGTTTACTGTTTTAAAATAATTTTGTTGTAATTTTGTAGGTTGGTTTAAATTAATATTGTTAATCTTAGTAAGTAGGCTGTTTAAAATTTTTGGAAGTATTTGTTTTACAGTTTTACTGTTTTAAATTAACCTTAGTATTTATTTTATTGTTTTAAACTAATATGTAGGATGTTTTAAATTAATATGTAGGCTGTTTTACGATATATTTTTGTTTTTTACATTTTTAAGCTTAAAATGAATGAGAACATGTGCTACGGTTAATTTTTGTGATATATTTTGGTATATTATGGTGTGCAATGATTAGTTTTTTGTCATATTACGCTTAATTACCAATTCTATAGTGTTAAATCCCATTTACGTATGTTTTACTACGTTTTTATCATTTGGTTCCGATTCGATTCACGATACAATTCGCGATTCGGGGGGTAAACGATTCACGATACGATTCGCGATTTGACAACTATGGTTAGCAGCCTCTCCCTCCTCATCAAGATTTATTCTCCACCCAAAGCATCACTCTTTCCCTTACATTAACGGCCTTGTTCGTTTATACTTCACATGCATAGGAACAAGCTTGAGCCCCCTTACCCTCTCTCCAAATGAACCACTAAAAGAGTCATCAATGAGCAAACCGCTTACTATTAACCTCTCCCACTACCGCACGTATTTTTGTCTCTTTAATAATTAAAAAAATGAAAAAGGCAGCAAATTATTACACAGCTCGCTTGACAAATGACTTTGTTCGGCTCGCCCCTTTTATCAATCATCAACTATGAAGCACGGATGCTCTCTGGAGGTCGCGAATTTTTTTGGGACACGTATCGGACACGGGATACGCTGGGAGTATCCCATTTTTATTTTATTTTTAAAATGCTCGGATACGTTTAGGATACGTTCTGGACACGTTAAAAACTCGTTTCAGGATACGTTTTAGGATACGTGGGCCGTTTTGGAAATTTTAAAACATATGTTTTATGGCTAAAAACATAAAAATGAAAACTTTTAAGTTATAACAAAACTTTAAAACATAAAATCTCTAACTCACGACCTGCTCCAAAACTCCAACCAGCTAGGTTTTCAATCTCTCACTCCCGACGGCTAACAAAACTTTAAAACATAAAAACTCTAACTCACGACCTGCTCCAAAACTCCAACCAGCTAGGTTTTCAATCTCTCACTCCCGACGGCTAACAAACCTGCAACCCAGCTACGGTTTTCAACCCATCTGACTATTCCGGCTAGGGTTTTCATATCCCACCTCAATCCGACCTCATTCTGACTCAATCGAACCAATTTGGAGCTCCGGTTAAACCCATCAGGTATGTTTTTTTTTTTTTACATCTGGTATTTTTTTTTCACCTCTGTCTTGTTCTTTTATGATTTTTTTTGTGTTGTTCTTTTATGATTTTCCTCATTTGGAGCTTTTTTTTCCCTTAACTAGTAGACTGTGTTGTATTTTTTATTTCTGTGTTGTAATTTTTTTTTCCTTAACTGTTGTTCTTTATTTTACCCCTTACCTCATGTGTTGTATTTTTTTTCCACTTCTTTCTAGACCTCATTCGGAGCTGCTGCTGTATTGCTTTTAGATTTTTGTCTTAACTGTTTTTTGTGTTTTATAATTATGTTTGTAGATTTTATTTGAAATGGCATCTGGAGCTACTCAATCTAGTACAAACAGTACAGCATCATCATCAATGGATGAGGATTCTTGTAGATTTTATTTTATGTTAATGATGTTTTATTGTAATGGTGTTTGTTTGGTGACAACAATTATCATATTTGAGCACTTTAATATAATGGTATTTGATGCTTTACTTTACATTCATTTTACTCAAGTATATCATTAATATATATAAAATAAAATAATAAATATTTAACGTATCCGTATCCTACATTTTTTAAAAATTGCGTATCCCGTATTACGTGTCGAGTCGTATCCCGTATTACGTGTCGAGTCCATGCAACAACAATAGATGGTTATCCTCCTCTCTTTACCTTAATCAATATTGTTGACCTAACATCTCGACCTTGCTCCACTCTCTATGTTGAGCACCACTCGTGTTGTGTTCTAATATCTCCTTTTCCCACTCTTCTGTTGTGTTTCATCTATAAAGATTGTTCCACTCTCTAGTACTGAACAATGTAATTTGTGTTTTTTATCAAATGTAAATTATTTGTGTTTTTTATCATGTGTAAATTCTGTCTTATTGCCTCCAATGTTCTTGGTGGCTGCCTAGGTAGCTTTTAGTTCTATATATAATATAATCATACTTCAAAAATTAACTACTAACTCAAACTTAACACTTTTAACACATCGACACAACGTTAAATCAATGCAGCATTCACATTACCTAGAGCAACTTGAGCCTAGCGCCTAAGTGAGATTTTTAAAATGATAAACTCCCCTCTTCGCTCTTTAATTATGGAGGAATCTAACCATGCTAATTCTATAATCTAATAGGGAGACTAAAATCATGAACCTGTTACTTTATTATCCTTTTGAAATAAAAGCGTGTCATCCGACATCCCATTTTCCCAGTTTTTACGGTATTTGTGTCCTTTATGTGAAGAAAATTAAACTAGTTTGTCAATGGAGAATGAGGATAGTTGCAGGATACGCAAATCCATCCAGTAATTAGCTTTATGCATATACAAACCACTTAAATCAGGTAGATCCGGATAAATGCCCATACACAACCAGATTTTACAACTAATCAACCGAACTTACACACGCAGAGTGATTCGTACCTAACAATTCACGCCTAATCAGAATCAGATCTAAACTAATTGGTAAAAATCTACAATCATATTTCTAAACATAAATATTTTCCACACAATCCAAAATTTCAAATCCTTACTCCGAACAAGCAAGGGATATAAATTCAAACAAAATAAAAAACAAACTAAAGTACAAAACAAGACCCGAACATATGCCAAAATGCATATCCACAAAGTTTATTCAGCTTAATCTCGAATCTTCTACATCGAATCGTGATAGGAAAAGTGCTGCATTAAAATATTTCACATTCCTCACTTCTCTTTGTTTCAATATATTTTATCATGTAAAATAACATTAGAGGACAAATATTACATTAACTAAGAATCGTTGATCATGAATCCAGATTTACATATTTTTTGTTCAACAGACTCAACGCATGTATAGATAAGGTACGGGATCAAATTACAGAAATGATTAAACAAGTAATTGAGAATATCTTAAAAATCAAGCAGAATATTAACGTAATTCAAATCAGTGATACACATTCTGCTGCTAATATGCATCTAGATCTAACGTAGGGCAAAATTAAATAGACAAAATCTGATTCTTTATCTAACCTTGAATTTAGCACGCGATTGCCTGAGCAGGAGCTATTAAGGGATCGAATGAAAGAGAAGATAGGTGACTCGTTATGTTATTCAATGGTAGGGTTTCTTAAGTTTTGGTGCGTCTCTTTTCCCAAAGTAGGCTCGTTTGGTTATTATTTGGAAAAATCGATTTTAAAACTATTTTAATTTCAGTTTTTTGTGTTTATAAATACTAGATGAGCCCACGTGCTTTGCACGTGTGGGGAAATCCAAATATTCAATTGGATTAGCTGAATAAATGAATAACAAGCTGTGAATTTAAAAATTATTCATATAAAGCATAAAAACTATAACAAATTATGTACAAGTAATGAAGTAAATGAAATCAATGTGTAAAACAATGAAACGATAATCACATAATAAGATATGAAATCTCATGAAATAGTAAAAATCAATGTCAATGAATCCGAGTTATTTAAAATGTAAAATGCAAAGGAAGAGACAAATTGTTTATGGAAGAACTAAGATAATAACAAAGTGTAATGATAAAATATTAAAATATAATCGTTAAATATTAGGGGGGGCAATTCGGGTTAGTCGTGTCATTTTCGGGTCGCATTGATTTTTATTTTAGTATATGTTTTGGGCACTCCTAAATCTACACAAGCTAATCGGGTCATGTTCGGGTCATTTCGGGTTATTATCGTAAACGGGTTATCGGATCAAAAATTGCCAGCTCTATCAAGTATGTTGCTTTTGACATTTGTTAGAATTCGATGTGTCTTATTCATCTTCAATTTTATGAGCGACAAAATGTGCAGGCTTTCGATTATAATCTCTAAGCAATTTTTCTTTAATGTAGAATCTGTTAATTTTGCCAATGCACATATATAATTTTGCTTTAGAAACGATGGAAGTTTGAATGTTGCGGGCAATGAAAGACTATGTTTCCTTGAACAGTGTGACTGTTGCTCTTTCGTTGTCATCTTGAACCATTAATTGAAGTAAGTACCTTGTGTTTGGTTGAACAATGAGTCAATATCCAATAATGGTAATATGGCGTGCCCAAATTATGAACAACAAAAATTGAGCTTATAGATATTTGTTAAAAACGTAAGACAAACTTACCTGAAAAGTTGGAACAGTGAGGTTGTAAATATATGTCAAGGTCTAATCCTAAGATTAAAAAATATATTTTTTAAGATTTCATATTTTTTTTTAAAACAGTAAATTTTAAAACATATTATTTTATAAAACTATATATATATATATATAAAGAAAAAGACACACTTTTTTTTTAATAAAAATTGTAATTTTTTTAATAAAAAAACTCTTGTGTATAAAAGCTGTATTACTAAAAAACTTAATTTTTAAAACAAACTGTACTGTTAAAATTTGTATTCATAAAAAATACAATTTAAAAATGCATTTATAAAAATACGGTTTTTTATAAATAAATAAAATATTATTTTTTTTATAAAAACAAAATTTTTTATTGTTTTTTATATAAAAAAGTAACGTTTTTTAAAAATACAATTTATATAAAAAAATACAATTTTTTTCTATATATTTTTGTTTTTTTCTTTACATATTTTTAAGAATACAATTTTTTCTTATAAGAAATGAAGTTTTTAATTAAAAAATAAGGTTTTTATAAACAATATAATTTTCATAAAAAAATTATACCATTAAAGAGGAAATCATAAGAGAGAGAGATAGAGATGTATTTTCAGAGATGCAGAGATCATGAAACCCCAGAAAACAATTAATATGAAATCTAAAGAGCTCCATCCGTGTTTTTTTACAATTATACTCTCTCGAGTTAATAATAAGGATTAAATGTCATAATTTTAAATAAGAACATAGTCAGATGAACCAGATTCTCTCCGTACGTGTCTTTTTATTGTAAAAATGAAAAAAATACAATGGTCGGTAATACTGACAAAGGGAGTATACACACAAAGAAATAAATAAAGATAATGCAGATGAACCGGAGTCTTGATTAAAAATCGAATAACGTCTTCACCCGTGTAAATTTCGTACCAAATATGTTCCAAGTGGATTCCTGTTCAGGTATTATTTAAAAAGTATCAAGATCAAAATCCTTATTTTAACAGTCTCAGGATCAAAATTCAACATACTAAATTACAGTCTCAAGTTTTAAAAACTCAATAAATTGTTAAAACATCCATTTTCAAACAGTTTTTGTTCTTAAAACTGTTAAAACCTATGCACATGAATTAAACCTATATACATCACTACACCAATTATATAATGTAAACTAATAAAAAAAAGATAAATTAATGTGTTCAAATTTGGGGGCTTTAAACAGGTTATTATGTAACATGAAACATATTAATCTCTAAAATAAAATAAACAACGTGATAAACAGATCTACACAAAATGATCACAAATTTAAATGTAAATTCGAACCTCATATTTGAGTTACCTTCCACAATGGCATATATGTTTGGGATGGTTTAGTGTTGCTAAGATTATTTCTACTCCACCTGCTTTTTTTGTGATTAGTTAGAGGATGGTTTAGTGAGAGAGATGAGATATTTTGAGAAGTGGGTTTCACTTGGGAAGTCTTCACAGCAAAAATTGGGTTTTTTCGTGTATTGGGTTGGAAGTTGTGCATAGGAGATCGTGGTTAGTGTACAAATTAAAGTGCAGTGTATGTGGGTGGGATTAAAATACAATGTATAATATATTCTTGAATAAAAGAGACATATAGAAGGGTATTGATGGGTTTTTAAATTGTATGAGGGTTTTTTATATAAAAAAGTAACGTTTTTTAAAAATACAATTTATATAAAAAAATATAATTTTTTTTCTATATATTTTTGTTTTTTTCTTTACATATTTTTAAGAATACAATTTTTTCTTATAAGAAATGAAGTTTTAAATTAAAAAATAAGGTTTTTATAAACAATATAATTTTCATAAAAAAAGTATACCATTAAAGAGGAAATCATCTCTTTTTATGTATAAGAGATAGAGATAGAGGTGTATTTTCAGAGATGCAGAGATCATGAAACCGCATAAAACAATTAATATGAAATCTAAAGAGCTCCATCCGTGTTTTTTTACAATTATACTATCTCGAGTTAATAATAAGGATTTAATGTCATAATTTTAAATAAGAACATAGTCAGATGAACCAGATTCTCTCCGTACGTGTCTTTTTACTGTAAAAATGAAAAAAATACAATGGTCGGTAATACTGACAAAGGGAGTATACACACAAAGAAATAAATAAAAATAATGCAGATGAACCGGAGTCTTGATTAAAAATCGAATAACGTATTCACCCGTGTAAATTTCGTACCAAATATGTTCCAAGTGGATTCCTGTTCAGGTATTATTTAAAAAGTATCAAGATCAAAATCCTTATTTTAACAGTCTCAGGATCAAAATTCAACATACTAAATTACAGTCTCAAGTTTTAAAAACTCAATAAATTGTTAAAACATCCATTTTCAAACAGTTTTTGTTCTTAAAACTGTTAAAACCTATGCACATGAATTAAACCTATATACATCACTACACCAATTATATAATGTAAACTAATAAAAAAAAGATATATTAATGTGTTCAAATTTGGGGGATTTAAACAGGTTATTATGTAACATGAAACATATTAATCTCTAAAATAAAATAAACAACGTGATAAACAGATCTACACAAAATGATCACAAATTTAAATGTAAATTCGAACCTCATATTCGAGTTACCTTCCACAATGGCATATATGTTTGAGATGGTTTAGTGTTGCTAAGATTATTTCTACTCCACCTGCTTTTTTTGTGATTAGTTAGAGGATGGTTTAGTGAGAGAGATGAGATATTTTGAGAAGTGGGTTTCACTTGGGAAGTCTTCACAGCAAAAATTGGGCTTTTTCGAGTATTGGGTTGGAAGTTGTGCATAGGAGATCGTGGTTAGTGTACAAATTAAAGTGCAGTGTATGTGGGTGGGATTAAAATACAATGTATAATATATTCTTGAATGAAAGAGACAGATAGAAGGGTATTGATGAGTTTTTAAATTGTATGAGGGTTTTTTATATAAAAAAGTAACGTTTTTTAAAAATACAATTTATATAAAAAAATACAATTTTTTTCTATATATTTTTGTTTTTTTCTTTACATAGTTTTAAGAATACAATTTTTTCTTATAAGAAATGAAGTTTTTAATTAAAAAATAAGGTTTTTATAAACAATATAATTTTCATAAAAAAAGTATACCATTAAAGAGGAAATCATCTCTTTTTATGTATAAGAGAGAGAGATAGAGGTGTATTTTCAGAGATGCAGAGATCATGAAACCGCAGAAAACAATTAATATGAAATCTAAAGATCTCCATCCGTGTTTTTTTTACAATTATACTCTCTCGAGTTAATAATAAGGATTAAATGTCATAATTTTAAATAAGAACATAGTCAGATGAACCAGATTCTCTCCGTACGTGTCTTTTTACTGTAAAAATGAAAAAAATACAATGGTCGGTAATACTGACAAAGGGAGTATACACACAAAGAAATAAATAAAGATAATGCAGATGAACCGGAGTCTTGATTAAAAATCGAATAACGTCTTCACCCGTGTAAATTTCGTACCAAATATGTTCCAAGTGGATTCCTGTTCAGGTATTATTTAAAAAGTATCAAGATCAAAATCCTTATTTTAACAGTCTCAGGATCAAAATTCAACATACTAAATTACAGTATCAAGTTTTAAAAACTCAATAAATTGTTAAAACATCCATTTTCAAACAGTTTTTGTTCTTAAAACTGTTAAAACCTATGCACATGAATTAAACCTATATACATCACTACACCAATTATATAATGTAAACTAATAAAAAAAAAAGATAAATTAATGTGTTCAAATTTGGGGGCTTTAAACAGGTTATTATGTAACATGAAACATATTAATCTCTAAAATAAAATAAACAACGTGATAAACAGATCTACACAAAATGATCACAAATTTAAATGTAAATTCGAACCTCATATTTGAGTTACCTTCCACAATGGCATATATGTTTGGGTTGGTTTAGTGTTGCTAAGATTATTTCTACTCCACCTGCTCTTTTTGTGATTAGTTAGAGGATGGTTTAGTGAGAGAGATGAGATATTTTGAGAAGTGGGTTTCACTTGGGAAGTCTTCACAGCAAAAATTGGACTTTTTCGTGTATTGGGTTGGAAGTTGTGCATAGGAGATCGTGGTTAGTGTACAAATTAAAGTGCAGTGTATGTGGGTGAGATTAAAATACAATGTATAATATATTATTGAATGAAAGAGACAGACAGAAGGGTATTGATGGGTTTTTAAATTGTATGAGGGTTTTTTATATAAAAAAGTAACGTTTTTTAAAAATACAATTTATATAAAAAAAATACAATTTTTTTCTATATATTTTTGTTTTTTTCTTTACATATTTTTAAGAATACAATTTTTTCTTATAAGAAATGAAGTTTTTAATTAAAAAATAAGGTTTTTATAAACAATACAATTTTCATAAAAAAAGTATACCATTAAAGAGGAAATCATCTCTTTTTATGTATAAGAGAGAGAGATAGAGGTGTATTTTCAGAGATGCAGAGATCATGAAACCGCAGAAAACAATTAATATGAAATCTAAAGAGCTCCATCCGTGTTTTTTTACAATTATACTCTCTCGAGTTAATAATAATGATTAAATGTCATAATTTTAAATAAGAACATAGTCAGATGAACCAGATTCTCTCCGTACGTGTCTTTTTACTGTAAAAATGAAAAAAATACAATGGTCGGCAATACTGACAAAGGGAGTATACACACAAAGAAATAAATAAAGATAATGCAGATGAACCGGAGTCTTGATTAAAAATCGAATAACGTCTTCACCCGTGTAAATTTCGTACCAAATATGTTCCAAGTGGATTCCTGTTCAGGTATTATTTAAAAAGTATCAAGATCAAAATCCTTATTTTAACAGTCTCAGGATCAAAATTCAACATACTAAATTACAGTCTCAAGTTTTAAAAACTCAATAAATTGTTAAAACATCCATTTTCAAACAGTTTTTGTTCTTAAAACTGTTAAAACCTATGCACATGAATTAAACCTATATACATCACTACACCAATTATATAATGTAAACTAATAAAAAAAAGATAAATTAATGTGTTCAAATTTGGGGGCTTTAAACAGGTTATTATGTAACATGAAACATATTAATCTCTAAAATAAAATAAACAACGTGATAAACAGATCTACACAAAATGATCACAAATTTAAATGTAAATTCGAACCTCATATTTGAGTTACCTTCCACAATGGCATATATGTTTGGGATGGTTTAGTGTTGCTAAGATTATTTCTACTCCACCTGCTTTTTTTGTGATTAGTTAGAGGATGGTTTAGTGAGAGAGATGAGATATTTTGAGAAGTGGGTTTCACTTGGGAAGTCTTCACAGCAAAAATTGGGCTTTTTCGTGTATTGAGTTGGAAATTGTGCATAGGAGATCGTGGTTAGTGTACAAATTAAAGTGCAGTGTATGTGTGTGGGATTAAAATACAATGTATAATATATTCTTGAAAGAAAGAGACAGATAGAAGGGTATTGATGGGTTTTTAAATTGTATGAGGGTAAAATAGTCTTTATATCATTAAAGAAAAACTCTCCTCTTTTAAAGTAGTAGAGATTAGTGTGTATTGGATAAATTTGTTTTTAAATTTAGTTTTCTCAAAAATTAAAAACTAACACACATAAAATTGATAAACATGTGTATATATACTAGCTTACCTTGGCGATGGGGACGACCAGGGAGAGAGAAGATGGTGACGAAAAGGGGGAGAAGAGATGGAGAGCGGAGGTGAGAAAAGGTGAAGAAGAGAGGAAGCAGTGGAGAAGGTGTGCGCGAGAGGAAGAGGGAAAGAAGACGAACGGATGGATAACGTCGATTTTATGTGACTGCAGGGCCGGTCCTGAGATTTGGAATACACTGTGCGAAATTCAATTTAGGGCGCTTTTAAAAAAATATTGTACAAAAGTATTAAATACTGTATGCTACAAAAAAAAAATTAAATATCTAAAAACTCATTGAAAAATAGTTCTTCTAGCATTTCTACTTGCAAAATCACTAATTAAAGTTTTATAATCAAGCGTATCTAGCAATTCATGTTCAATAGATAACAAGGCTAATCCGTTTATTTAGCAATCTATGTTCAATAAAAATAGAACACGCAATTAACAACGAATCTAGTAGATAACTTTATTCTAGAAATATCTCAACTGATAGAATATAAAAAAATGGAAAAATGTCACCTGGTTTGAGACTTTTATTCTCTCTCCAATTTCATCGACTTGATTAATGGAGAAAGTAAGAACTTGGTAAAAAAATAATTACATAAAAAACAGATTTGTAAGACCTTGATGAATTTAAAAAAAATAATAAAAAAACATAGTAAGTAAAAAATCGTACTATTTTGAATATAAAAATACATAATATTTAATAATGACATGGTTTTATTATTATTGTTTCACAAAATAGTTTTTTTAACTTTATTTTTAAAAAGTTAATATAAATAACATCCATTACAAAGAATCTAATTCCTAGTGACTAACTAGTGTAAACCAACAACAGCAATCTATATCTACTTACCTTTGCCTGCGTAGGCCAACAACAACAGCAAAACATGAAGGCAATTAGCTAACCTCTAAATTTCCAATCCAATCCAAACCTTCTGCAAAAAAACGAAAAAAGAAGACAGTAGATGCAACACAGAGAGAGAGAGGGACGCTAGAGAGAGGAGAGAGAGAGAGAGTTGGGCGTGCAAAAGAGAGGGGGGAGAGATAGAGTGGGTAGTTGAAAAAAAGAGCTCCTAAAAAAATGAGAATCTTAAATGAGTTAGGTGAATTTTTTTTTGGTACTTTAATCATTCTTTGAAAGATTTTTTTTGAATAGTTGAAATAATGGGCCTCTAAAAAATTAAACTCATTTAAAAAAAATATTTTTTAATATACATAAAATATTTTTTAGCTCCTAAAATACAAATATATTGGTACTTACTCTAAAATGGGCCTTGTGCCACTGCCCTCTTGGCACATGGCTAGGGCCGGCACTGTGTGACTGGTGGAGAAAACTCCATACGGTCATCGATTATAAAAATACTTACATAACGTATATATATATATATATATAGAGAGAGAGAGAGAGAGAGAGAGAGAGAGAGAGGGGTTCGAAAGTGAACTAAGATGAAAATTTTAATGAACCTTAACAAAAAATACCTAACAACTTATTAATTTTACTTCTTATGTTGTAATTGGTCCGTGCCAGAGGTAACGAACACGCATGTCGATCGATCCCCAACCCCCCTTCCCCTCCCCCCCCCCCCCCCACGGGGTGGGGTGGGGACAAATATATTAGGGGTGTGCTTCACATGCAGTCAAACCGAAGAACGAAACTAAGCCAACCTTTATGGGTGAGGCCGATTCGGTTTTTTGTTAGTTTCTCGGATACTTTATAATTTATGTTCGTTATCCATAGTGCTACTTGAAAAATGCTTCTATTTTTATTTTTATTTGATATTTTAGTTATGATGTAATGAATTTAGATAGTTAGTTTTTGCCAAATTGTGTGTGCGCACATGATTTTTTAAAAATAAATTATTTGAGTGAAACATGTTAATTGAGAAAAATAAAGCAAGTTAATATTTGATGATAAAGATATTATTAGAAAATATTTAAGAAAAAATAGTTTTTTTTTTATTTATTAGAAAATGATTTGAGCGAACTATTATTAATTGAAAAATAATGCAAAATCGCGAACCAGAATCGTGAACCGACCCGAACCAAATCGAGAATTGATGGTCCGATTTGGTTCGATTCTGGTAGGGTATCGATTCGGTTCTGGTTCCAAACTATGGAACCAACCAACTTCGGCTCTGATTCTGATTCTGGTTCTGGTTCTGGTTCCGTAGTTGAACCGAACCAACCCGACCTATGTTGACGCGACGCAAAATGTGTGCTCTACGTTTGTACCTACGACTCGAGTGCAAGTCGATCGCTCAAGTAATACCCGGTAAATCGGGGCTTAATCATCAGGGAATATGCCATAAAACAATTGTAGAATGCATAGTTGGCTTCTAAGATCTAGGTATCGACTCACGAAAGAAAGAAGAGGTGATTTTTGCTTTCGTGAAAATTCTATTTATCTAAGCAATTTTAAACTAAGCAGGAGTAATTGAAACTAAGAAAAAACAAGACTTGAAATTTTTGGTTTTGAAAACATTTGAAAAAAATGGAGTTGGGATCTAATCCCTCGAACCGTAGGAAATCTTCCCTGGATATAAAAATCTCAAGAACTATTTAATTAATTGAAAAGAAAAACATAAACTAATTCGAAGCACTAAACTGCGTGGGTGTTAACCCGCACAATATTTAGTCAATAAATTAATTAATGCGAATGATAAAATTACCGACACATATATTGTATTTTCAAATATTCTGGTTGTCTTCGACACACGAAGTTAAGAGATCTACGATATAAGTTCCTATAAAAATATCAAACTCTAATAACTAATCATACAATTATTTCGATTTTTATATTTAACTTCAAAAACCTAGGTTGGGTTCATGCTCCCTAACTCACTATAAGTTTAGCTAGACATGGAAAAATTCTTTGCGCAATTAATCATTGTAGTGCAAGCAAGCATGCTTGAAATAACAAGAAAGATGAGATGAAATAATATTACCAAGTTATAGAAAATAAATAGCATGAAAGAGAAATCACATAAATTGAAGAAAATCGAAAAGAGATTGGATCTTGATTGAATTGATGATGAAAGATGTAAAACTTGTTCTCCAATTAGTTCTTGATCATATGTTGCCTAACTATAACTCTAATTAGATTGATTAAACTCCTATTGGATCTAAACATGTGCCAGAATTCATCCAAAGTAGTTTAGATAACCTAAAATTACTCTAGCAAAAATCTAGGAAGAGATAAAAAAATCCCGCCTAAGACCAAACCTATAGCCGAACCGAACCCACAAGGGCGAACCGATTCGGTCAAGTTCTTTGCCCAACTTTGCTTTTTTTGCCATTTTCTTCTTTTGCCCTCATAATTCTTCTCAAGTTTGAATGATCGTAACTTCTTCACAGTACCTCGGATTGAGGTACCATTTCTTCTAATATTCTCGTGATTTCGAGCTATTCAAATTTTTTGTTAGTTCATCATCTGGGTTTCGAATGAAAAATTACTGATTTGCCCTTGACTTTCCTTTATCGCAATTCATTCACTGTTTTGATTTTTCTCTTCCATCCAATTGCACGATTTACTTGTAAAACATGAGAGAAATACAAAAAATATGAAATGCTCGCCAAAAAGGTTTGTAGAAAAAATATGAGATAAATTCGGGATAGATGCAATATTCGGGACGGTAAAAATACCAAAATTAAGGGGATAAATAGGAATATTTATGCCTACTCAAATCCCCCTTACTTAAAACATTGCTATAGTACCGAGAAATGTAAAAAAATGTGATTTAGAGTCTAAGAAAACTTCTAAACAACTAAAGGATAAAATACATTTTTCGCGAGAAAGCAATTGGATTTAGCATATGCTACAAGCCGTTAAACCCTTAGATTACCCTAGTAGGACGAGTGGTATCACAAGGTACAACTCAAAGAAAGTATCAAAATAATTAAAAACTATACAATTTAAATTCTAGAAAAATAATCACAACAAAATTTTATTTAATAAATCTCAATTTGAAATTTCCTTTATAAGCTCCCACGTCCTTAACTTGCTTTTTGAGCATAATTTTGTAGGCGGATATAGTCGGACATTCCTTCGTTAAATGTCCTACCTCACAAATCGCTCATAACTCCTCCTTTAAAGCTCGAGATGGGCCGGATGTATCTCTCCCACTAGCTTCTACCATGTCTTCTAGCCGATTGGCTAATTGATTAATTTGGAGCTTCAACTTGACTTCCTTGTACAATTGGTAGAATCTAGATGAGGAAGGAGTTGTGGAAATGATTTTAGCTTTGGGTTAGGTGTTTGGATCTGATGTGTCCCAAGATTGAGCAGTCTTCGTGACATACTTAAAGTGGGCCTCCGCATCTAACCCGAAGAACTCTCCCGGACACATTATTTCAATGAGTTGCTTTGAGCTTAGACTAAGCCCATGGTGGAAGTAGGAGATGAGTCTCCACTTTTCAAAAAAGTGATGTGGGCACATATTGACTAACTCGTTGAACCTCTCCCAACACTTATCAAAGGGCTCATTATCGTTTTACTTAAAAGTGTGAATTTGAGCCCGAATAGAGTTGGTCGTGTGAGCGAAAAAGAAATTTTAGAGAAATTTAGCTTGCGTGTCTCTCCACGTACTGATAGAGTTAGGTTCCAAAGTCCAAATCCAAGTCTTGGTCTTGTCCTTAAGTGTGGAGGGGAAACGATTGAGATATACGACATCTTAGGTGTAAGCTTGATCGTTAAACATTTTGCACACATCCTTGAACTCTCGAATGTGAAGATAAGGCTTCTCCGACTACATATCATGAAAAGTAGGGAGAATTTAGATCATATTGTTCCTAAAGTGGAATTGGCCCCGCATTATACGGGAGTATATTGCACCCTGGAGCGACGGTTGCCTCCGGGTATAAGAGGTCCCTTATAGGGCGGTACGACATATCACCCTCTCCCGTTCTGAAATTAGTGTTATCTCGCATCGCACTCACACTTAAAGAATCACTATCCTCAACGGAGTTCCTAAATGTTCGACTCATGGTGTGACTACCTGGTGTATGAGGTGGTACCCAGAAGTTTGGAATGTTATTGCTATAGGGAGAGAGTTCTACTATTGTCTCGGGATTTGGACTGGGATGAATTTTTTGCATTTAAGGACTTGAGATAAATATTTTTTTTTCTTTTGATTTTTTGGGATTTTCTGTTTTTTTTTTTTTGGGGGGGGGGGGGAGGGGTGATTTATGATTTTTTTTTTGCTTTTAAGAATTAGAATCAGATTTAGATTAATTCGACCTAACCTACAATCTACCTAGTCCTCGACAACGGCATCAGAAACTTGATGCGACATAAAATGTGTGCGCTACGTTTGTACCTATGACTCAAGTGCAAGTCAGTCGCTCAAGTAATACCCGATAAGTTGGGGTCGAATCCTCATGAAATGGGCCATAAAACGATTGCAGAATGCAGGGTTGGCTTCTAAGATCTAGGCATCGACTCACGAAATAAAGAAAAGGTGATGTTTGCTTTTGACAAATTCTATTTATCTAAGCAACTTTATACTAAGCAAGAGTAATTTAAACTAATAAAAAACAAGGATTGAAATTTTTGGTTTTGAAAACTTTTGAAAAAATGGAGTTAGGATCCAATCCCTCGAACCGTAGAAAATATACGCTAGATATAAAATTCTTAAAAATTATTTAATTATTTAAAAAGAAAAACATAAACTAATTCGAAGCACTAAACATGCGTGGGTGTTAATCCGAACAATATTTAGTCAACAAATTAATTAATGCGAATGATAAAATTACAAACACATATATTGTATTCTAAAACACTCTGGTTGCCTTCGATAGACAGAATTAAGAGAACTACGATATTAGTCCCGATAAAAATATCAAACTCTAAGAATTAATCATACAATTATTTTAAATTTTATATTTAACTTCAAAAACTTAGGTTGGGTTCATGTTCCCTAACTCACAATGAGTTTAGCTAGAAACGAAATAATTCTCTACACAATTAATCATTGTAGTGCAAGCAAGCATGATTGAAATAACAAGAAAAATGAGATGAAATAATATAACCAAGTTGGAGAAAACAAATAGCATGCAAGATAAATCACATTAATTGAAGAAAATCGAAAAAAGATTGGATCTTGATTGAATTGATGATGAAAGATGTAAAACTTATTTTCCAATTCGTTTTTGAACATGTGTTTCCTAACTATAACTCTAATTAGGTTAATTAAACTTCTCTTGGCTCTAAACATGTGCCAAAATTCGTCCAAAGTACTTTTGATAAACTCAAATTACTCTAGTAAAAATCTAGGAAGAGATAAAAAATCCTAGCTGGGACCGAACTTATAGCCGAACCGAACCCATGACTGAACCCATAAGGGTGAATCGATTTGCTAATCGAACTGCTTCGGTCAGGTTCTCTGCCTAACTTTGCATTATTTTTCATTGAAATTCTTCTCAACTTTGAATGATCGTAACTTCTTCATCACAGCTCGGATTGTGGTATGGTTTCTTCCAGTATTCTCGTGACTTCGCGATATTCAACTTTTCTATTGTCTCCTCCTCCGAGTTCTAGCTTAAAAATTACAAATTTACTCTTGACTTTCCTTTATCGTAATTCTTTCACTATTTTGAATTTTCTCTTCCATCCAATTGCACGATTTACCTGTAAGACACGAGAGAAATACATAAAACACGAAATACTTGCCAAAAAGGTTAGTAACACAACTATGAGATAAATTCATTATAAATGCAATGTTTAAGATCGTAAAAATACTGAATATTCACCTCTAACACACACACACACACATAAATATACATATATAAGAAGATTTTCCCTTCTTGCAACTCTCTTCTCAATTGGTGGATCATCTCAGTCGGCCTGACCCTACCAACTGACAACCTGTTATTTACCAACTTGAGATCGAACTTGTTCTGCTTTTTCTATTTATGATATTAATGTAAATGTGGCCTCCTTTGAGGAGGTCCTCACTACTATTTTTCCTAAATGATGTGAATAAAATGAAAGGAGATTTTAAGTATCTTATTGTCACTACACCAAAATGACAAAATTGTCACCTTTCAGCCGGCCACCCTTGTCAAGGTCATTGACCGTGACAAAAAACACGCGTTTTGTGTCACGGACATTGACCTTGATACGACCGTGACAAAGAATTGTCACGGTCATTGGCCGTGACAAGTCCGTGAAAAATTTACTTGTCACGGACTTGTCACGGTCAATGACCGTGACAATTCTTTAAATAATTATCACGGTCAATGACCTTGACACGACAGTGACAATGTTTCCAGCAAAAACCCTTTCCCCCTTCTTTTTTCTCTCCCGCCGTTCCCTCCCTCTCTCTCTCTCGACGCTACCCCCTCTCTCTCTCTCTCTCTCTCTCTCTCTCTCTCTCTCTCTCTCTTCCATTTATGTATATGTTTGTGTGTATATATATGTGTGTATGTGTGTATATATGTGCGTGTGCGTGTGTGGGGGTGGGGCAGGGTGGGGGGTAGGGGGTGGGGTAGGGGGTGGGCGGGGTGGGGGCAGGGTGGGGGTAGGGGGTGGGGGTAGTGTTTGAATTTTTTTATTGACAAATTTTGTTAAATTGATCTATATTCAGTACAAATTTTGGTTTTTAGAATCATGTATTACCAAAACTTTGATCTTTGGTAATGCAATACCTAATGAATGACAAACTTAAGAGGTAACCAAAGGAAAATCAATCTAAATGCAAAGTAAAGGGATATAGCTCAAAGAAAATCAATCTAAATGCAAAATCAATCCATATATGGCGTTTTTTGTTGACTTTATATGGTGAAATAATCACATGACTTTATATCCATCAAATAAAAGCATGAAAACTAAAAAACTACAATAAGGGTTAAAATGGCATCCGATGTTGCTAAAAGCATGAAAAATAAAATATTTTTTAAGATTTGTGGTGAATAACTAAAGTTAAAAAAAGTATTACTTTAGTCATTAAATTACTTTTTGAATTCGGGCGATGCGCATGAATTTGTAGTAATTGTCTTATAATAAAGATCATTTAGTCTATGTTGTTGAAAAATTTGATCAAATTGGTGAGCCCTTCATATTTTAAAAATGTTGTTTTTATTCCTATTTAACTTTTCTTTCTATACACCCCTAATTATATTTAAAGTTTAATAAAATAGGAGTTATAGAAAGAAAAGTGGGGTTTAAATAAAAACAATTTTTTTAAATTTTAGGTTCTGGTCCATAATCTTACTTTGTCACAATTAATTTATATGCCTCAAAGTTATTTTATCACTCTTAGTTTATATTTGTGATAATACTTTATGAACCACAACTTTAGGTTGATTATTTTAGAACTTAAACTTGAAGGTACAACTTAGATATCTTAACAAAACACATATCTAACATTGAATATGATTTATAAAAAGCACAAAACAATAGTTGAAATTCAATAAATGAAATTAACATTGAGATTATTTTAAATAGACAGTCACTACTGTGTGTGTGTGTGTGTGTGTGTGGTGGGTGGGGGTAGGGTGGGGGTAGGGGGTGGGGCAGGGTGGGGGTAGGAGGTGGGGGGTGTTTGCATTTTTTTATTGACAAATTTTGTTAAATTGATCTATATTCAGTACAAATTTTGGTTTTTAGAATCATGTATGCCCAAAACTTTGATCTTTGGTAATGCAATACCTAATGAATGACAAACTTAAGAGGTAACCAAAAGAAAATCAATCTAAATGCAAAGTAAAGGGATATAGCTCAAAGAAAATCAAGATCATTTTGAATTCGGGCGATGCGCATAAATTTGTGGTAATTGTCTTATAATAAAGATCATTTAGTCTATGTTGTTGAAAAATTTGATCAAATTGGTGAGCTCTAATTATATTTACTTTTTATTCCTATTTAACTTTTCTTTCTATACACCCCTAATTTTATTAAAGATTTTTATGGGAACTTGTTATACTAGAACTTAGATGAACACTAAGTGATGAAAATAGTCCTTAAAATTGAAAATTAAATAAAGTTTATAAAAGTAAAGATGCTGGTAATACATCAAAGATAAATTAATAAGGACTAAATAACAAAACGTGTTCAAGTGTATAACAAGAAAGAAAATGTGGTATTTAGATTGGGTAAAATTCTTAAAGTAATGTTAAGGGACTAAAAGACCCAAGACAACTGGCCAGTAAGTCACGGACCGAAAAATTTATGACGGGTGATGAAAGCCCGTAAACATGTTGGGGTGGGGGTGGGGTATGATTATTTTAAATATGGGATGTAATTCACAATATATATATACACCTGCATGTTGTTAGAAAGTCTTAAATGTAATTCTCACTTTATTAATGCCAAACCCGACTCTCTTATAAGATATGCATATTGTGATAATATTATATCTGTACTAATAACATTTTTTTACAGCAAATGTCTCCTTCAGATATTAAGGCGAAGATGATGATGCTGTTTATGATGATGTCGTCTGGGGTCGGTGGTAGTGGAGGCGACGAGGGCTCTTCCGCCCCTAGGCTCCCCAAATATGGGATTACCGTCGAGAACAAATCGGAGATATTAGCGAGATCCCTCGTTCTGCTAAAGACGGTCATCGGCCCGGGGTTTATGAGTTGGAAGGAGGTGCAATATGAGCTCAAGTTAGCTGTTTGGGCGGCACTACAGGTAATATATTTATATTTATATTTATATGAATATTTCAATTTCAATTTTAATTTCGATTTCATATTTATATTTATATTTATATTTATATTTATTCGCAACTAACATTGTATTTGTTGGACAGGAACAATTCAACTTGGATCCAAAGCTACGCGATCCCGTGTTGGAGCAGATTAGGGAGCAACTCAAGTCGTGGAAAAAAAATATGAGGGCACGGTACTTTGGGAAAACACGAGAGTCGATTATCCAATGGCGTGAATCCGTCCCCCCAAGGAGCCGATCTCATTGTCACAATGGCAGAAGTTCATTGACAATGAGATCGAGGATCGACAATTGGCATCTCGCCAATCGGGGAGGGAAAATCGGGCAAAAAAGACGGACGTGCACTACTCCGGCCGGACCTCTTACGCCGAGGTGGAGCATAGGATGCAGGTAAGATTTAATTTTTCTATAACTACAGAAATATATTATTCTTCATTATTTTACTTTGCGGGGCCGATACTAATTTTACTTTACTTTATTTTATTTCAGGGGGTAGGGAGTGGGCCAGGGGGTAAGTCGCATAGGCTCGATACTTATGTGGTCTTCGGACGAAGAAGGGGGAGGACAAGGAGGTGTCCCCAAGCGTCGCGGCCACGATTGTAAGTAATCCGACAGTTTAATTTTTGTTAATTACATTATAAGATTTTAGTTTACTTATTTTACTAATCATGTGCTTTTTGTCGTTTCAGGCAAAGCTTAAGGAAGTGCATGAGTCGCAGTCTGATGCCGACAAGGCATCTTTGTCCACAGATGCACTCAGCCAAGTGCTTGGCTCTGATCGCAAGGGGAGGACAAGGGGGGTGAGCTCGCGGGTGGCCAAATCTAGGATCATCGGATTGGAGATGAGCGACACCGGGTTGGCTCGAACGGTGGATTCACAGGACGCGAAGCTGTCCCGTTTGGAGGCGACGGTCCAAGATATGTACGCATTCATGAAGCGTACGTTGGGCGGAGACCGTAAAGGGAAAGGGAAAGGGAAGGAGAAGGCGGTGGAGGAGGAGGTGCGGGAGGACGAGGCGCAGGATGACGAGGATGTGGACCTCGCTGCTTCATCACCGACACGTTTGTACTTCGATGATCCACTTCCCTATTTGGTGCCCTTCAACAGACCAATGTCGACACTTGATTGGCCGAGCATGTTCATATTGGACGTATTTGATGGCCAGCGGATAGGGCGGGGGTTGAGGGACTCGAATATCATCCAGGGTGGAATAGTTCATGGACGTGCGCTTCAAGAGATGGAGTCCAGGGTGCTTGTCACGCATGTCATACCCGGGAAGGAGAACTCCCTATTGTGGTTGCGCGAACAATGCGGCACGACGTATATTAGTGGGTGCGTCAATTCGTATGTCGTGTGGCCTACTCACCTCCTCAGTTTTAACAATACACCAGACATGTAGTGACATTGTTTTAAGTTTGAATTGAATTGTTTTAAGTTTGAATTGAATTGTTTTAAGTTGTTACATTTGAATTATATCGTGATGCATATTGTCTCTATTTGAATATATATTTGCATTATCTTTAGTTTGTTTGGATATATGATGTTTGGAACAGGTACAAATATACTGCTGGGCAGTGGCAGTGGCCATACTGCCCAGCAGATTTTTTTTAAATTCTGCCCAGAATTTTCACGGTCAATGACCGTGACACGTCCGTGACAAAAAGTTATCACGGACGTGTCACGGTCATTGACCGTGACAATTTTTTAAAAAGGGTCACGGCTTTGTCACAGTTTATAACCGTGACAAACGTGTCACGATCATTGACCGTGACACGACCGTGACACAAAACGCGAGTTTCGTGTCAAGGTCAATGACCGTAACACGACCGTGATAAAAAAAGTTGTCTCGCCTCGAAATGTCACGGTCATTGACCTTGACAAGTTGGATTTGTCAAGGTCAATGACCTTGACAATTCGGCAGATTTGGTGTAGTGTGTGCCTTTTATTAATTGCATTAATTCTACTAATTAAACAATTGATGAAGATGATTTAATCATTGAACAATTATTAACTGATCTTTGTAAGGAAAAAATTAATCAATATAACCGCATTCAAACTAATGATGAGGAAATTATTAACACTAATCTTTGTTCTATCAGCAATCCACGCAAGATTAGGATTGGATTAACTCTTAACGAAGAAGAACGATCATAATTCGAAGAGCTTCTGAGGGAGTTCGTAGAAGTCTTCGCATGGTCCTATAGCAACATACCTAGCATTGACCCAAAAATCGTGTAACATGAGATCCCTACATACCTTAAATGCAAGCTCGTCAAGAAAAATCTAAGGAAGCTTCGACCAGGATGGTCCCTTAAAATGAAAAGATTAAATGGTCAAACGGTTAAATATTAGTTTTATCCATGTAGTCGAGTATCCAATTTGACTCGCCAACATAGTCTCTTTGCCAATATTAGGAGGGAAAGTCCGCATATACGTTGATTATCAAGATTTGAACAAAGCTTCTTCAAATGATGACTATCATCTACCCAATATTTATATAATCATCAACAACACTATCGCTCATGATGAAGTCATTCGTTGATGGATTCTTCGAATATAATCAGATCAAGATGTGCCTCGACCACCAAGAGAAAATTAATTGCACTACCCCATAGGCAACTTTTTGCTATATTGTCATGCCTTTTGGTCTCAAGAACACCGTGGATACATACCAAATAGCAGCCACAACTATCTTGCATGATCTTATACCTAAGAAAGTCAAAGTCTATGTTAATGACACGATCATCAAGTCCAAAACTCAGGAAGGTCACATCCTGCCTTTGAGAAAATTATTCGAATGACCATGATAAAACCAATTGTGCCTCAATCCATAAAAATGCATCTTTAGTGTCACTAAGGGGGAACTCTTAGAATTCATGGTTAATGAGAATAGAATTGAAGCGAACCGTGTCAAACTCAAAGCAATCCTCAAAATATCACTAAAGATCACGTGGTTTATTGGGAAAGCTCCAGTGCATCGGTAGATATATTAATTAACTCGCTTCCATTTATGAACCCATCTTCAAAAGGATTCAAAAGAATTCAACAAAAGTCTATAATAGGGCGTGCTAGGAAGTCTTTAACAAAATCAAGCAATAACTCACTCAACTGTCGGTGCTCATGCCATCACAAGGTCGTCTACCCATCATTTTATGGCTAACTATCACTCAAATTATTACTGGCCCAATACATCAAAAAATTACGCTAAAGGAGATCCATCTACTAAGTTAGTGGGAAGCTGGTAGTATGTAAGGTGAGCTACACAACATTGGAAAAGGCGTGTGTCGCCTTATTTTGGGTCACTTATAAACTCTGATACTACATGCTTGTGTTCTCTATCAAATTAGTGTCCCGAATGGACCCTATGAAATATCTACTAGAGAAACTTATTTTATGAAGCCTTATGGCCCGATGATTGCTTTTACTAGTCGAGTTCGACATTTTCTATGTCACGCAAAAGTCCATCAAATGGAGGGTCATTCTCACTACTTAGTAGACCATCCCATGGAAGAAGTTAGCTTATGGATCTTTTAATTCTCAAATGAATAGATTCTCTGCATTATCCTCGAGGAATTATACTGGCAGATACTCCTGAATGCACCTTATGATATGCATACTCTTATCACCGTCAAGCTAAACTTCTCTTGCACTAATAACATAACATAATACGAGGCATGCACTCTAGGACTAAAGATCGCTCTCGATAAGGGAACTCAGTACCTTGATGTTTACGAAGATTCAACCCTTATCACAGGACAAGTCCATCGAAAATGAAAAGTCAAAGATGAAAGGCTTCTACCCTTACACCCTATCTTAAAGAGCTCTCTTCATAATTCAAATACATCACCTTTCATTACATCTCCAATTCTGGGAACAACAGTAATACCCCGTAATTTTATGACTTTTAATTATGAGATTAATTAAATGAAATTGCTTTTAATTATGGGATAATTAATTGGAAATTAATTTGGATTTAAATAAATAGCGAGACGAGAGTTAGTATTTAACAATGATGATAATGTTGAATATTGCTGAGTGATTATGGTAATATGTGATTATTGAATTTATTAAAAATTGTCGTGAGTTGAAAATACGACAGTTTCGATAATTAAGTTGGGACGCGCGTGTCAATTGTGTCAGGACCCAATTTAATGGGTTTAAAAGTATTTTTATTTTTATGTCATCCATATGAGCATTTTGAGTGCATCAACGTGTTCGCTGGGTCGAGATAGTCAGAAAACACTAGCCGAGAGTTTAGTTTGGGTCTCGGGGAATTTTTAGGCCTAACCAGCAACCCGAGAGGGTATTTTAGTCATTCCTATTTTTGGTGAATAAGGACCTACAAATTTTAGACTGATATTATCATCCAACACTTGAGTCCCTTAGGGTTTTCACAACCAAAAAGCATCATGGCAGTTAGAGAAGAAGAGAGGAGAAGTTCCAAGGGTTTTCCATGACCATAACCACCACTTAGAGGCTTTTGCACCACCGTCACCACCACCGGATAGATCAAAAAGCAAGGATCATCCCTATACCGTCTACTTCATCGGATCAGAATCTTTATTACCAGGAAAGTGATTTAACTTGCAATAATTTAGCGCATATATCATCCATGTTAGGTTAGAATTGGAGATTAACCTTGATTAATGATAATTGAATGGATTTGAAGAATTGAAATTGTAATTTGGGTAGGTCTTGCATGTAGTTTAACGTTGGAGATAATAGCAGCCACGAAATTATGATTTATGGGTAGAGAACAATAAATTTGTAATGAATTATATAGTGTTCTTGAGGAAAATAGGAGAAATAGGGTTTTTATGAAAATCGGGTGTTTTAATCCAAGAAACTTATGATCCATAAGGATTTAATGATTCTAATACGTCAGAGATAATGTTGATATGTTAATAGGATGATTAGTGAACTTTCTAGGGAGTTTAAGACGTTGTAATGAAGAATTAGAGGTGTAAAAAGGATGAATCCCGTAACTGTTTAAGAGAAATCTGGGCTGATACCTACTAGGTCGATCGATCGACTCAAGAATGTCAATCGATCGACGATCGATCGATCGACCCCTCCTGATTTTTGGCAATTATTTTTCCCTTAAAGCTTAATATAAATCCCAAGGCTGATGATGTTTCTTAGGATGTTTAAATTGATATTGTGGGACTTAATTAAGGTCAGTAGGGTCTTAGTTGATGCCGGGAAAAATGGTTTACCTTATGGAATTGAATGATATTGCTTATGAGAGTCTACCGTGTGAGGTACGATTAGAAATCGTTCGAATTGAAACTATAATGGAAATTAATGATGATGTAAGGATAAGAATAGTAACGGAGGAACTTTAATTTACTGAGATAACATTATAAACTAATAGGAGACCTAGTAACCTTTTGAGATAGGTTTAAGTACTCAAATTGATACGACGAGAGAGTTATCAAGCTAAATACATATTACATATGATGTTCGGGATAAACTTGCTACATACGAGACTTACTAGATGGAATGTGTGAATACCTATATTTAAATATGATTAATTAGGTTGTGTGAATGCCTAGTGTATGGATTTCTTATGTATATGACATACCTACCATACTTGCTATCACAGGAGGTTAGTTTTTTTTTTTAAAAAGACCCTCTTATCCTTGTGTGCCTTAGGGGGGTTTAGACTGGTACCTTAAGGACATGGGACCGTGAATGACTTATTTGTGAGTTGATAAGTCAGCTGACTACGGGAGCGTAGGTATGTGCGTGACCCATGAGTATGTGAACTATGTTCGCCTCCAATATGTGTGATTTGTATTATGACGGTTCCTGAGTGAAGTATGCGTGCACCGCAACTTAGCCTAGGGGTGCCTTATATATATATATATATATATATATATATATATATATATATATATATAGAGAGAGAGAGAGAGAGAGAGAGAGAGTGATTTATATATGTACTTCTGACTGGTTCACTGCTGCTTAGTAGATGTGAATAATTAAGATATTGTAATGGACTAAGAATGTGAGAAAATTATTAATTCTTGAGATAAGTAATATAATGAATGCGAATGTGGGTTATGAATATAACTTACCTGGATATTAAGAGTAGACATCCTACGGTAGAATGCGAAAGAGGAAGTGGTATAGACTAGTTATTTAGCGACATAACTAGGATGGGTTAAGGGCATACGTTAGGCGTGCACATTAGTTGAGAGGTGAGAAACTCATGTGAGAGTACGCAACTAACATGTTTATAATATGTGTTGTTTAATTGTAATTTAAACATTTGCTAAACTTTTAAAATTTTTTCACCTCGGGCTCTAACCCATTTTCCTCCAAATCTATTTTATTTTGTAAAAACATTTTTAGGTGCCCAGCCACAGGTACGCCAAGCATAGGAGTTCCATTCTGATGACGTGCTATATCTGCTGTGGAAGCTACAGGATCTTGGTATTAGACGCCTTCATATTTACCATTGGTTCCTTCAAAGTCATTTATATCAGTTAGGGCATGTCGCCCATTCTTATTTAGAGGTTGTAGTTACAGACTATCATTATTTCGGTTATTGGTCTATTTATTCAGACTCTTATATGGGACTTTATTTACTCTAGCATTATTATTATTGTAGTGTTTACTCTAGACTCAGTTTATTTCCTTTCGTTGATTATTCATTTGAGATTGTTTATGAGAATAATGGTTGTTGACTTAATTACTTGGATTATGTTACTTTAATTAGTAAAATTTGGCATCTCTCTTTTTAAATATTAGGTGACTAGTAATAAATTAAATGTTTTCGACAGTGATGCTACAACTGAACCAACGTGATATTTTGTATTAATTTAATAAAGGAGTAGCTACCCGGTATTTAATTAGACGGGGTGTTAGAGGTGGTATCAGAGCCTCAGGTTCTAGTGTCCTTTAGGATCTGTGCGGCTTATTATACTTCCAACGTAGCTTTGTTTGATATAGAGCCCTACATTTAGGATTGTTGATTTCTTTGGTGAGGTTTCGTTCTCCTGCTATAATATATATGATAGTGAATCTTATCATTCGGGTGTGTTCGTGTGTTGAACAATGCAGTATGTCTTGTGAGTTGGGTGAACAACAAGAGGCAAAACTCAGCTGAGGTTATAAAGTATATTCAAGAATGATGACCGTAGTTGAGGTCACCCCTATTATGGCACGGAAGGCCAGGACGTTAAAAGACGATTAAGGCACAACGTATGATTTCTTGGAACCACTATAGTAAAAAGTGGGGTCAAAGTAGACTCACCCAGCAAGGTTGGAATGGGAGAGAGTCAGACGAAACATTGAAGAGAACCATCAGTGGAGATACTAGAAATGCGAAAATGGTGCGTGTTAGTCAACGATGGTAAAACATGAAAATGCGTAGGCATATATCGGAGTATGGAAAATCGGGAGTGAAAATTTAGGGTAAAAAATTTCTTGGCTCGTAAGAGCGGAGTTACAAAGGTGAGAGGCAACCACTACACTTAGAAGTGGAATTTATTGTCAAGAGAAGGACCATACGTATGGCTTGGCCATAAGTTCCTTCATCAGATGCTCAGGATAAGATGCGAACGTTGTTCTGAACTCACACAAGAGGGTCGGACAGAGGTCACTTTGTGAAAAGAAATTTAATTAATTAGCAAACCTTACACCGGACGAAGTAGGTGCAATGGGGAAGAGCACATTAAAAGGGAAAAATTAACTTGCAAGAAGAATTGTTAGTACTTCTAGGGAATTCTGCTTGGACGGTCAATGCAGTTGGTAACAATGTCGCGTTTTGTTAATATGGAGGTAAACGTTTCCTTGTGTGGGGAGCTACAAGAATAAATTTTTTTAGATAGAGTAAGACTGGGGGAAACGGTGTTGGTGAAGCACCATAAGGGGGAATTGTTACCGAGCGATGGTGATTTCAGTAAGAGATGTGGAAACTAGTAGTGTGTTCTTTAGGGCCATCAAAGCTAAGGGAACAACGGAGGTAGTCATCAGAGTCGAGACTACCAACGTTCGAGAGAAGGACCACCTTAACATAGTCAGTGTGATCGGAGATAAGTGGAGTATGTGTAGAGATATTTTATGGGGAGTAAAACCCGTGCATTAAAGTTTTTCGAAGCAGGTAGAGGAATAAGGGTATGGTGCCTAGCAAGGGCAAGAGTTACTGAAATTTTCGATTTGGTACGGACATGTATGTTAAGTCCAAGAACCATTTGAACAACCAGGACTAGGGCTGTTTTTTTTTTTCTAGAACATTCCGATTTTTCGATATCCGATATTTTCCGATTTTGGAACGTATATAAGGTTTCTGATTTCGAATTTTTTGATTTCTGATTTTTCCGAAAAAACGGATCGAAAATTGGAAATAATTTTGAATTTTTGAATTTCCGATTTTTTCGATTCGATTTTTCCAAAACTATGCCGATCCGATTTTTCCAAATTATTTTCGATTTTTTCCAAAATATTTTCCGATTTTCAATTTTTCTAATTTTTTTAAACATTCTCATGTGTCCCATATCGGCTAGAAGAGGAAGAGAGGCCCAAAAAAGTCCTCTATAAAAGGAGAATATCCCTATATCCTCTACACAAATGAAAAAAATGATTAAATCCTTACATATTTACATGTTGGGTTAAATCTTTTTTTGATTTCTTCAAAATGAGAATTTCGAGTAATCGGAAATCCTATATTAATTTTTTTGAAATTTTGAAATTTTGGAATTTCCAAAATTTCTGAAATATTAGTATATGTTTTGAATTTCCGAATTTTTTCGATTTTCCGATTTTTTCGAATTCGGAAACTTTTTTGATTTTCCGAAAAAATTGGAATAGGAATTGGAACAAATATTTTATTTTCGAAAAAATTGGATTTTTTTCCGAAAGGTCATTTTTCGATTCGATCCGGCCGAAAGACAACCATAGCCCGGACGATTGGCAAGATAGAAGTATGAGTTATATCCTGAGGTGATGATGCGTGTTGTATGTGTCAGGATCGATTTACTACGTTTTTATTATTGCTATATTCGCATGAGAGATGAGTTTAGTGAGTATCTCGACAATGTTATTATTTATGTGAATATTTTCCCTGGTATAGTGGGATTACCTTCAGTGTTATCCGCAGAGGATGAATGGGCGCATCGATAGTGATATATACTTTATTGAGATTACTTGTTTTAGTGATGTGTTATACGAGTATGATGTTATACTAATTATGGTTTTATAATATGCTTAAACCGATAGTGTGCTGATTTTGTAAGTCTATCGGGGTTAGTACCTTGGTGTAGAATGTTTTGTTCTGGCAAGGCCCCATCTGTGAGAGGGCCGGACTCACGTTTATATAATTGTATATAGGTATATATATTGTTGAGACTTCAAAAAGTATAATGGTATCGTATATTTGTTCCCGGTATGTGTAGGGACTTTATTGATATGATTCGGAGTGTATTTGGTTTACTATTAAAAAAAAAAGATTTAGCTGGTTATTATAATTAACACTCAAGATGTGGTAATAAGAAGAGTGCATTGTTATAACACCCTTTAGAGACGTGGAAGTTAATACTCATAGTTGTAAGGCCGGGGACAGGATTTTGAGAACCCCGATTATATTTGCATAATGTTTATGGAAGGTGATTTCCATCAATGTTAAGAGGCAGTGTCTTTCGGAAGAAGTTACTTGTTTAAGTGTAATTTTGAGAAGATATGTAACTTTGTTGTCAAGAGACGGGAATATAGGGGTACATGTTATGGACTGAGGGCCTAACGGATTTTGATGACCGACAATGCTAGGAAGTAGTGTATCGGGAGGGTTCCTTATTTGGATTTCGCTTTGCGAGACATCCCACGCATGAAACTTAGCGTAAGGTTGGTAGTAAGGAGATGTTTGGCCATTCCTCCATGATTCGGGCACCTCGATCATTATGGAAGTATATAGTTATAACTGGAAGTTAAAAAGTGTAAATTACGATATAAGGCCTATAGAGCGAGTTGCTAGTGAGGAAATACTAATAATTTTGTTTTATTTTTGGAGGGTGAAGGATGAAATGATGTTTCGGAGGATTTAAATTTCAAATTCTGGGGTGATTGAGAACGCCCAAGTGGTATAGCCACGTTGCAAATGCAGGGACAATAAAGAGTTTAGAGTACTTATGAATCGTATTTGATGTTTAAACTCGTTTGCACGTTGTATAGGGTGTATGGACACCTTGGTTTTCTAGTGTCAGAATCGCCGGAAGAAGAGACAGAGATGGGTGAAAATTTATGCTTGTAAGATTCATATTATAGAATAGTAGTGGTAGAATGGATTAAGCATTGTGAGAAGGACATCAATCTATAGATTCATGTGCAATCAGAGTAGCATGTCCAAAATTGGTTGAAAGGCAGTGGGAAGCCATTTAAAAAGGGAGTGTCTGTTGAGAAGGCAAATAGTTAACTATTATGGACAATTTGGAGCAGAGTTCCACCCAATCAAATGTTAAGGGTGGATTACGCGTAAATAGAGTAAGGATGTCAATAAGGTATAAAGAGTCCAGATGTGCACAACGTTGTGAATAGTGCACGGGCCGGAACATTTGGTATACGCCGAAGGAGGAGTTATAAGTGGAAGTCGGTGTTGAGCGGGATATAATTAGTAGTCCCCACGAGCACCACTTATAGATAGAAATCGGTTGGAGTAAGGGTATCAACCAGAAACTTGGTGTCGAGCCGACAGTTCCACTAGCAAAAGAGTCAAGATGGTAAATTTCTCTGATGGGTTGCAATCATAAAGATGAGTAATGCGTTCCTTAGAATGTGTGTAACGGATTGTCAAGAAGGAAAGATATTGTTATATATGTGGGTGATTTACAGTATCAGATAATGACCGCGCCGGTATAAGGTCCTATCCCATATTAATCCGAACGAGGATGAAATACCCGAAACCCACCTTCGATATGGGGTATAAGGAAGTAGTAGGAATAATTTTGTTTTGAGAAAGTTGTATCACCTATAGCACGAAGAATAAGTGCAAGGTGATTGACGACTGGTGGAACTGTATGAAAGCAATTTTGGATTCATGGTGATCATTTCATTTTCAAAACGGGTATATTGTGGTAATGGGGAGAAGATATTACCTAATGGTACAGTTGGGTGAAAGCACACGTATCTATTCATAGTGGAAAAGGTGCTTATTGAGGTTTGGTGTGGATAAACCTTATCATTCTTTCTCTGGATGTTTAGAGGTGAGAGGATTATCAGAGTTTTGGATCAGTTAGGAGTTAGAGTCCGATGACTAAAATGGGATAACCACCAACTGTCGTGAGTGGTTTTCCCCTTATGTAAAAGTCACAATGTCGGGAACAGAGACACAAAGAACGGACAAGAGCAGTCAGATGTTCAATGGTTTCTCCCAGGATGGGAGTTTTGTGTCTAGATAAACGTGAGAGTTAATACATAGTGAGGTGCGAACTCACAATAATATTGAGATAATTCGACCAATGATGTGTAAGTTATTCTTATTCGAATGTTGTTTAGTAAGAGCACAACGTGAGGTGCATTTATTGAGGTGTAACCCTATAACTGATTATGTGTCAAGAGTGTTCAACAAGATTGTTGTGAAGCGAGTGCCGTAGTGATTGAGCTTTTTTTCGTATTTTGTTTTGAGTACTGGAGGATACCTAATATTTCCAGGTATGCCTATTTTTCCGAATTTCGGGATAAAATTCCTTTATTAGGGAGAAGTATGTAATACCCCGTAATTTTATGGATTTTAATTATGAGATTAATTAAATGAAATTGCTTTTAATTATGGGATAAATTAAATTAATTTGGGATAATTAATTGGAAATTAATTCAGATTTAAATAACTAGCGAGACGAGAGCTAGTATTTAACAATGATTATAATGTTGAATATTGCTGAGTGATTATGGTAATATGTGATTATTGAATTTATTAAAAATTATCGTGAGTTGAAAATACGACAGTTTCGGTAATTAAGTTGGGACGCGCGTGTCAGTCGTGTCAGGACCCAATTTAATGAATTTAAAAGTATTTTTATTTTTATGTCATCCATATGAGCATTTTAAGTGCGCCAACATATCCGGTAGGGTCGAGATAGTCAGAAAACACTAGCCGAGGGTTTAGTTTGGGTCCCGAGGCATTTTTAGGCCTAACCGGCAACCTGGGAGGGTATTTTAGTCATTCCTATTTTTGGTGAATAAGGACCTACAAATTTTAGATTGATATTATCAGCCAACACCTAAGTCCCTTAGGGTTTTCACATTCAAAAATCATCATGGCAGTTAGAGAAGAAGAGAGGAGAAGTTCCAAGGGTTTTTCATGACCATAACCATCACTTAGAGGCTTTTGCATCACCGTCACCACCATCGGATAGATCGGAAAGCAAGTATCATCCCCATACCATCTACTTCATCGGATCAGAATCTTCATTACCAGGCGAGTGATTTAACTTGCAATAATTTAGCGCATATATCATCCATGTTAGGTTAGAATTGGAGATTAAACTTGATTAATGATAATTGAATGGACTTGAAGAATTGAAATTATAATTTGGGTAGGTCTTGCATGTAGTTTAACGTTGGAGATAATAGCAACCACGAAATTATGATTTATGGGTAGAGAACAATAAATTTGTAATGAATTATATAGTGTTCTTGAGGAAAATAGGAGAAATAGGGTTTTTATGAAAATCGGGTGTTTTAATCCAAGAAACTTATGATCCATAAGGACTTAATGATTCTAATACGTTAGAGATAATGTTGATATGTTAATAGGATTATTAGTGAACTTTCTTGGGAGTTTAAGACGTTGTAATGAAGAATTAGAGGTGTAAAAAGGATGAATCCCGTAACTGTTTAAGAGAAATCTGGGCTGATACCTACTTGGTCGATCGATCGACTCAAGAATGTCGATCGATCGATGATAGATCGATCGACCCCTCCTGATTTTTGGCAATTATTTTTCCCTCAAAGCTTAATATAAATCCCAAGGCCGATGATGATTCTTGGGATGTTTAAATTGATATTGTGGGACTTAATTAAGGTCAGTATGGTCTTAGTTGATGCCGGAAAAAGTGGTTTACCTTATGGAATTAAATGATATTGCTTACGAGAGTCTACCGTGTGAGGTACGATTAGAAATAATTCTAATTGAAACTATAATGGAATTTAATGATGATGTAAGGAAAAGAACAGTAACGGAGGGACTTTAAGTTACTGAGATAACATTAGAAACTAATATGAGACCTAGTAACCTTTTGAGATAGGTTTAAGTACTCAAATTGATACGACGAGAGAGTTATCAAGCTAAATACATATTACGTATGATGTTGAGGATAAACTTGATACATACGAGACTTACTAGATGGAATGTGAGAATACCTATATTGAAATATGATTACTTAGGTTGTGTGAATGCCTAGTGTATGGATTTCTTATGTGTATGATATACCTACCATACTTGCTATCATGGGAGGTTAGTTTTTTTTTGGAAAAGGACCCTCTTATCCTTGTGTGCCTTCGGGGGGATTTAGACTGGTACCTTAAGGACATAAGACTGTGAATGACTTATTTGTGAGTTGATAAGTTAGCTGACCACGGGAGCGTAGGTATGTGCGTGACCCATGGGTATGTGAACTATGTTCGCCTCCAATATGTGTGATTTGTATTATGACGGTTCCTGAGTGATTCGAAACACGTGATCCTTACGTACGTGATGTATATGGATTTGATAGCAGAGTATGCGTGCACCGCAACTTAGCCTAGGGGTGCCTTATATGTGTATATATGTGTGTATATATATATATATATATATATATATATATATATATATATATATATATATATACTGAGAGTGATTTATATATATACTTGTGACTAGTTCACTACTGCTTAGTAGATGTGAATAACTAAGATATTGTAATGGACTAAGAATGTGAGAAAATAATTAATTCTTGAGATAAGTAATATAATGAATGCGAATATGGGTTATGAATATAACTTACCTGGATATTAAGAGTAGACATCCTATGGTAGAATGCGAAAGAGGAAGTGGTATAGACTAGTTATTTATCGACATAACTAGGATGGGTTAAGGGCATACGTTAGGTGTGCACATTAGTTGAGAGGTGCGAAACTCATGTGAGAGTACGCAACTAACGTGTTTATAATATGTGTTGTTTAATTGTAATTTAAACATTTGCTAAACTTTTAAACTTTTTTCACCTCGGGCTCTGATTTGTTTTCCTCCAAATCTATTTTGTTTTGTAAAAACATTTTTAGGTACCCAGCCACAGGGACGCCAAGCATAGGAGTTCCATTCTGATGACGTGCTGTAGCTGTTGTGAAAGCTACAGGATCTTGGTATTAGACGCCTTCATATTTACCATTGGTTCCTTCAGAGTCATTCGTATCAGTTAAGGCATGTCGCCCATTCTTATTTAGAGGCTGTAGTTACAGACTATCATTATTTCAATTATTGATCTATTTATTCAGACTCTTATATTGGGACTTTATTTACTCTGGCATTATTATTATTGGAGTGTTTACTCCAGACTCAGTTTATTTCCTTTCGTTGATTATTCATTTGAGATTGTTTATGCGAATAATAGTTGTTGACTTAATTACTTGGATTATGTTAATTTTATTAGTAAAATTTGGCATCTCTCTTTTTAAATATTAGGTAACTAGTAATAAATTAAATGTTTTCGACAGTGATGCTACAACTGAACCAACTTGATATTCTGTATTAATTTAATAAAGGAGTAGCTACCCGGTATTTAATTAGACGGGGTGTTACAATAACTTTGTTGATGTCTTATCAACTCTAGCCTCCATGATTGACATACCAAAGGGAATAATGATTTCCCCCTTGTAAGTTAAGAAACAGTCCAAGCCGATACATCGAGCTCACCACCGAAGAAGATTCAGATAAACTCGGATAGTGGTATTATGATATTTGGTGCCTCCTTAAACACAATTAATACCTTCAAGGAGATGACAAGAAAAACCTCATATCCCTTTAGAAACTCGTAACACAATATATCATTTATGATAAAGCTTTATTCAAGAGAAACTTCGATAAAACCCATTTACAATGCACAACAAAGGCTGACATTGAAGAGATCATGAAAAAAATTCATTATGGGGAGTATGAACCCCACATGAATGACCATACGCTTTCCAAAAATATCATTCAGTACGGCTATAGTTGGACTATAATGGTTCAACTACGTCGCGCATGTTAAAAGATGCCTCAAATGCCAATAATTTGTTAATCTTAAGTATTAACCTCCATGTGAGTTGTGCAACATGACTTATCCATGTCCCTTCTTGACTTGGGGTGTCAATGTTATTGGAAAAGTCGCTCCTAGGACATCCAATGGGCATGAGTTTATCTTAGCATCTATTTATTACTTCACCAAATGGGTCGAAGTTGAGTCATATGTAGTGTTAAATGACAAGAAAGGGGTAAAGTTCATTCAAAAGAATAACATTTGTCGCTACAAGGTCCCTCATACGATCGCATCAGAAAATGATCTACATTTTGAAGCTTAAATCACATAAGTGGTCGAAGAATATGGAATTCAAATACACAAGTCTTCATCTTACAAACCACAAACCAATGGATTTATCAAAGCTGCAAATAAAAGCCTCAAATCCATCATCAACAAGATTATAAAAAGTTATAGAGATTAGGCTGATAGGATCCCTTACGCTCTCTGGGGCTACCATACATTTGACATTTTACCCCATATTACTTAGTTTATGGCATGGTGGTTTTCCAAACTTGAGATACTTTCCCTATGAGTCATGCTTGAGAGCCAAGTGAGATAAGTTGATTGGCACCAAAACCGCTATGACTAGTTAACACTCTTGGATGAAAAGAGACTAAAAGCTTTATACCACATACAAGGGTATCGATCATTATCGCATTTCATGATCATTCAACAAGAAATCAAAGATTACGGTGTGCGAGAAGGCGACCTTGCTCTCAAAGAAATCGTGGAACCTATATGGGATGCTAGAGGGAAATTCAATCCCATCTAGAATGAGCCATACCTTATGAAGAAAATCTTATAAGGGGGCGCCACTATACTCACTTATCTTGACGGAGAAAAAATGGCATGCCCTTTCAACCTTGATTGCCTTAAAAAGTTATATCCTTGATTTAACTCTTGTCACGCTACACAATTCTTACCTATCTTCTATTTTTTTTTAAAACTCTTACATACTCCATCCATTAGAACTACGTAGGACTTAATCCTCCCAAATTATTTCCAAGCACTACGAGCTCTTTCAAAGTAACTTTGGGTGTGGTCCTTTCTTTTATCCAAAATACTTTTCTTTTCTCCCATCAAGAGACATAAGTCTATATCATCATTTTCAATGGAACAAAAACAATTGTGTATGGCTTAGCGATTGGTATAGACAATCTAAACATAAATGAATTTTCCACAAAGGCAGAATAAGATACAATAAATTTTGCATTTATTTCAACATATTTATTTCCCAAATACAACTTCACATGACATCAGAAGCATATACTTTGCTACGCCAACATTAAAATAATAAACCTTCACCGAAACCTACACCAGACCAAGAGCTACACCAATAAACATTCTAAAAACCAACACTTAACAAATAAACCAACTATCTTCCCAAGAGCTTTACAATAACCTGCTTCAGCTGCCAGAGGTCCCCGCTTCATCATGATTGTCACTATCATCACCTTCTGAATGTCCCCAGTAATCCCCATTTTGAGTTGTATTACCATATGTTTAACATGAAGGGACATCTTAAAAGGTTTAGTCGGGACCACTCCACCCTCTTCTAAAACCTCAACTTCCATGAGCCATCTCTGACCAGGCTCTTCTCCACACACATTTAAAATCGAAATCCTTCCACAACCATTTCAAGAAATCACCAGAGACCATTGAAGCCTTTCCTATAAATTGGGTCGGATGATGTATTGAGTAGGGGCACTACCAACCGAAACCTATCTACTAACCACATGTATAACATCACATGGCTCCCCCTTGTAGAAAGGTAGAGTGATCCTTTTTCTAGTCATCAAGTTCGTTTAGCGTCTCTGCCAAAATAATATCCACGGGTTTTCAGTAACAGAGCATCCACTAGATCATAACACCGACTTGGGTGTCCTCACTCATAACACTTATCACCAAGAAAAATTTAGAGGTTATAGGTGACGTAGATACCCCATTCCACTTCTTAATAATCCCAAAGGACTATGACACAACTTGTCAAACCTCCAAAATCCAAATAAAAGACCAAAACCTTAGTTACACTAAGGATGGCCGAAATAACACCTAAGTAAAGACCTAAAAGCCTAAGGAGGCCCACAAAGAAATCATCCAAATGACCCGAATATAACCCTAAAATAAATTCAGATCAGAAAAGACATGCCCATGGTCCATCGGTCTCGGGGTACAGTGCATTATGGTTAATCAGTCTTGTCAGAGGAGCTATCAGTCATGAGTCGGGGCAATTTGCCTATAAAAGGGGTACCTTCACCTACTAATTTGAGATACAATAACTCCACCTCTTAAATGTTGTCTTTCGCCCTAAAGTCTTTTCTCCCCCCCAAGACTCTCTCCTTTTACCTTCTAAATCCCTTGCAAACTAAGATCTTGAGTTAAAACACAAAGCCCTAACTTTTGTTCTTCTCACCCAAACCCCCCCAAAGCCAAAAGACTTCTTTTTATCTATTTAGTTTTTTACAATAACCTTAAAATTTACACCAAAAGGGTTGGTGCCAAGCCAGAATGCTGCAAAAACGAAAAGACGCACATGTAACATTATATGTATGTTTTCGTCCTACTCTTTATTTTGAAGTCTTACCTTAAAAAGGGCGTTGTTGTGCTGCAACACCACCCCAAATCTTTTTCTGTATCATCCTTTTCTTCTTTAGATGTGACTTTTCTCTATAGGTAATATCCGAACTACATTGAATTTGATTCCGCCTACGGTGGATACGTAGGTGTATTTGAGAAGCCCGATCTTTAAAACTCAAATTAAATCTTTCATATATTCATTTATTTTAACTTATTCTCATAAAATATCCAAAACCAAACAAAAAAGCTTCAAAGACATGAAATACTCTCATATAGGTTGGAGGATCACTAGATCCGAGGATTCTACCTATTATTTTTTTCTTAATGTCGAAAATCTCAACATGTATTTCATTATCAGAGTGACTTTATGGGTGAATGGTCTGTCTCATTTAAATTCTTTTATAAACATAAATCATTTACATTTCCAGATATGGTCATATTTCACTCGAAAAACACCTTAAAATATCAAATAAAGCTTAAATCTCTTACATCAAACCTTAATAAGAGGTAGAATTCCTCCTTATATTTTTGTGAACTATGTGGACTTTCAATCTGCCCATACGAGTACGTAGGATCACTACGATCACCGTCTGAGTGAAGAAGTTTAACTTTGTAAATGTTCATGTTAATACTAGTTTATTTTTATAAATGTAAAAAACCAAACAAAAGTTTTCAAAATTATAGAATACCAAAAGTAGTGGATTATATAATCACTTGACATGATATCCTACCTAATGTTTTGATCTTAGTGTGAGATGTCTTAACTCCCTCTTTTCATCAAAATAGTTTCATTTATCAGACTCATTTACATCAAATTACTCCAGTTGAATGCAAACTTTAAACGCACAAATATGCTTAAAAGTTCCATATGATTAGATTGTCTTATCCTGTTCCAAAGCACATTTCAGTCGTAGTCTAAGTTATCCCGTAAAGCTTTATATTCGAAACTGCAAGACCGAACATCTTCGTCTTCATTCGAAAATCTACCTCATGCCATGACCAATGAGATTTCCACTTTCGAATAAAGGTAAGGGGCTTAGAATGACTTAGTTTCACCATCCTTGTTTTGATGTAACTTACTTAAATTTTCTTAAATTGAAATATGTGTTAAAACTTGTGTGTGAGTTAGTCTGGAAAATTTGAACAAATACACTATGCAATATACTTTTCTTATAGAAAAACTATGTTCATAAAATTGCATTCTTATGTGTGTATTTTAAGTACGAGTGTTCTTGGTTAGAATAAACATACTTAGAGTGTTTTGACCTTTTTTTCAAACTCTTGGATGACAAATACTCGTTCAGAATTTCAAGAAAAGGGCGCAACCTGCCTCGCCGCGGCGATGGTTTTCCTCGCTGTACCGATAGTATGTCACCGATGCCCTTATTCTCCAAGTCCAAAATTCTCTGAAACTTCGTGCATCTTGTCTCACCACAGGTTCGCTCCAGCGAGGAATTTCCTCGCTACAACGACATTACAGTGACAACACGAAATCTGGTGCAAAAAGTAAATCTGCACAAAAGATTACATTGTAAAACACGAAGATTCTCTTTTGTAGCCACATCTTTTATTGTTCTGGAAAAGCTATATATTTTGTGTGGTTGAGATGGGTTAAACAGTTTGAAAGCTTGTGTTCACAAGTTTGAAAACACCTATTTAATTCGTCATCTCCCTCATCACAAAATAGGGTTGAAAAGATTAAGATTTTTATTAATTTATCAAGTTAAAGAAATATGATTGTTCTTAATAGAAAAAACCTTATTTATATTTTTGATATATCCATAATTATCATTTTCTTTTAAAGTTATTTGAAGTTTGATTAATTCTTTCAAGACTTGAACAGAATCTTTGTAAAATTTATTCTTGAGAAACTTTAAATATTTTTATATCTTAAAAAAAAATACTCAGTGAGTTTATTTTTGATTAACCAAACACTTTTTAAACTTCTCTCAACCTTTAGGATCCTCATATCTAAGGAAGTTTAAAAAGTGTTTGGTTAATCAAAAATAAACTCACTGAGTATTTTTTTTTAAGATATAAAAATATTTAAAGTTTCTCAAGAATAATATACAAATAGTGTATTTTTACTTGTTCCTTTTGTAACGCAAAAGTTTTCTTCAAACTATAAAGGAAGAAAATTATTTTCGTGAAAATGAGGCATTATCAACGGAAGTTGACACATGTGACGCGACAAGTGTTCGGAGGGAGAATTCATGCTTGCTCTTCAATCTAAAAGGTGAAAAAAGTGTCTTGCGAAGGTTGAGAATTATTGAGTCTAGTAGAGATTCAAGTTTTAGAGTCATTTCCCCCTTTTGTAAAACTTTACCTATATAGTAGAAGGTGTCAGTTTGGCCCGAAATTTTTCCAGCAAGTGTTTTTTTCCTCATATAAATCGTCATATCAAGTGCATGATTTACTACTCTGCATGTTTATTTATATCATATGCTTCATGAACATTTATTGTCAAGTTAAATTAACTTGAAAATAAATATTTTATCACTTAGACTCTAGGATTAACTTTTGCCCGAATTTGGATTAAAGTAAACATTACCTTCATTTTGGTAATAATTTTAATTTGGGTAGTTCCTCTCTGCACGTATAGTCCTTCAATTGACATTAGAGTTGGACCTCTTTCTTGTTGGGTTTTAATCACCTAGAGGTAGATCTTGTGTATGTAGAAATGGATTGTTTATTTGAGATTTTTTAGAACTCGCCTTGTAGTATGTCCGATATTTCTCATTCCGGACTTTATTCCCAATTCTACTTTTCTTATCGTCCTTCACCCGAAAATAAATATGAATCTAGTGATGATGATAGCGAAGATTTTGGTTTCTTGTATCTTGATGATAAATATGATAAATTATATGAGGAGTCTTTGAAACTCTCCAAAGATAATACTTTCTTGTTCTTCAAACTCAAAGAATATAAAAAAAAAGAATAATGATTTACATCTTAAAGCTTCCGTCATTGATCAACTTCAAGTTGGTCAGGCTTACATGTGTGAGAAGGTTAAGTTATTAAGGAAAAAGTCTCCAATTGTTGATTGAAAGTCAATAAATGTTTTAAAATAAAAAATGGATCTCTTTAGAAAAAGGTCAAACTCTTTAAAGAGAAAATTTATTTATTTGTAATGACCTTGCACTTTTAAAAGATGAAAATGAATTTTTATGCATTTTGGAAGCTCAAAGTCCTATCCTCTTTGAAAAACTTAAAAGTGTTGAAGTTTATTTTTCGGTTCTTTTAGACTTTTTTGATGATTTAAAAGATGAGATTACTTCAAAATAAGAGGATGAAAATCTAATCAATTTTGAAGAAGAAAGAAAATATTTTTCTACATCTCTTGAAAAATTAAAAATGGATCTTCTTATGCATGAAGAGTCCAAAATTGTTTTGGAAAGGAAAATTGAAAGTCTTCAAAACAATTTGAACTTGGTAAAAAAGTTGAAAGTAAACCTAGAGACAAGTTCACAAAAACTTGGAAAAAATATTTTGGTGTTAACCCAAAAAGGTTATGATAAAAGATGGTTAAATTTTGACATGTTTAACGTTTTAGATCCTGATAGTGAAATAATTTTTATAAACTCATCTTCTCGAAATGAAATAACAAACATTTAAAAACTTCCTTTTAAAACTCAAGATGAAAAGAAAAATGTTGTAAATACTTTTGAAAAAAAAGATAAACTTGTTCATCCCAAGTTTGATAATAAAAATCACGCGCCTCACCATAAAAGACCTAAGAAGAACTTTGTTTGTTTTCATTATCATAAGAAAGGTCACACAAAAGTTTTTGCTACAAGTTGATGAAATGTCAATATTGTAAAAAGGTTATTCCTAAGCCTAAAACCCAAATGACTAAACCAAAACCGTTTAAATGTGGCCATTGTCACAAATTTGGTCATTTGAGGAAATTTTATTTTTTACTCAAACCAAACTTACCTTTGAACCATGGGTATAATTGTAAGATTTGTGTGGGGAACAAGGGTAAAAAAGTTTATGATTATAGGAAATTTGCATCTAAACCCGGTGAAAGATAAATTTGAGTTAAAAATAGTCAAAACGTTTTTAATCACGTGGGTAAAGAAAAGAGAGGCAAAGATAAAAAAAATATGCCTAATGCCCCATTTGAACCCGAGTCTCCTTGTATGAGTTGTGTATGGGTTGGGAAGAACATTTCAGATGGAATTAAATTAAAACTAAAAATATTTCAAAATTGGTTCCTTCCACCTATAAACACTAAAGGATGTTTATTTTGTGGTCGTATCCTTATTTGCATTTCACCTTCATATATCTTATCCTAAGCTATGTATTTTATTTTACATGTGAGTTTATATTTCATGTTTATCGTTCTTGATAACTCACATGTGATTTTTTTACCTTCTTAGTTTGCTATTGATTTAATTCTTGAATGAATTTAAAATATTTTGTTTATAATAAGAATACTTTATTTTGGTTCCAAAAATACACTTAAGATTGTCACATATAGCTGATCTTTTGTTTGATCCATGTATGTTATATTCTTATGCATGTTAAAAGTGCTTTCATTTTACATTTGATATAACCTCTCTGTATTTGTTCACTATCCTTGGATTTTACCTAGTTTTGTAATTAAGTTTTATATGCTCTATAAATCTTATCCTTGTTTGTCTCTAGATTGATTATCTTAGGATTTCATTGGTTATTTTATTGGTGATTTGATCTTGTGGGAATATGTTTAGGTGTAAGGAGAAATTTCCAAGTGTGTCAATTTGTATGTAATTGACTTAATTCTGGACAAAACTTATTTGAGTCATAGATAGATTTTTACTTGTCACGATTCTCACTGAGTCTATGACGTGTTTATTGGAGATGTAGCGGTCAAGCTTCAAACATAGATCATGTCATGTTTATTAGTGCACATTTTTACGTCTTCATATCATATTACATTCCTAGTATCTCTCGGGTATGAACGCATAATGTTTATAGGACAGGTAAATATGTTTTAAGAATGTTATTTTCATTAAAAATGATTTTAAAATGTTTTAACTTCGTTTATTCCGAGATAAATATGTTTTAGAGTCGTGTAGATCTTCCCCTTGTGTTTTGGAAGATCAAAAGACATTTACTGTCATTCAAACGACATCAGCTAGTCGTTCTAATGACATGCGTATCTCGTTTGAACGAGATGTGTAGAGTCATTCTAATGACAGTCCAATATCATTCTAACGACGCGCCGAATTAAGTTTTTTATTCAAGGTGATTTTTGCTCAGAATTTCGAGGTGTGCATAACCAAAATACATAATAGAATAATTTTATTTTTCTGCACTTGTTTACAAAGTATTTCAAAGCTAAAACCATCCTTATTGTTTCAAGATTCGAGCTTTCATAACCATTGTGTCTAGAGATCTTATTTTGCACCATCTGGAGTTTGTTCATCTCTATTGAACAATTGGTTTTGTCGAGTTTTGAGATGAAGAAGCGGTGGACTCTGATTTATGAATCGTAGACGTTTCTAAAGTTATATCGGTGGATACCGAGGCACACTTGGACTCGCGTATTATGGACTCTATGTTGCATTGTGGAGGAGGATTTGAAGCATAGAAGAGCGTCAAGACTTGTGGGGGATCAAGTCTTTGAGTAAGTATACTGTGTGTACTTTGAAATACCACATCATAGTGATTGTCTGGCTTGGGCAATCCGAGATTTTTCCCCTTTGTGGTTTCACCGTACATCGGTGTTGTGGACTTAATTTATTTTACTTGCTTTAATCACCTAGATGCATGTTTAGGATTAAACAAGAAAATAAATGGGCTTAAGTAAAATTGGTTCACAAACTTGGTGCTAAGTAAAATTGAAAAAAAGATTTTGAAAGAAAAATTATTTTCACTTAAAACACACATTGAAAAAGGGGACCCACAAATTGGTATCAAAGGTAGAAACACTTTTTTTTATTGTGTTAGTGATCCCGTGTGTTTTAAAGATGAATTTCAGACATTTTGATGGTTTTAGAACTCCTATTTTTGATGGCATAAATTATGCTTATTGGAAAATGCGAATGAAAAGTGCTTTTAAATCAATTGATAAACGTGTGTGGTTAGCGATTACAAAAAGTTGGTCACCACCGATCACGAGAGATGGAGATGCCACTACTTTAAAAATTATTGAGTCATGGGCCGAAGCAGAACATAGACTTGCACGTTATAACTCTAAAGATTTACATGTTATTTCTTCACCTGTCACATTGGAAGAGTATAACCATATTATGCCATGTGAAACCTCAAAAGAGGCTTAGGATGTTCTTGCACTTACTCACGAGGGAACTAGCACAGTTAGGGCGTCTAAACTTCAAAACCTCACTACCCAATTTGAAACAATTAAAATGTTAGAGAGCGAGACGTTTGATGAGTTTTACGCTAGGTTGTCCAATATTGTCAACTTGGAAATTAACTTAGGAGAGAAAATTCCCGACAACCGAATCATAAAGAAAATCTTAAGGTCGTTGCCTAGTAGATTTGATCCTAAAGTTACCATTTTGAACTCCTTGGGTATGCTTGAATCAATGAAATTAGAAGAGCTTATAGGTGACTTACAAACTTATGAGCTTGGTATGTTTACCTCCAAGAAAGTGCCAAATAAAGAAATGGACATTGTGATGATACGCAAATATTGCGTATTTCATCCTCCGAACCTACGCATTTTAGCCCCCTTGAGTATCTTATTCCTTATATTTATGCTCGTTAACCAGACAACCTCGGATTTCTACATTAACATGTTTTGCAGGGGTTAATTGAGTTTTTATAGGTATTTAGATGCTAAGTGTGAAGTTCAGACGCATTCCGCTTGATTTTTGTACACGATCGCACCTTCAAGGGAATTTTAGTCATTTCACAGCTTGGGCACTGGCCTAACATCTTCACGAAAGTTGTATCCCTCCTCTCTAGCTTCGCGTGGCGATGAATGATGCATGATTCCGAGTCCGTATGAAGAAATTACGGCGATTTCAGCGGAGGGAAAAATAATGAAACCGAAAGAGGAGGAGAAGAGGAAGAAAAGGGAATGCAGTAGGCTGCTTGGCTGTGACTTGCCTGATCGATCGATCGATCCTTATCGGCAGCGGCTATTTTATTCATCATCGATCGATCGATCAAAGGGGTCAATCGATCGATCCCCTGTTTCCAGCATATATTTTGCCTTTTCTTTTCTATTTCTTTTCCAACTTACTATATAAGCAAGTTTTGGTTTATAATTTCATTATCTTGTAATAATAGATCATTTTCCATATTTTGAGAGCTTGGGTTTGGTTAGGATTTGAGAGTGTGCCATTTTCTCCCTCCGAGGGTTTGTCCATATAGGGATCAATCTGTCGAGGTTGTGTAAGAACACTATTCCTCTACCCTTTCCTTTAATCCAAGTTTTTGTTTATTCATTTATCGCATTTTTACTCGCTTTCTAGTTTAAATTTACTGCGTTTATTTACATATTTTCTAGTGTAGATTTATCGCGTTTTTATCATACTTTCTAACTAGATTAGTCTAGGTTGTGTTTGAATGGAACTCACTCGAGTTGACGCGTTGCTTTGCTTTGGTGATGGTGTTTACGGGTCTATTTTGGGTGTGTTGTCCTAGTTATTGCACCTAGGAGATTTGACGGGGTATATCATGTATGTCACGTGCTTAAAACCTTATGTGCGCAATTTCCGGGGTATTTGTTGACACCAAAATCTTATTAGGCTTTTATGCGGATTTAGGGGCGTGACAACCCTTGGTTCAATTAACTGCCAAAACGAGACGAAGTCGTAATAACTCGTCGATCCATGTGACCATTTTATACAAATTAACTCGGGTGAGGGATATTCTACGCAACCTATAGTTTTTACCCGCTTTATTAGTCTAGATTTATTTTCCCCTGCCTAGATTAAATCTTTCCATTTTTCGCATCTTTTCCTTTTTGTGTATAATCATTCTTTTACAGTTTTATTTTGGAGTACTAAATCAATTAAAATCTAACAACTCGTCTCTGTGGATTCTTGATACCCGACTTACCGCGATATTCACCCGTTGAGTGTAGTTATATTTTAGGTTTTTGTATAGTTCAGGTGAGCCTAATTCAAAACGATCGGCGCGTGGGTGACTCTCGCACCGCGGAAAAATCCCGTCTATCACATTGCTTTGAAAGCCCAGAAGGAGGATACTAAAGTTTCAAATGATGATTCTGACACCGACTTTGAGGATGTAGCCTTGTTGGCAAAGAAATTCAAAAAGTTTCTTAAGTTACAAAAGCAATAGAAAGATGCCAAAAGACTTGAGAAATTCAATAACAACAAGGAAGATCAAGTCCCTAAAAATCGAAGTGAGAATGGTAAAAGGGATGAGTCAGATAGGTGTTTTAGTTGTGAGGGTTGTGGCCATAAGGTAACGGAGTGCCCCACTTGACTTAAGAAGGAAGGCAAGAAACCAATTGAATATAATGCTAATTTAAGTGATAGTAGTGAGCCGAAAGAGGGATAGAGTTCCCCTATTGAGCGCAATTTTGTAGCTTCATGGCATGTCATGTGAGCGACGACGATAAACCTTCTTATGAAGATACTCATGCGAATGACACTTTCGAGGCCGTTGTGTGTGAATCCCAAGTGAGTGAGGGTGAAGCTAGTGAGTATGAGGAGATAGATGTGAAAGAGTTGCAAGTTTCCTTGAATGATTTGTGTGAGGAAGCGGTAAATGTGAAAAAAGAAAACTTGAAGTTGCAAGCTCAGTTGAAAGAGCGAGCCATAGAAAATAACGATGCATTAATTGAGGATCTTAGGGCATGGGAGAAGACTCTTTGGGAGAAACTAGAATATGTTGAGGGTGAGAGAGATAGTCTTCATGGTTTGATGGAGGCTTTGAAGAAAGAGATTCTAGATTTTTAGGAGTCTAGGCATTTGCTTGAGTCTAGTATTAATGAGTTAGAGGAGATATTGAGAGACTCGAGTAAGGTGAAGTTTGATTTGGAGGCTTGGTCGAAAAAGTTGGATAGGATGTTAAGCACCGTCCCAATCAAGGATGATAAGTGTGGTATAAGCTTTGATGATAGTATTTCTCCCATTCCCAAACCCAATACTAATCGTGTGAGAGAGTCGACTAGGAACATTAGGAGATGTCCACATGTAGGTAGCTTTCCCCGCCGTCATTTCACTTGCACTTTTTGCTGTAGGACGGGTCACCTTAGGCGTTATTATTATGACCTTAAAAATGCTCCTAGGAAGTTTAGGAATAAAGTCATTTTATTTCCCCAAACCCCCATGCATCGTTACATAACTACTTGGGTTAGGAAATCGGACTTAAACGCTTTAGGAATTAAACTTCATGGTTTTTATTTGGTTGCATTTGATTCTTCCCATGCTAAATCTAATGGATGATTGTGTTACTATGTTTGTCATATGCTAATATTTGCTTCATGATATATATCTTGCTAATGTTATGAATGTGTATCTCTTTATATTATTTTTTTTTCATTTATTTAAATCTTATTTGAAAAATACAAAAAGATTTTATTTTGATAAATTTTTTGAAAATATAAAAAGATTTTTGGTTTGATATATTTCTAAAATACACAAAGATTTTATTTTTGATTGAGTCAAAATATGTTTGAAAAACCAAAAAGATTTTCGGTTTGTTTGAGTTTACATGTTTAATGTGGCATATTGGTGTGCTTGGACCCCCATCGTTTCATTATCCATGTGGGTAGGACATTTGTTCATAATTGTTTATGCTTAGAATGATCTTAACTATTTGCCTAATGGGGTTGTTACGAAGTTGATGTGCATTTAGATTCGACTTTGTACATATGCCATCGCACACATGCACGAGCTTTTTTGAATACTTGACTTCTCATGCATATTTGAGTTTAGTGAGATGTTCTCCTCTCAATTTTGTCATCTATGAGTAAATAGACTTAGGAGGAGGCGTGCATGTAAGAACCATTGCTCGTGAGGAGAAATATTGTTTAATTGAAAAAATGATGAGTGTGCATGGGAAAGGGCTGCGAGAGAATAATAATCTCGTCATGAAAGCCACCGTTTAAAAGAGCCCAAGTGTTGATGTCAAAAACTGGACTTGATCCAATTTTATAATCACAGATAAAATATAAAATTATAATAATATAATTAAAAGAGAAACACAAGGTTTTAAAGTGGTTCGGCTATGTAAGAAAGCCTATATCCACTGTTATGGTATTAATTTCAGAGATTACAGAAAGCTAGGTACTCTTATCAATAAGAATATCCTAGAATCCGTTCTATCTTGCCTTTGATGAAAGGAATACAATGTATTTATAGTGACCCGGAGATCAAGGGTTGGAATATCAAGGGATGGAATACCTTTATACATTAAGCATTTACACCCGTACATAATGAATGTGATTTTTGGTTGTATGAATCACGTGAGATAAGACCTTTGATTATATTTCCCGTGTGGTGGCTTTTCATTTATATTGGTGGTCTGCATTCATCACGTTAGTCGGCATGCCTGCCGAGCAACTATCTGCCGACTAGGATTTCTGTCATGTAGGGAGACACTTGTCCACTTCTGATTGGTCCATGTAAGTGGATAATTTTTGGTATCAACCGAAACCCCCAATACTTCATTCTTGATGCTTTGTTGAAAGGATGGAGTATATTTTCTTTTGTGTTGATTGGCGCGTGCTGAGATGTGGGACTTGTAAAAAATTTCCATGTTTTGATTTTGCAATGGAATTTTTATAGATAATTTGAAAGTTAGCAAATCGCCAAAGGGTAAATTAGTATTTTTATGTTATCATAACCGCAAAGCCGTCAGAATGTCAATCGTCGAAGAAGATAATCATTTCATGCACAATTTCTTAGGTAAGCTATAAAAGGTGAGATTTCGCTGGATTTTCTTCACCAAACCTTTCTCAAGATTTCAAACTATTCTTTTTCCTCAATTTCTTTGTCTTTAAGCCTTTTTTGCATTCCTCCTTCACTTAAATCTCCATTTTCTCTGTAAGGTGTCTTTCCCTTTTCATTTTGTCTTCTTTCTTTCTTTTCTTGTAGCCATGGTTTACACCATACATGGGGATTCCTTTGAAGAATTTAGGCGGGAACGAAATATTCCGATTGGGTGAACTTAGAACTGCCCATACCCCCTGTTGAGGTGTTATCATTACCTGAGGGTCATTGAACTCCCTCTATCTTTATTGCTTAATGTTGATTCACATTTCCCCTAATAGGTTTTGTTTAGAATTTTGCCAATACTTTGATGTCGTCCCAGTTAGGGTAGCCCCCCCAACACTTGGAGAGTGGTAAATGGGATTCATAGGCTGAATCAAATATATGGAACATATATTGGCATTCCTGAGCTAATATTCTGTTATAAGTGGGGTACTAGTGATAACACGTATTATTTGAAGTCTAGACTTGCTAATAGGGCCTTAGTTGTCAATTTTGCCAGTCTCAAATAAGGATTATTTTAATTATGGAGTCATTGATAAAAATTGGCTACATGCTCCTTTACAAACAAGAGAGACGTATGATGGACCCAGATGCCCCCAAGTGGGTTATGGCATATGTTGTTGATTTTTAATACTATGCTCCTCTGTTTTTGCTTACCAACTGTTTAATGATAAGCTAACTCCTCTCTTGACTTATTTCTGGTTTTGCACAGTTGAGTGCAAGAAGGATTGTCCTAAAGAAAGGGATGTGAACATTCGAGAACTAAAATTCCTTTGGAACATCCACGAGAGGATTGGCGAGGAACATCCCAGAGTTGCCTCTTATATGCTGCAATACATGAGCTCTATAACTTCGTTTGTTACTCGACCCACCACTTCAACAGTTATTGATCCCATTAATCTTGAAGAACAATCAATCCCTACTTCCTCTACTGAAGAATCTGCTGGTGTAGAGAAGGATTTGGGAGTTTTTTCATCTTTTGAGTCTTTGGATGTTTTAACCAACTTATCCTCTCCACTTCCTGCCATGGGAAAGAGAAAAAATCCTAACTTGATTACTGGAGCCTTGTTTCATCCTGCCAAGAAAGCCACTGGGAATACTAAGAAGCCATAGAAGGTGTGTAAGGCTTCTGAGAAAGAGAAAGTTCCTCATATCATCATTTTTTAGGAAATTAATACCGGTACTCTTCAAGTTAGTAGATTAAAGAAAGGCTTGCCTGAGAAGTAAGTTGGAAAAAGTTCTACTGCCGACCAGGAGTTGGTCGAGAAGTTCCAAGGGGACTTGACTGCTGTTGAGTCATCCTTTGTCTCTATTCATCCTGGTGTTGCTAGAAAATTGATTAAGACTGGAACTCGTTCTGCTAACAAAGCAGCTCTTGCCCATTGCCAAGACTGAAGTTGGTAGAAAATGCTTGCCAAAGTTTGGCAATGGTAATCATCTCCTCTTTATTAACTGCCTCTGGATATCTCTTTCCTTTTGACGATCCTTCTAATATGATATTGTGTTTTATACAGTTTTTAGTAAATTTTAATCAAATGCTTAAGAAGGATAATCAGGTTTGTTCTTCTAGTGGATAAGTTTAAGAGGACCTTGTAGGTTTGAGGAAGTCTGTTGAGGCTTCCAAATAGCTGCTGGAATCCAAGCAAAAAGCTTGGGATGCTAAGATGCACAAGGTTATTGATTGGGCAACTCTTGCTGAGGAAAAAATGGTCACTACAGAGACCAGTTTGACAGTTGCTGAAGGCAAATTGGCTACTGCTGAGGCTATTTTATTATCTACCGAGAAGAAGGCCAAGTCATCAGAGGAGAAATTAGTTGCAAGTGAAGGTCTCCTGAAAGATGTCGAGGAAAAAGCAGCTGATCTGTTCTCTGAGATGATCGCAGAGAAGGCCAAAAATAAAAATTCAGATAGGATTCCTTTACCAACTGGGACAAGGCATTTTTGGAAGCCTATGGTCAAATTGATTTTGTGAGGAAGAAGTCTTTTTAGGCTGGCTGGCTGGAGGCACTTAAGGAGGTTGACACCCCATCAGAATCTAAATTATTTCTTAGGCATGATCCAGACTCTCCTCTCAACTTGGATGAAGAATTTAATAATGAGGAGGGATTTGGTGAATCTTCCCTTCAACCTGTTGGGTCTTATTTGAAGACTATTGATGAAATTGGCCCTTCCACCGACCAACCTTCTGGGTGCTATGTTCAGGACAAGGAGAAGGTTTAACTCCTTTGTTCTTTTTTTTCCTGTTTTTGATTTATCTGATATGTAATGGGACCAACAACTTGTAACACCTTTTTGAGTTATTAATGAAATCATTTGATCTTTCCTATTATACATGTTGTGCTTATTATAGTTCTCAGTTTTCTTGCTTGGTTTGCTTGGCTGAATGAACTCTTCTGCTTGTGTCATTATTGCTCAGTAATCATACTTATTTTCTTATACTTGTAATTTTTAGTTTGATGCTAGGAAGCAGGCGATAGTTTCCACTGAATCCGACCTACTCAGGTGAAATAAAAACCTTTTAGAAGCTGGCCATGTTGATTTATCCAAAGAAGACTTGATCGGCATGCTTGGTCCAAATGTGTCTGAGCAAGCCAAAGAAGTATATATTCATGTCTACGGTTTGCTGAGTAGGGCTGTGGAAAATAATAATGATGGTACCAGAATTGGTATCACCAGGTCAAAGTGATAATAAGCTAACACTAATACAACAATGGCAAAATATAGGAAATATAACACCAGAGAGAGATGAGGCAAAGAGGAAGAACACCTAAATTTAAGTGGTTCGACCGGAGCCTATGTCCATTGTGTAGTGTGGATGGTGGGTTTCACTATAAAAATGGCACTATTGGACTGTAAATACAACACTCAAGCTTTTCTTTCTCACTAAGTATTTTGACATAGTTTTGCTAGGGTTTTCCATTATCGATCCTTTACAATGTAAAAAATAAAATGTATTTATAGTGCCTTGGGGGTGTAATGTACCCCAAGCATGTGACCAGCATGTGCATGAGGGGGCTCCCAGTAGCTAGTTGAAACCTATCCCTCACACATGTAACTAATTATGAGGCATTATTCCCTCTTATGAGGGGATAATCTGATTATAACAGACTTTTCCACGTGGGACATGCCATCTTGGAACCTTGTACTACTCGTACTGAAGATATCATCTCGAGAGGTCTTGACCTAGCCGAGTACGAGGCTGCTGATGTAGTGCAGGAATACATGTTGGCAAGCGACAGGTGTGGTCTCGACCGAAGGCATCAGGCAAAGATGTGCTTTTCAAGTCATTACCAGGAGTCGACTGCATTAGAGGACAAGACATGTCCTCACTGGTGAAGTGCTCCTCTGAGGTCTCGACTCACAGAACGGTCGAGGTTGTGGGAGACGAGGTCGACCCTAATTTGGACGAGTCTTGGATATGACCATCTGGGTCCTTTAGGAACTCGGTTGTGTAGGCTAATGACCCTCGTCCTAGGACGAGGTCACATTTGGTCATATCAATCACCCCTAGCCCTCAGCCATTAATATGAAGAGGTGACCGGGAGATACGAATCGGTCCCGTCTTTTGATGAGATGTTCATAATGACACGCGTCTCAATTATGATTGAATAGTGTCTTCCCAAAGTTAGTTTGACGGCTTGAGAGCTTAGGGCCTTGTGCCCTTAATTATGGGCTTTGGAAAATGTGCTCAATCGTTACTGGGTTTAAAAATAACTCAAACCATGTTTTAGCCATTTTTCCAATACTCTCGCCATTTCTCTCTCTCTCTCTCTAAAACTTCTAGCTTTCCAACAACCATACCCTTATTCCATTTTCAAGTTATTTTTGGCAGCCATACCCTTCTTCCAATACTCGATCCTCAACTATTTTTAGGTTATTTCCGGCTATCTTCATTCCCAAGTAACCTCTTTTCTCCTCATTTGTGTTTCTTTTCAATGATTTAGGTAGATCCTGTGTTCGTTGATTTTCCAACGAGTTTTTATTCTTTCGACGACCTCCATTGATGGCGTTAGCCCCTGTTGAGTGTGGCTATTAGTTGGGTTGAGCTGTACTTAATTTTTTTTTACCTTTTTCCTTGTGTTTTTTCCCCTTAGGAACTTTCCCGGTGTAGTTCCGTTCATCTTCTCCGACAGCCTTGTTTCTTGTTATTGTTTATTCTTGCGCAAAACGATTAGCTTTTTAGCTTTTGATCTTTTAGTCAACAAAAGTCAACCTACATCCCGTTTGTCTTTATTTTTTTTTATTTTTTAGCCAAGTTGAGTCTCTTCTTATTGATGTTAAAGCAGTTATACAAGCTATCCGAGGAGTTTCCAAGCCTCAGAGAGAGGTATTTTCAAGAGATTAGGAGGGTAGAGGTTGAGGAAGCCGAGAGGCATAAAGCCGAGGTATTTCTTCTTCATCCCATTTATCCTTCCCCACTGGCTGTTATTCATCCCCTAGTCGTTGAGTTGAGTGACCCTATGTCTGAGTCTTCTTCTTCTGCAGACGATAATATGTTTATCTCTCAATCGGCCGAGAGTGCTAACTCTTATGAGGAAGCCATGGCTTATCCTGCATCCCAAGGTGAAGGGTCTGAGGTGAACGAGACTTTATCTCGTGTCTCGTCTTCTCAAGGGGCCGAGATATCAGTTCAATCTGACTCTATTAAAATACTTGAGCCCAGTGTCACCATTCCACCTCCAATAGATGTTATTCCTCTCTCGGTCGCAACTGGAACCAGGTTTGTCCAGAGATTTCCAAGTGGTGACCCAAACAATCCTCAGGTCGAGTCACCGAAAGATAATGGTGAGGAGAGTGAAGTTGACACCTCTGTCGCTGAGTCCTATGAGAGCACTATCTCTAAGGCCAACCTTATAGTCTGGAGACACCTTTATAACATAGGACATTTTATTTCTATGAAGAAGCCTTCTAAAGATGAAAGAGCCTTTTATAGACGACATGGTGAAGTCTGTGTCTGTAAGCAGATGTTTAAGGTCGACTTTGGACTACCTATTCACCTGACCATTCGGGACCTCTCAGCCCACATAGGACTCTCCCCCTCTTAGCTTTCTCCGAATGCCCGGAGAGTTATTCTCGGCTTTATCTCCCTCTGGAAGATTGTTCACCAAATCGACCTTCCAGTTAACATTTTTATGGCCTACTATACTCCTTCGTCTTCCAAGACTTAGCCTGACTACTATCACCTTGTAGCTAGGAAGTCTGAGACAAAAGTTCTACTGGTTACTCAGACCTCAAATCACAACTGGAAACCCCAATATTTTTGTCTCTGGGGCTTGGGAATTTGGTCCCAATCAAGATTGTGGAACCTCTGAGCCTAGGACTCCTTTGAGATGGGATAAAGTCTTTGCATCGACCAAACTTGATCCGTGGTTGAACCCTAAGGCCTCTGAGAAGGTTAAGAAACTTTGTGAGCAAGGTGCTAATGGCCGTCTTATTAAGTTTGAGCATCTAATGACCCCATACTATTTGGCTCAGACGGGTCTGGGGGGTGACCCCCTAGCCGAGATGCATAAGTGATTTTTCTTACTAACTCTTGTCTCATATTTTGTAGTTATTTATAGCTGACTTCGTTTATTTCTTGCAGAACATTCATAAAACATACCAGACAACCTTTGGGAAATGGTGGCCCTAAATTTGAGCAAACTTGTCTGCAAACACAACAAGAAATTTGATGCTCCTGCTCCCCCTCCAAGAAATCTACTGTGGGTGGCCCCAGCCGAGCCGACGATGATGGGAAGAATAGAAAGGGACGTGCTGAGGACTCTACTGCCCATCGTCCCAATTTTTATAGACGAGGCTCTGGAGGCTCATCTTTCTCAGTTGAAGCTTGATGACGAGAGTGTTCTTGGCCATGCTAAAAAGTCCATAGATGGTATCGGTTGTCTCTTCTCAGAGGGTGACAAGTGTTTCCTCCAGTCCTTGGATATCTCTCTGCTAACTGAATTCTCTATCCAGAGGGTTGTTCAGGTATTTGACAGACTTGCTAAGTGTAGTCTCTTATCAATTAATTCCATCTCATACTAATTTACCTGTCTATCCTTTTTATTGCAGAGTGTCGTCTCCCTCTATCTAATGGGAGACTGGATCAACAAAAAACTTCCCTTGATCCAGAAGGGAAGGGATGCTATAACCACTAAAAATAATCTGAGGGATGAGGTTCGAAAAGCTAAGTCAGCCATGCAAAAGTCCGTGGATGAGGTTGCCACCCTGAAGAAAGAGCATGCCAATGCCTTGAAGAAAATGGTTGAGAATAAGCAAGTCGACATTGATGCTGCGATTAAGGCCGCCGCCCTTGACGATTCTAAAACCCAAGCTATAGTTAAGTTTAAGGAATCTGATGAGTTCGAAGGCTTTTCTTTCGAATATCTTGAGAGAGGCATCAAGACTGTTGGCCGATGGGCTGCCCTCAAACATGTTGAGGTTAGAGACCTATCCCCTGATGACTTCGTAGGTCTTGACTTCAACGATCCCCTTCTCAGGAATGATCTGGCCGACGTTGAAAATCCTATCCACCCTATGGATACCAACCCCATTGAGGCAACATATGTAGACACCCCATTCTGTTACCCCTCCACCCTCCTTAGGTCCCTAGTACCTCCACTCATCATTGTAAACCCAGGTCACGTCCCGAGTACTGACCTGGAGGCCATTGGGCACCCCCATGGCTCAGTTTGACTCAAAAGTCAAACTCCTTGTCTCGACCGAGACTCAATGAATCTTCGAAGGGTACTGAATACCCTTTCCAACAGTCCGCCCCGTGCGCGATTCTGACTTACCATGAGGACGAACGCGCCGTTTGCGTTCGAAATCTGACCAGAGGCCACCGGTCGCTCCCGGGCTTTGTTTGACCTAAGTCAACTCTTCATCTCAATCGAGGCTAAATGAATCTTCGATGGGCACTTAATACCCTTTCCAACGGTCCGTCCCGTGCGCAATTTCGACTTTCCATGCGGACGAACGATCCGTTTGACTCCGGGAAGCCACCAAGCGCTTCCCGAGCCCGGTTGACCAAAGTCAACTCTCCAAACCGGGTCAAACTCTTTGGAATGTCGAAGTACATCTCCTAACCTTTCTAACGGTATGTCCCATGCACGATTCGGACTTGCCATGCGGACGAACGATCCGTTTGCATCCGCACGATTCCCCGTCCAATGGATTGACAAACGCTTCCAAGCCACATTTGACCCAAAGTCAACTCCCGAACTCGGGAGCGGTCCAAAGTACTCAAAGGTCTCTGAATTACCTTTCCAACGGTATGCCCCGTGCGCGATTCTGACCAACGGTTTGCCCTCGGCGGCCAATTTTTCGAAAAAGCCTGAGGCGCACTGCCAAATGGCAGGTCTCAGATCCTGCCTATCGGCACCTGCCGATAGGGAGTGCCATGATAGGGCCGATCGGAAGTCCCCTGGGGTTATAAAAGGAGGCCTTGGCCTCTTTTGCAAAGGGAGCCCAAATCTGATAGAAATCTCTCTGAACGAATCCCAGAAACCTCTCTCGAAGGCAGCGTGATTTCAACTTCCAAATCCCCTTTTTACTTCCACTTTCCATCATCCTCTTCATCAAACTTGGGGAATTAACCACTCTCCATCATCGTCCAAGCTCAAGGGCTGCTCTCCAACATTCAAGATTAAGCTCAAGATCTTCAAGAAGGTCCAACTTTCTCAAACTCTCTCTTAAATTCTCTTGAATTCCCAATAACTTGTTTTCTTACTTAGCACTTTTATTATCTCATCTCACACATCATAAATATACTTTTTATCTAGTATTATTGTACATCTTTTATTTTCATATAAATAAAAACCCCAAAACAAGAAAAAGAGGGTTTGCTCATAAATTCCAAATAGGGATTCTCACACTTTTCCGCACTTTTCTCACAACTAAAACACCTTTTCTACACGCACACACACACACTTACAAATAAGTGATCCCACATTTGGATTTATGGGATAAACCCCACCCCTTTGCTTGTATGCGAACTACGTGGACTTTGATGCCTTTATAGGCTACGTAGGCATCTCGGAGTAAAACCCGAGACTCGAGTCCCTTCTCTCACTTTTTCTCTCATTTCCTATTTTCTCTAAATCCATTTTTTCTTATATATATATCCTTAGTCTTAGTGACACATTACTCCATGTGCGTTATCGTTCCCTTATAGCGATCAACGTAGGGGTAACCGCGTAAATCTTATTTTTCTAATATTACTTTTATAATCTTCCTATGGATGACTCGCTTTATCTTTTCCATGATACAAGCCGAGGATTCCTACCTCCATTCTATATATATACACATGCACACATCTCACGGGGGGGGGGGGGGGGGGGGGGACATAAAGGAAAATAGAAAATATCCATGAGAGACCGAAAGGGCGGAATGGGTGCCTAACACCTTCCCATTTCGTAACTAAGCCTCCGAACCCTTTTGGAATCATTTTGGTTTCGCACGCACCAGTATGTCTTTGGATGCCATCCTTCGGGGTGGCTTCCTCTTTTTTCTTTTGTCTGTTTTGAGTAAAATAGACTGGCGAGTCTGAATCTCTCTATATTTTTCACACCTCCCAAAATCGACGCCGGCCGAAGCGTTCTCCCGAGAGGGGACGCGCGGGACCCGAAGGATTCCTCCTCCCTCCGCGGCGGGGATCGGCGGGGATGGCCACAGTGGCGACTCTGCTGGGGAAACTTTTATTTATTTTGAGGGCTTGACTCTATTTACATGGATGCTATATTTGTTTATGCTCCGCCCCCATATCTGCATGTTCCTCTTTCTCACATGTGTATCCCATGCTTATGCTTATGTTCACACACTTATAGAAAATCCTCCATGTACACCTCACACCACGTACACCTAGGATCACGTATATTCCCATGTTGCACGCATCACCTATCCATACTTGGGGTACCTTTTGGGGTACTTGTACTTCGTTTCTGGTTTGGCATAATCAAAGAAAGGCATTCTCATCATAAGCTACTAATAAGAGAATCATGCATGATTCACACGACATCACCAAAGAGCATTGATATTGGCCAAATATTACCCAGTAACTGGAGGGTCACTTCGTGATGGGAGCTGGTCCGGCAGGTCACAATTAGCCTAAGCGATATGACTCTCACCTTCCATTGGCCAAGTACCTTCGACGTATATCGAACGGTTCCCCCGCATCGTACCACTTGACCGAAGTTATGACGGGAGGTATATCGCAGGGAATTCGTTCACGTACGCCGAGTATATCGAATTCTCTCTCACACGTACCCTCCTCACGAGGTATATGGTGAGGCAATTCACGTACACTCAGGTATATCAAATGGCTTGTCCACACGTACCGATTGCCCGCAAGATCAAGACGTATATCGTGGAAGTTACGCCAAAGGGGGGAACCCATGCCGATTCACCCAACCAACTGCATACCCGCATATAGGAGTCAAACCTAGGACATGCACTTCAGATTGCCGGTTTCGACCGAAACTCTGCCGAAATTTTGGGTCGATCTTCCGCCCAATTTTCGCGCATTTTTAAAACGGGACTCTGTCCGTGAGCCTGGTTACAAGTCGAAACCGTAGCTTCGCATATACTAAGAACCCCACTTTTCCAGGCTCGGATCCCGTCCGACATTGCATTTAGGATAATTAAATACAAGTGAGAACATAATAATCATAATAATCATGCTGAGTTCCGTCTCCAAAAACATTTCTCCCTTTTTATCAAAAATCCAAAAACATTTCTCCCCTTTTATCAAAAATCCAAAAATGATTCCTTCCCTTTTTTCAAAAATAAATCTCATCCTGCGTCTCCTCAGGTTGATCGCACGCCCTTGGCCTGGCTCCCTATTGGCTTAGGTCTTCAGTCAAATCACCCCGGAGTTTCGTCCGCTCCTCTACTACTTCTTCCGAATCCGGAATCCATCCATCTTCCATGGAGAATGCAGATCAAGCACCAGTCATACAACCAGATCTGCCGATAGTCCTAGCTCAGCTCGTGGCCAAGATTGACAACCTCTAAGCTGAGGTCCGAGAAATGCAACGAAACCAAGTCCCTATTCCTCAAGAGCCCGAGGCCCTGTTCCCTCGTGCTATTGGTCCACCCGAGCCCATCTGGGTCCCGAAAGAATATCAGCACGCTCCGCGTGCCCCTCCTGCTAATGGGCCGCCGCCTGCCCAGCTTCCAATGCCAAACATTGCCCAGTCTATGGCTAACCTGCCTCTGGTTGCTAATCCAAAAGAGGAGGAGTTGAACAAAGTCAAAGAGGATCTCAAGATGCTTACCAAGAAGTTTGACCAAGTCAGGATCTCTGGGAATTACATGGACTACACCCATATGTCTCCTTATCCTAAAGCAAGGTTACCCGAGAAGTTCAAAATGCCAAATATCGAGAAATTTGGAGGGAGTGGTCCCTCGATTGTTCATCTTCGCAGTTATCATCGTTCCATGACTTTACTAGGGGCTTCGGAAGAGGTGATGGCCCAATTGTTTTAGCAAACCTTGAAAGACAGTGTTATCCGATGGTTTTTATCTCTTGAGGAATCCAGAATTCGTAGCTGGGAGGATGTAGCCCGAGAATTCATGTCGCAGTATAAATACAACGAAGAGCTTGAGGTCACCCGCCATGATTTAGAGTTGCTCAAACAGAACTCCGGAGAATCAGTCAGTAACTTTATAGCCCGATGGAGGGAAAAAGCGGCTACCATGACCAATCGACCGTCTGAAGAAGAACAAGTCAGCATAGTGAAGAAGAATTTCTTGCCCCATGTCCGAGCAACCATGGGAGGACAGTACTACCCCCATTTTCGATCTCTCAAAGAAGCAGGAGTAGAAATAGAAGGGGGTCATGCCAAAACAGAAGTTGAACCAAAGAAGGTGTCCGGACAGTTCACCCCCAGAAAATATGACAAGCCTGTCAGTGCCGCAGTCTCAACCATCAATAACATCTCTCAACCAACCACATCATGGGCACCGGAAAGCCGCCCTGCTCCCGTCCGTAGGGAATACACTGATCTCCATGCTCCCCTCTCCAAAGTTTACCAAGCCCTGTTAAGCCGAAACCTTATAACGCCCCTGGATCCACGTCCATTACCCAATCCACTTCTCAGAAATTTCAAGACCGATGCTCATTGCGCCTTTCACCAAACAACTGGCCATACCACCGACCAATGCTTCCACTTTCGAAACATAATCCAAGATCTCATTGACTGGGGTACCATCGCCCCACCAACCAATCCTAAAACCAAACACTACTCATAACCCACTCCCAAATCATACCAATGCCATCTTCTTGGAAGGAAACCCAGATTTCGATCCATCAACTCAAATCACACCCTTATACCCTCCTAAACCCCTTCAACTTTGCCCATATTTCCTCCTACACCCTGCTAGCCCCGCTGATCAGGCTTTGTCACTCCTTACCAGAGCATGCATCGCTGTCCGGACCTGTTCTAAAAGAGGAGGTATGGAATTGTCAGAGGTGTTAAACCAACTCCTAGAATTCAGGCTGAAATTGCCCTTACAGATGATTATCGACTGCCAAAGGTTCAGCACATTATTTTTGGAAGCACGGGAATGGGCCCGCGAATCAGATAGATGGGTGTTGCCAACCGACGAAGTCTGCTTAGATGATGTTGTCCAGATCATAACGGAAGCATTCAGACAAACCAACAACATTTGCAGTATCACCGAGTTAATTGACGCTTTGAAGCTGCAAGGGCACCTGGTCCCTTCACCCTTACACATCCCCACAGAATGGGAAGACCTATATGAAGAAGCCGTTGAGGTTATGGAATGCATTGACTTCACAAGGGAAAACATAATTATTGCCACCGGGTGGGGGAAAGAATTCGAAGACTCGAATGAAGAGCAAACTTCAGGAGGAAATGTCCTAATAGTTGACATATGTGGGTTGATATCATTTGAGGAACTCCTCGAAGAAATAGATAAGGTGGCAGAACAACCTGAAATTGATGAGGAAACTGGATTTAAGTTTTTCCCCTCTTCAGTAAATCACATGACCAGATCTGGGAGACATTACCAAATTCCAAACTCACTACCAGCAAATGATATGGGGAAGGGCGTTGAATACCTTCCTATGCCAGAAATGACCCTCGAGGAGAGCAAGATCCTCTATCAATTGAAGAAAACTCAAGCTAACATCACTCTATGGGGGCTTTTCATGTCTTCCCAGCTACACAGAAATGCTTTGATCAAATTGCTCATTGGACCCATAGTTCCTCCCTCTACCACACCAGAAGAAGCGGTGAACCTGGTCGGATCCTTGACCTCTACCCGAATGCTGTCCTTTTTTGAAGAAGAAATCCCCAAAATTGGGCCAAATCACAATCATGCACTCAACATCTCCGTCGAAATTATGGGGAAGGTGGTACCACTTTCTCTCGTTGATAACGGATACGCTTTAATTGTCTGCCCACTGAGAACCTTTAAATGTTTAGGTCTGAAAGAAAGTGACCTCGCTCCAACATCCGGTGCCGTGCGTGCCTACGATAATACCAGCCGTGAGGTGATGGGATCCATAAAACTTGTAATAGGGGCTGGTCCTATAAACCCTGTCGTCGAATTCCAAGTCATCGATATCCCGGCCTGTTTCAACCTGTTGCTCGGATGACCCTGGCTCCACAGTATAAAGGGTGTCTCTTCCTCATTCCATCAGAAATTAAAGTTTTTCGCCGATGGGAGAGTCATCACCATCCTAGGTGATGACGATAACGCCAAGGGTGCAGGCACCAGCAGTCCAATTCTTGAGATACAGCACGGGTCAAATGATATGCTCCTATCAGGTTTCCGAGTTGAACCATCCCTATTCCCGGCAGGGGACGGTTTCAAAGAAAGGATTTGTCCAGAAATTGACCCTCATGGCAATGTCAATGTGATTCAGATGTTCAGAAACATGTACTTCATGCCCGGACTGGGGCTAGGACAAAGGCAACAGGGGATACTTGAGCCCATCGAACTGAAGAAAGCTTTCCCTCCTTGCGACTTGGGATATCAACCATCAGAATTAGAACTCAGAATGATCCACCAGACTCGATCAAAGAGAGGGTTAGACTTCGTTCGAACTATCTCGGGAGATTCTTTAAATGGATGATTCATCAAAGAGGGCGAGGATTTACCCTTTTACGATTTTCCAGAACCGTGGTATGACCATACAGATAAGAAGGTGAAGCCTGGAATGGAGATCTTCTTCGAAGATAGCTACCCATGGGCCGAAAGTTACCAATACCCGGCGCAACCGCTTATCAAAGATACTGAAGAGACCTAGGAAAGTGACTCCGAAAATTCCTTCAACCTGCAGACACTAGGGCTGACACTCTGCATGGTTCATTCAGGCACTACATCAAGGGACCCATCCCATCTGATTAAAGTTGCTGATACACCTCTCCTCAACTGGCATGCTGCGCCAGTTCTACCTCTTGAAATCTCCCCTAACCACAATGTTTACCCTGTTCTATCTACTGTTGTCCATCCTTGCTTAGATGTAATCGAGACCTCTTTTGATGAGGTTCTCAATGCTGTTTTTCCTATCAATGAAATAAACGAAGATTTTGAGTATCTTGCTGTGCCTTACATTAATTGTGTAGATTCTAATCAAACTTTTGATGATGATGATTTTGCAAATGAACAATTCTTAACTGATCTAAATAAGGTTAATAATAAACAACATAACCGCGTTGGCTATTGTTATTAATCTCGGTTCTAGTAGCCAACTGCGTGAGATTAAGATAGGGGCCACCCTTGACGAGCATGAGCACGCATAACTCAAAGAATTACTAAAGGAGTTCGTGGATGTCTTCGCATGGTCCTACGACGACATGCCCGGTATTGATCCCAAAATAGCTCAGCATGAGATCCCCATTCTCCCAGATGCCAAGCCAGTTAAACAAAAGTTGAGAAAGCTCCGCACCGAATGGTCGCTTAAGGTCAAAGAAGAGGTGATCAAACAGTTGAACGTGGGTTTCATTCGAGTAATCGAATATCCCACGTGGCTGGACAACATTGTACCTATATCGAAATCAGGAGGAAAGGTTCGAATGTGTGTGGATTACCGAGATTTAAACAAAGCCTCTCCGAAGGATGATTATTCGCTACCCAACATCGACATAATCGTGGACAATACAGCCAGTCATGCTCTCAAGTCATTTGTCGACGGATTTTCCAGATATAACCAAATCAAGATGCACCCCGACCATCAAGAGAAAATCGCATTCATCACCCCATGGGGAACCTTTTGCTACACCGTTATGCCATTCGGTCTCAAGAATGCTGGGGCTACCTACCAAATGGCTGCTACAACCATCCTGCACGATCTGATCCACAAGGAGGTCAAGGTTTACGTGGATGATATGATTATCAAGTCCAAAACTAGAGAAGGTCATGTTCCCGCTCTCCGGAAGTTCTTCGAACGACTGCGGCAGTATCAGATGAGACTTAATCCACAGAAGTGCGTCTTCGGCGTTACGAAGGGAAAACTCTTAGGATTCATGATCAGTGAGAAGGGGATAGAAGTAGATCCCGCCAAGCTGAGGGCCATACTTGAGATGCCACCTCCCCGAACAGAGAAGGAAGTCCGAGGCTTCCTGGGGAAATTACAATATATCAACCGGTTCATCAGCCAGCTAACCTCCATTTATGAACCAATCTTTAAGCTCCTCTGAAAGGATTCAACCAAGGTTTGGAACGAGGCCTGCCAAGAAGCTTTTGATCGAATCAAACAATACCTAACCCAACCTCCAGTTCTCATGCCACCACAGCCTGGTCTCCCTTTACTCCTATACCTAACCATAACAGACACTACAGCCGAGGCTTTACTAGCCCAGTACCTCAAGGACTCCCGCAAAGAAAGAGCCATCTATTACGCCAGTCACAGGTTGGCCGGATACGAGGTCAACTACACTTCTTTGGAAAAATCATGTGTCGCACTTGTCTGGGTCACCCAAAAGTTGCGACATTACATGCTCGCCTTCCCCATTAAATTAGTATCCCGAATGGATCCCATCAAATACCTGCTTGAGAAACCCGCCTTATCTAGCCGAATGGCCCGATGGTTGATGCTCCTAACTGAGTTTGATATCGTATATGTCACACAAAAAGCCGTTAAAGGAAGAGCCATCTCTGACTACCTCGCTGACTACCCTGTAGAAGAAACAGATGTCTGGACCTCCGAGTTCCCAGATGAAAATGTCCTCTGCACCACTCAAGACTGACTCCGATGGAAGATGTTCTTTGATGGCGCTGCCAATAAAAAGGGATATGGCATTGGGATACTCTTGGTCGCCCCGGATGACTCCCACACTCCTATCGCCATAAAATTGGATTTCCCTTGCACCAACAACATGACAGAATACAAGGCATGCACAGTGGGCCTCAAGGTCGCTCTCGAGAAAGGTATTCAATACCTTGATGTATGCGGGGATTCTGCCCTTATCATCGGTTAAGTGCTCAGAAAGTGGAAAGTCAAGGACGAAAAGCTCCAACCCTTTCATGCCCAATTAGAAGAGTTGGCCTCCCAATTCCGAGATATTACCTTCCATTACCTACCCCGAGAAAAGAATAACCTAGCCGATGCTCTCGCTACTTTGGCCTCCATGGTCGACATGCCCGAGGGAATAACAATGACCCCCTTCCTAGTTCAAAAGCAAGACAAACCAACCCATTGCTACCACATTGAGCTTGTCTCCACTGAAGATCCCGAACTAGCCGATTGCTGGTACTATGATATTTGGTGCCTCCTCAAACACGGTAGGTATCCCAAGGGTTCCAACAAGAATGACCGAGCTACCCTTCGAAGGCTGGCCGCTCAGTACATCATCTGCCATAAAGCACTACTCAAGAGGAATTTCGATGGAACTCATTTGCACTGTATCGTAGGGGCTGACATTGAAAAAATAATGCAGAAAATCCACAGCGGGGAATGCGGACCTCACATGAATGGTCACATGCTTGCCAAAAAGATCATCCGACAAGGCTACTACTGGACCACCATGGCCCAGGATTGCACTGCCTATGTTCGGAGGTGCCCTAAATGCCAACAGTTCTCCAATCTCCAACATTTACCTCCGCGAAAATTATACAACATGACTTCTCCCTGGTCGTTCTCCACCTGGGGTATCGACATCATAGGGAAAGTTACACCAAAAGCGTCAAACGGGCATGAGTTCATCCTGGTCGCCATCGATTACTTCACCAAATGGGTCGAAGCTGAGTCATACGCAGTAGTAAATGCCAAGAAGGTGGCCAAATTCATCAAGAAGAATATCATCTGCCGATATGGGGTCCCGGACGATCTAGTGTCGGATAATGGTTTTCACTTTGAGGCAGAAGTCACAGAAATAGTCAGCGAATACGGTATTCAGAGACACAAATCTTCTCCCTACCGACCTCAGACCAATGGTGCAGTTGAGGCCGTAAACAAAAACCTCAAAGCCATCATCAGCAAGATGATCGAAAGTTGTAGGGATTGGGCCGACCGGATCCCCTACGCCCTCTGGGGCTATCTAACCTCAATTCGAACTTCTACTGGGGCTACCCCTTACTCCCTGGATTACGACATGGAGGCAGTCCTACATGTGGAGTTGGAAATACCCTCGTCACGTGTCATGCTCGAAAGCAAGGTCAGCGAAGAAGACTGGTGCCAAGGCCATCTTGATGAGCTGACCCTCCTAAATGAACGGAGATTAAAATCTCTTTACCACATACAAGGATACCATCGCCGAATAGCGCGATCATTCAATAAGAGAGTCAAGGACCGTGGTGTTCGAGAGGGGCATTTAGCCCTCAAAGAGATAATCGAACCCATTTGGGACCCCAGAGGAAAGTTCAAACTCAATTGGAGCGCCCCTTACATTGTGAGGAAGATCTTGTCTGGCGGTGCCGCCATGCTCACTAACCTGGATGGGGAAGAGATGGCTCGTCCAGTTAATCTGGACCGTCTCAAGAAGTTCTACCCCTAGTTCAAAATCTCGGCGCGCTACGACTCTTCTCATCCTCCTTCTATTCTAAAAAAAAAAAAAACTCTCTCCATTTCCCTCTACCCAGAACTACGTGGGCCTGATCCTCTGCAAAAACTATGTTTAAATAGACAATAACTTTTTTCAAAACCCCCAGAGGTACATAGGCAGCTCATACTCCTCACATGAGCACGGCCCCTTCTCTTTCACAAAATACCATTCTTTTCTTACCTCCGAGAACGAAAAATCATTCTAAACATATACTTGAACAAAAGGATTATGTATTCCTTAGTGATTGGTATAGATAATTCAAAATGCAAAATTCATCGAAAGGCACAGCTGGATGATCAGAAACTTGTTTATTTCATTAAATAAGAAACTACAGTACATATTGCATAAGAAAAAGGAACAAATAACTCCCTTCCCCCCTACTACCATAAAAACCAGACAAAATCCCCCACATCTGTTACATAAATAAACTCCCCAGGAGTCCTACCCACAGCTACCCGAAGAGCCTGCACCCTCATCATCCACGTCCTGAGGCCCCTAATTTTCTCCCGCCTGAATGGAGTGCCGCGAACACTCCATGGACCGATGCGCCTTAACCATCTTCGAAAAGACCACAACACCCCCTTCCATGGAGTTAGATAAAACAAACCACCTCCGACCGGTCTCTACTGCCAACATCTTGCTGACTACTTCCCTCCACAACCACTTCATATAATCTTTGGGGACATGGCAAAACTTCCCAACAGACTGAGAGGGACGGGTCGACGGACGCCGATTTTCCCACAGAGATCCTAGCAACAGACGCAAGCGCTCAGTCAAATCTTCTACCGGAAAGAAATTTGAGGTCCGAGGGGGCACGACCTGCGCCCAGCCAAATTGACGCAAAAGCCGCCAAGGGAAATAAAAAGAGGTCTTCCTGAGACCAACCAGCCGCACATATGAATATTCTCCTAGCTCCAGAACAGGCTGCAACTGCCCCCACCAAGGCACTAACCAATACAGTCCACGAGCCCCGTACTCCACAAGCCAATTCTCCCAGTTCTCAACATACAAGCCCATGCGGATGAAGTAGCGCGAAAAGAAGTTGGGTACAACCGACAAAGGATATTTTGTAGGAGTCGACAAGCGGAATCTTTCAGACAACCACATGAACAGCATCACAGGGCTACCCCTCAAAAAGTCTGAACGACCTTCTCTCCAAGCATCCAGGCCATTCAGAGTCTCCGCCAATATCACCGCCGCAGGATTGCGACGATATGACATCCATGAGGTAATGGCTGCAAGTTGTGGGTCCACGCGCACCTCCCCAGTCACCAATAACAATTTTGAAATAAGGCCCAAAACAACGTCTCCGGCATAGCCAGCATCACTTACTTCCCGCGAACGCACGGATTACAACATCGCCGGGAGGAAGATCATTCCCCCGGCAACCAATGACCTGGCCGCCGAAGGAGAAATATGGAGAAGCTCGACCAATAGATCCCTAAGAGAATGGGAGAATTCGGGTAAAGCCGCGGAAACACTAGGATCCACGCCCAGTATGGCACAAAACTCCTCGTAGGTAAGACAAACTTCTTCCAACCCAAAGCGGAATACATGGTCTTCGGGGTACCAAAATTGTACTGCCGCCATCAGCATATTCCACTCAAACGGTCAATTACGCCACAAGGAGACTCGACGCATGTTGAAAGCATCATAGTCGACATTATAAGAGCACATGGCTTCCAAGGCTTAGAGGTAGTTGACAAACTCAATGCTACCAGGGAGAGCCATCTCGCAAGGTTAAAAGATGATGGGTGGGTATGAAGAATGCAAAAGGTGTGAGGAAAACACTCCACCCTTCTCCCTTTTTATACTTAAAAATCCTCATAAGAGACATAATCCCTGCAGAAATCGGAGGGTATCCTACCCCACAAGGTATAAAAGGCTGAAGAGGGTACCAATCAAAGCCTTCAAATGATGGGATTGGACTGAACTGCCGATAGGCAGGCCAGTGTGCTTGCCCACCCCCCCTTTTTGGAAATTTCCTCCTTTCCTCTTTTGTCAAATCAAAAAACTCGATAAAAATAAATTGATATTCCCAAAAGAATTTCAAGAATCCTGTTCCCTCCTTATGGGATTCCCCGTTTTGAATAAAATAACTTTCTTTCAAAAAATTCCAAAAATATTCGTTTTTATAAAAGATAGCCAAAAAACTACACAGCATTGCTTATATGTATGTTTTCTGTGTTACATCATTTTGCAAGAAATAAAGAAAAGCCAAAAATAACGGGACTCATCCCGAACCCACATTTCACTCCCTCCCTCTCTCTCAAGAGCTTCCACCCCTGCGACACGCTCTCTTTCCCCTACGGCGAGACGATGCGCCCCCACTACCCGAGCCAGAGTCTCCCCCGAACGAGGCTGACGGCACCAAACAAGAAGGAACAGGGACAGCCTCCTGAATGTGGGCAGTCGTCGATGATATCCAATCCCTGATGTCTCTCAGCCAAGTGGTCGACACCCGGATTTGCTGCAAGGCAAATGACAAAATCAGTATCAGGCAAAGGGAATCAAAGAAAGGAAAAGCACCGAAAGGTTTACCGCAGGATGAAGAACCTCCTCTGTCAAACCCAGCTCCTTCGAATCCATTGCAAAGGACGGTGCAGCATCGGCACTGTCTCTCCATCAGCCCGCCGAATGTTGTACGAAGGAGTGTGCAGCCGAACAAAAGGAACCTCCGAGGTCGTCGCCACCGCATGTGCAGACGGATCGCCACCACTGTGGGAAGACCCCACCGCCAGACTCGAACTAGCAGGAGGGAAAGGCAAAGCGTCATGTATACTGGGCGCCATCAGCCAGCTCGTCACAAAGTCCATATAGTCATACGACGCAGCCGTATCAGTATACAACGCATATGACTCGCCAATTATCGCCGCAATCCTTTCATCCTCCAATAATTATCGTTCCCGCCTCATAGAAGTAGGAGGCTGCGCGGGAGGCACCACCACCTCCTCCTCAGCAATCTGACGAATCACCCTCTCCCCGAGGTACCAATAATGGCCGAACTCATGCGCCAATAAAAGCCTCATCTTCGCGTTCACCCCAGTCATCCCCGTATCCTGAATGGCGATCCCCCAAGGATAAAAAGTCACCTGAAAATCCCCAAGCAGGCATAAGTCAATACAAAATCAGAAGGTGCAAAAACTAAGGCTGAAATGGGAAAAGTCTTACCCTACGACTGGTCAGGTCATTCAAGGCCTGACGCACCGCCTCCAGGGAAAGAGATCCCTTCGACTGTCGGTTGGCCTTACGCCATCGATACAAGTGACAGAAGTCCCCGACGGTGTCGTCCTTTAGAGCAATCAGTGGGGTGTTGCACCCAATCACCTCATAAAACCACGTCTGAATTCACAAGCAATAAGAGACGCATAAGGAAAATGCGAATGCATGAAAGGAAAATGCGAATGCATGAAATAGGAATGCGCAAAGTAAAGAATACCTCAAGGAGATACGTAGCTCCAGTAAAAGTCTTCCGACAGCACCGGCTGAACGCATCCAGAGAAGAGTAAAGGGTCACCAAGGTCAGACTCCCCCAATCATAGAAAGGGATGTTCGAAAACATCCTCAAGTATGGCAGAAACCACAAAAACCTCCCAGCACCAACAAAATGAACAACCGGGCCATCTGCCTCACTTGCAGCCCATCCTCCACATCAACCACCCTGCTTAGCAAAACATCCTTCACCAAGGACAGCCGGATAGAATCTCCAGAGACTATCCTCCTCACATCACCGAATGCCGCATACACCGCCTCCGGCCTCACCCGCAAAGAGCGGTCCACCTCTATCTGCTCCCCGTCACAATCCAGCCCCAGCAGTTGCTGCACATCTATGGGAGTCACCGTCATCTCTCCGAAGCCAAAATGAAAAGTGTGGGTAGTGTCCCACCACCTCTCCCTCAAGGCACACAAACCTGCTATCGAACGAGGCGTCTCATCCAGCTCAGCCGCCAACCACCCAAAACCCGTTGATGATACCATCTAGCACACCACGGGTTAAAGATGCTCCCAAACATCCCTAAGACCCGTCGTCCTGCGGGCACGCATGTTCATCAAAGAAATATCCGACTGGCGAAAGGAAAAATTCAGTCAAAGGTCAAGAAAAGGAAAAATCACCCAAAAATGCAAGAATCCTAAAGGTCAAGTTATTACATAACCACCGGGAATCACTCTCGAAGAGCGATGACGCGACGGCTCCCGCAGCAAGGTCCACTCATCCGCAACCGGCTTGAATGCATCAAAGGAATTCTCATTCCCCAAAGCAAGGGGCACCCTGTCCCTCCAATCCACATTCGCCCGGTCATCAACGGTCAACCACTCCCGATGGACAACGGTGCTCACAAAGGGGCCATTTCTTGAAGATCGAAATACTAGAACGATTCGCAGAGAGAAATCGCAGAAAGAGAGAAGGCAGGAAACTGTGAAAAATGAGGGGAATTCGCCCCCTTTATACCGATTGGCATTGTCTCCTCACCTGTCCGAGGCAGCCCAAAAGTCCGTGCCACTGCCAAATGGCACCTCTCAGTCCATGCCGATCGGCACCCCCCTTAAAATTTTGTACAAAAATTCCCAGAAAATACCAGAAAGTCTCGAAAAATCCCCGAAAAATTCCTAAAAATCCCAGGAAGGATTTAGGATGATTTCATCAAGGAATTTTTTCACTCTTTTAGGCGACACCCCGTCTTCCCCAACGGAGCCCTCAAAATCCAAGCGATTGATCTCTCGGGCAGGGCGCCCGGACCACCTAATCACCTCCTCATCAGACTTTACAACCATCGGCTATCCAGTGCGGTACACTATCACATGGTATTTTTCCCAGCAGAAATCAGAAGAACCACTTGCCCCGAGCGATCTGTCCCAAAGGACAATCCAAATTTTCCCCTGCCCATTCATCATTCCCCGGCGGAATCTCAGATCCAAATTCTTATTCCCAGTGGAACCCCTCTTCCCCAGCGGAATCCTAAAAAACTAAGTGAAATATCCTCCCAGCAAAACTCTGGAGGATCTCTAAGGATCATCTGATCACTTCCCCAGCGAAATTCTCTCACAACACCCAAAATAGGTTGTTCCCCCTGCAAGGCCTCCTATAAAGCTTCCCCCAGCTAGCAGCTCCCCAGCTCAAATCGAAATCACAAAGCTCTTTCTCCAGCAGAATCAAAATACAATCTTTATCCACTCTTGGGTCATAATTGGCCCTGATCTTGGATCGTCACCTTAGTTAGGTCAGAATTGACCTCGGTCCTCGGTCGTCACCACTCTTGGGCCAGAATTGGCCCCGATCTTAGATTATCACCTCAGTTAGGTCAGAATTGACCTCGATCCTCGGTCGTCACCACTCTTGGGTCAGAATTGGCCCCGGTCTTGGATTGTCACCTCAGCTAGGTCAGAATTGACCTCGGTCCTCGGTCGTCACCACTCTTGGGTTAGAATTAGCCCCGGTCTTGGATCGTCACCTCAGTTAGGTCAGAATTGACCTCGATCCTCGGTCGTCATCACTCTTGGGTCAGAATTGGCCCCGGTCTTGGATCGTCACCTTAGTTAGGTCAGAATTGACCTCGATCCTCGGTCGTCACCATTCTTGGGTCAGAATTGGCCCCGGTCTTGGATCGTTACCTTAGTTAGGTCAGAATTGACCTCGATCCTTGGTCGTCACCACTCTTGGGTCAGAATTGGCCCCGGTCTTGGATCGTCACCTTAGTTAGGTCAGAATTGACCTCGGTCCTCGGTCGTCACCACTCTTGGGTCAGAATTGGCCCCGGTCTTGGATCGTCACCTCAATTAGGTCAGAATTGACCTCGGTCCTCGGTCGTCACCACTCTTGGGTCAAAATTGGACCCGGTCTTGGATCGTCACCTTAGTTAGGGAAAAATTGACCTTGGTCCTCGGTCCTCACCACTCTTGGGTCAAAATTGGCCCCGATCTTAGATCATAACCTTAGTTAGGTCATAATTGACCTCGATCCTCGGTCGTCACTACTCTTGGGCTAGAATTGGCCCCGGTCTTGGATCGTCACCTTAGTTAGGTCAGAATTAACCTCGGTCCTCGATCGTCACCACTCTTGGGTCAGAATTGGCCCCGGTCTTGGATCGTCACCTGAATTGGGTCAGAATTGACCTTGGTCCTCGGTCGTCACCACTCTTAGGTCAGAACTGACCTCGACCCTCTGAATAGGTCATCCTCATCTCCTTAGGTCCTCAAAACTGACCTCGATCCTCCGAATTGATCATCCCCAGCATACTTTTTAGGTCCTCAGAATCGACCTCGACCCTCTGAATCGGTCATACTCCCTCAAAAGCATCATGCGGTGTCTAATCGACGGCTATCATTTATTCCAAACTCACCCATCGAGGGGCTCTGTAGACACCCAATTCTATTACCCCTCCACTCTCCTTTGGTGCTTAGTACCTCCACTCATCACTGTAAACCCAGGTCACGTCCCGAGTACTGACCTGGAGGCCATCGGGCACCCACATGGCTCAGTTTGACCCAAAAGTCAAACTCCTCGTCTCGACCGAGACTTAATGAATCTTTTAAGGGCACTGAATATCCTTTCCAACGATCCCCACCGTGCACGATTCCGACTTACCATGAGGACGAACGCGCCGTTTGCGTTCGAAACCTGATCAAAGGCCACCAGGCGCTCCCGGGCTCTCTTTGACCTAAGTCAACTCTTCAGCTCGACCGAGGCTTAATGAATCTTCTAAGGGAACTTAATACCCTTTCCAACGGTCCATCCCGTGCGCAATTCCAACTTTCCATGCGGACGAACGATCCGTTTTACTCCGGGAAGCCTCCAAGCGCATCCCGGGCCTGGTTGACCAAAGTCAACTCTCCAAACCGGGTCAAACTCTTTGTAATGTCTAAGTAGATCTCCTAAGATTTCCAATGGTATGCCCCGTGCGTGATTCGGACTTACCATGCGGACGAACGATCCGTTTGCGTCCGCGCGATTCCCTGTCCAATGGGATCGACAAATGCTTCCGAGCCACATTTGACCCAAAGTCAACTCCCAAACTCGGGAGATGTCCAAAGGACTTTCAAAGGTCTCTGAATTACCTTTCCAACGGTATGCCCCGTGCGTGATTCTGACCAACGGTTTGCCCTCGGCGACTAATTTTCCAAAAAATCCTGAGGCGCACTGCCAAATGGCAGGTCTCAGATCCTGCCTATCGGCACCTGCCGATAGGCAGTGGCTATGATAGGGCGATCGGCAGTCCCCTGGGTTATAAAAGGAGGCCTTGGGCCTCATTTGCAAAGGGAGCCCAAATCTGATAGAAATCTCTCTGAACGAATCCCAGAAACCTCTCTCGAAGGCAGCGTGATTTCAACTTCCAAATCCCCTTTTTACTTCCACTTTCCATCATCCTCTTCATCAAACTTGGGGAATTAACCACTCTCCATCATCATCCAAGCTCAAGGGCTTCTCTCCAACATTCAAGATTAAGCTCAAGATCTTCAAGAAGGTCCAACTTTCTCAAACTCTCTCGTAAATTCTCTTGAATTCCCAATAACTTATTTTCTTACTTAGCACTTTTATTATCTCATCTCACACATCATAAATATACTTTTTATCTAGTATTATTGTACATCTCTTATTTTCATATAAATAAAAACCCTAAACAAGAAAAAGAGGGTTTGCTCATTAAATTCCAAATAGGGATTCTCACACTTTTCCGCACTTTTCTCACAACTAAAACACCCTTTTCTACACGCACACACACACACTCACAAATAAGAGATCCCACATTTGGATTTATGGGATAAACCCCACACCTTTGCTTGTATGCGAACTACGTGGACTTTGATGCCTTTATAGCCTACGTAGGCGTCTCGGGGTAAAACCCGAGAGTCGAGTCCTTTCTCTCACTTTTTCTCTCATTTCCTATTTTCTCTAAATCCATTTTTTTCTTATATATATCCTTAGTCTTAGTGACACATTACTCCATGTGCATTCTCGTTCCCTTATAGCGATCAACGTAGGGGTAACCGTGTAAATCTTATTTTTCTAATATTACTTTTATAATCTTCCTATGGATGACTCGCTTTATCTTTTCCATGATACAAGCCGAGGATTCCTACCTCCATTCTATATATATACACATGCACACATCTCACGGGGGGGGGGGGGGGGGGGGGGGGGGGGGGGGGGGGGGGGGGGGGGGGGGGGGGAGAACATAAAGGAAAATAGCAAATATCATTGAGAGACCGAAAGGACGGAATGGGTGCCTAACACCTTCCCATTTCGTAACTAAGCCTCCGAACCCTTTTCGAATCATTTTGGTTTCGCACGCACCAGTATGTCTTTGGATGCCATCCTTCGGGGTGGCTTCCTCTTTTTTCTTTTGTCTGTTTTGAGTAAAATAGACTGGCGAGTCTGAATCTCTCTATATTTTTCACACCTCCCAAAATCGACGCTGGCCAAAGCGCTCTCCCGAGAGGGGACGCGCGGGACCCAAAGGATTCCTCCTCCCTCCGCGGCGGGGATCGGCGGGGATGGCCACAACATAGAACAATGATACTACAACTGAGACTGGTATAAACGATGATGGGGTTGAGACTACTAATATTGAGGTCGAGATCACTCCTGCCGATGGGTCGACTCAGCTAAATGCTTAAGTTTAAGCTTTTGTCATTTTTAACTTTTGTTGGGAAGACCTTTCGTGGCCTTGTATTCTTTTTTTGTACAAGCTTTTGTATTAAACTTGATCTGTAACCTCTTTGTTATTAATAAAGCTTTTTATTCTAGTCTTTTTCTTCTGGTATGAAAATATGTCTGCTATAATTTTTCATTAGTACCATAATTTGAATTAACCATAATTCACAATTCCTCTCTCGTCCATGCACTGTCGTCTCGATCAAGAGAGAATTTTCACCAAGTTAATGATGTTTAATGATAAACCACAACTAAGTGATTAATAATTTGATTACACCAAATTATGGTGTTGTATCACAAGTCCCCTTTTGTCATTTTGAGAGTGTATGGATGAGTGTCGTCTCATCCATGCACCGTCATCTCGCCCGAGATAGAATTTCCACTAAGTTAATGATGTTTAATAAATGAACCACAACTATGTGATTTTAAATTTGAATCCACCAAAATTATGGTGTTGTATCACAAGTTCCCTCTCATCGTTTTGAGAGTGTATTGATGTGCGTCGTCTCGTCCATGCACTGTCATCTTGGTCGAGAGAGCATTTACACCAAGTTAATGATTTTAATAAATGAACCCCTCTCTCGATGTTATTGCCAGTCCATGGACGAGGTCAATGCCGTCTGGACTGTCGTGACACCGAGAGAAACTTAAGGCTAATTCACCACAAATGATGTTTTATAGCTTAAGATGAGTTGATACATACCAATAATAAATATTTAAACAAATAGAAAACATATGAGGGAACACTTGGAAATTTTTATTGAACTTCATTCATATTTCATTCATCATCTGTTTCTCATATACATGTATTCTATCAGAATTAAAAAGAGACAATAAAAATTCTCACTGGTAGTATTTTTTTAGATGGTCGGCGTTCAATGGGTTGGAGAATGGATCTCCTTCTAAGTTTTCTAACCGATACGTCCCTGGAACCACCTCCTCAACCACTCTATGCGGACCATGCCAGTTCGGATGAATCTTGTTGGGCTTCTGCCATGTCTTCTTCAGCACAAGGTCTCCTACTGCCAGTGGTTGGGATTTCACCCTCTTATTGTAGAACTTTATTATCCTTTACTGATGGGTATCTTACCTAACCTCAGCATCTTCTCTTCGTTCCTCCACAAGTTCCAAGTCCACTATCCTCTCTTCCACATTCTACTATGGGTCGTACGTCTGAACTCTGTGGATTGGGAGACCTACCTCTGTCGGCACCACTACCTCTGAGTCATAAGCTAACGTGAATGGAGTTTCCCCAGTAGGAGTCCTCTTTATCATCCTATCAGCCCATATGATAACATACATCTCTTCAATCCATCTCCCTTTGGCATCCTTCAATCTCTTCTTGATTCCATCAAGAATTATTCTATTCGTCACTTCTGTCTGCCCATTGGCCTCGGGCGGACCGAGAGTGGAGAAGGATTGTTTAATGTCGACTCGTTTATAATATTACTCTAGGGAGAGGTTCTTGAATTGCATCCTATTATCATGAATCAGGGTATTCGGTAGGCCGTATCTACAGATGATGTTTTTCCAGATAAACTGAAAAGCTTTCTTCTCTGTGATTATAGTCATCGGCTTGGCCTCTACCCACTTTGAAAAATAGTTAATCGCCATAATCAAATAACGATAATTGTTCATAGCTCTTGGCAATGGCCCAACCAAATCAATCCTCCAGACCGCAAATAGCCAAGGGGAGGTAATGGAGGTAAGAAGATGATGGGGTATGGTGGAAAACCTCTATTACTTATCACATTTCTTAACATATGCAGTTGCATCTTTGGACAATGTCGGCCACCAATAACCTTGAGTGATGATCCTCTTAGCTAATGAACTCCCTCCAATATGGCTGGAGCAGGACCCTTTATGCACGTCCTTTAAAATATACTCTACCTTGGATGGATGGACACATATGAGTAGAGGAATCAAGAACCCTTTTTTTATATAAGATGTCTCCTATGAGGGAGAACTTGGCTGCTTTATACCTCAACTTCTTTGTTTCAGCTCTGAACTCTGGCAATTCCCCCTATTTGATATATCGGATGATATGATCCAACCATGAATCTCCCATACTCAAGTTGAAGCAAAATTCCACAGTAATTTCTTCTCATCAATCGTCAGGCGATGGATAATCTCTACTGGGACCAGTCTTTTAATTTTAATTTTTGTGGCTGAGGCTAACCTTGCCAAAGCTTCGACTTGGCCATTGTCTAACCGGGGTATTCTCTTCAGATTTAATTCCCTAAAATGCTTCGATGTTGTCTTCACTCTTACCAGGTACTTGGCCATTATGTCGTCCTTAGCCTCATATACCCCCAAAGTTTGGTTAACAACCAATATGGAATCACTATGGATAAGGAGTTGGACGACATTCAGTGCCCTGGCAAGGGAGAGGCCTGCTAAGAGAATCTCATACTCTAATTCATTATTGGAGGTTTTAAAGCTGAATCTCAGTGCATATTATATATCAGTCCCATCTAGGGCTGACATAATTAAACCTGCTCCACTTTCGTTCTCATATAAAGATCCATCAACAAATAGGTTCCACATAGTTCCATTTTGAGAAAAACTACCCTCTTTTAGGGTTCCATTTTTGCAAAGGTATCGCTCCTACTCATTCTTAGACACCTTATTTCTTGCTGAACCTGTCTCGACCTCGGCCGGGGGAGGCACATCCTGCTTTTTTATTCACAAGCTATAGCTTCAATATCTTCAGTATCGACCTCATCCCAGGTGAACTTGACTATAACGTCTGCCAGGGCCTGCCCCTTAATAGCCATTCTTGGCTGGTAGATGATGTCAAAAATTCCCCCAACTCAATTGCTAAAGCCATCAGCCTTCCTGACTTCTCAGTCTTGTTAATGACCTGTCTGAGAGGAGAGTCGGTGAGGACCACCATGGTATGTGCCTATAAATAGGACTTCATCTTTCTAGAGGCATGGATCAGAGCATAGGGCAACTTCTCCATTTTGGGGTATCTTTGCTCGGCTCCCTGAAGGGCCTTGCTATTAAAGTACATTAGTTTTTGAACTCCATCCTCTTCTCTGACAATAGCGGTACTAATAGCCATTTTTAACACTGCTAAATAAATATACAATCTTTCTCCTTGGATTGGTCTAGAAAATAGGAGTGGAGAACTGAGATATGACTTCAAATCTTTAAGGTCTCTATCACATTTATCGTTCCATTCAAAATATTTTCTCAATATTTTAAAGAAAGGAAGGCATTTATCAGTGGCTCTAGACATAACCTGTTTAATGCAGCCACTCTTACCATCAATCTCTGCACATCCTTTATTGTTGTAGGAGTCTTCATCTCCAACAAGGCTTTGATCTTTTTGGGGTTGGCTTCAATCCCCCTCTGATTCACAATAAATCCCCAAAACTTGCCTTCTCCCACGTCGAAGACACACTTGGCGGGGTTGAGTTTCATCCTGTACTTTTCCATCCTGTCAAAAGTGTGCTCAAGTTCATCCACGAGAGTTTCGTCAACATGTCATAAACATCCACTTCCATTATCTTCCTAATCTGGTCCTCAAACATTTTATTGACTAACCTTTGGTATCTGGCCCCTACATTCTTCAATCCAAAGGGCATGACCTTGTAGCAATAGGCCCCCTTATCAGTTATAAGGGTCGTCTTCTCTGCACCAATCATATCCATGAATATTTGATTATAGCTTGAGTAGGCATCCATAAAGCTCATTAATTCATGGCCGGCGGTTGCGTCTACCATTTGATAAATCTTCAGTAATGGGAAGCTGTCTTTGGGACATGCTTTGTTCAGATCCGTAAAGTCAACACACGTCCTCAATTTTCCATTGGCTTTGGGGACGATGATAACATTCGCAAGCCAGTTGGGATAAATGACCTCCCTAATGCAGTTTGCCTTCTCTAAATTTTTAACCTCCTCTCGGATGACATCATACTTCTCTAGCGAATAGACTCCTCTTCTCGTCGAATTAACTTCACACCATCGGCCATATTGAGCTTATAACAAAGAACTTTTGGATCAATGTCGGGCATATCTTTGTGGCTCCAAGCACAAATGCTCCGCCTCTTTCTTAACAATTTAATAAGCTCCTCTTTGACCTCATTCTTTTGGGATTTTCCAATTTGGATGTTTTTTTCGGCTCGTCCTCGTTGAGGATGATGGATTCTACCTCCTCAGTGGCCTCTCCCTTCTTCAGATTCTATTCATCTCTAGGGGCCAAGGTATTAATGTTGTAGGTTGTAGTCGCCCTTTTGTATGCTTCTCTCTCCTTGGCTGAGTTAAAGTAGCATTCGCGTGCCTCAACTTGCTCCCCCTGAACTTCCCTTACCCCATATGGGGTCGAGAATTTAATTATCTGATGGACTGTTGAGGGCACGACCTCAAATTCCTTGAAGGATACCCTTCTGAGAATTATATTGTAGGCCGAGTAAACGTTTACATCCATGATGAAGAAACTAATCTTCCTTGTAAGACATTTCGACCAACTGTTTCCCATTCTCACTTCCATTTCATATATGCTCGGGGGCTGCACCTTCTCGCCAATAAAGACGATGAGTGGTTGGTGATAGGGAATCAACCTCTTCTTGCTCAGACCCAAACCTTTGTAACAATCCCAAGATATAGCGTCAGTCGAACTACCACCGTACACTAAAACCCTTGGCACTTCATAACCATGCACTACTGTGGTGATGACCAAAGGGTCAGCATGTGGAGCCAGAATCCCTTTAAAATTTAATCTTGAAAAACCAAAAACTAAGGTATTCATATCAACTTTAGCTCTCCTACCTTTCATAGGCTCTAGTGCAGCTGAGTTCACAAATTTTGGATTTAGAGGGAGAGCTTTGGCCTCTACTACATGTGCTTTTCTATCAGCGACTTCCTTTCCTCCTCTAGCAAACCCCCCGCAGATCATCTTGACCTCATACGAGACCATATGGAGCTGACCCTTTGGATCATCCAACTTAGGAAGGAGGTAGGGATGGCAATTTTCCTCGAAAATTAGGGTCTCCGCGGATACTCGAATAAAAATCCCCTCAAAATGCCTAAAAATTTAGGAATCGGGGCGGGTTTGGGGAGTTAAAAAAATCCTCAAAAAATTTCAGGGCGGTTTCGGGTATAGCCTCGGGTCTCCACGGGGATACCCGAATTATTAATATATAATAAAATATATTATTTATTTTATAATAAATATATAATATATAAGGTTACTAACCCTAACCTAAATCTAAACCCATATACCTGCTGCTGCCCTCAAAATCTCCCACGATCGACCTCCCTCATCTCCCCACTAATGACCTCCCTCCTCTCCCACGCCGATGACCTCCACCTCCCTCGTTTCTCTTGAACCTGCGACAACGGAGGTACTGTGAAGAGTGACCTTAGGGAGGAAGTACAACGAAGGGGAAAGTGGGAGGCGTTCCGCCAATGGTCAGTTGGTTTGGGATATCTAAGGTGACTTAGTTTCTTCGAACAGGTGAATCCATGGCTTCTAATGTGACATTTTTGGTCGGAGATGGATCAGCACGAGGTGAATCGAATTTCAATGGTTGCTCGGTCAATTTCATCAAGATCCATATTTTTTTATTTCAATAGCCATGGTGGTTCGGTGATTAAAACGAGGTTGATCAGATTGTAATTTTGAGCTGAGTTATTTTTTCATCTCCCACTTTTTTGGTTAATGCTTCGTACAAGGTTATTTCAGTCCTGTACCCAAATGAATCTAAAAGTTTATTGATGAGAGCAAACTAACGAAGGTCCTAGGTCGGTTGTCCACTAACGAAAAAATATGTATATATTCCTTACATATGCAGGTTGTTATTTTAGCCTTTTACGGTTACTTGATGTTCTATATGTTTTTTTTTTCTAGTTTTTTTTCCAGTTGCAACCCGGGCCTATTCTCTTTCCAGTTGCTTGATGTTTTTTATGGTTGTTAACTTATTATTTATTTGTTCCAGTTGCAACTAAATGATTCACAAGCCATCTTCCAGTTGCAATTTCCAGGTACCCCGTTGCTTGAAATGAATTTTTTATATTAAAAAAAGATGAATTTTTTTATATTAAAAAAAGAAATGGGTTCCTCACGGGGAAATCGATACCCATTTTAAATGGGGACGGGGATCCTCGAACCCATTATAACGGGGAACTGGGCGGGGATGGAGAATGGTATTTCTAACGGGTACGGGGATGGGGAGTTAAAACCTGACCCGGACTGACCCGTTGCCATCCCTAGATGGAGGTCAGGGTCATCCTCATCCTCATCGTCATCTCGACCAGCTGGAGCTCTAGCTTACACTTGTCATTTTTCTTCTTCTTATGGGTATCATCTCGGCCACCCCTCGAGCCACTTTTGTCTACATACTTTCTCAGCTTTTTGGCCTTCAACATCTTCTCAATTTCATCCTTTAGAGCAAAATATTTATCGGTCAGGACCCTGCTCATTCTCTCCTGAAGCCAACAATACTCCTTGACCTAGACAACCGATCTCTAAGATCACCCACTGGGCTGAGCCTTTCAAAGCACGGCCCTTTGCTTAGCCGATTAAAGGCTGGGCACCTTAGTTGAGTGTCCTGACAAGGCCTCCTACTGTGTCCTCGGCTAACTTGAATGGGGTGTACAGTGTTTCTTGATATTTCATATATTTCCCAATATTCAGTCTGGGTATCTTTAGCCTCATAGTCATCATACCGATTCTCTGGGCAGGGTTGACCTTGCCTCCCTAGGCGTAAATGCCTAGGGTCAACAATGTCTCTCCCCCATTGATGAGGTGGCAACTCCTTATGCGGTGCCTGGGGTGGTCCCCTGGCATCTGGATGATGCTCCATGGCGGCCAAAGTAATCATCTTTGGCACTACCTTCACGGGTCTCACTAATACATTTTGGCTGAAGGCAACCAGTTGCTCCTGCATCACCTGTTGGCTAGCCACCTCCGCCATTTCTGACTGAGTAGGGGAGTGACTTGAGCTAGGTCCACCAACTGGTGGTGGAAATTCTGATGCCATGTTTTAAATCTGATGGATGAGCTGTAAACTGAAGAGTAGAAGCTTAGAAGCTCAATAAGATCTCTTTTAATATTGAAACAACTCCACAAGGGGGAGGACTGGTTCACCAAAAAAGACTCCGGTGAGTATAAGCTAGAGAAGGGAAGAGATGATAATCCTCATTACCACAGACGGTGCCAGACTGATGGTACCAGAATTAGTATCACCAGGTCAAAGTGATAATGAGCTCACACCAGTACAACAATGGCAGGAAATAAGCAATATAACAATAGAGAGAGAGAGAGAGATGAGGCAAAGAGGAAGAACACCTGAATTTAAGTGGTTCGGCTGGAGCCTGCGTCCATTATGTCGTGTGAATGGTGGGTTTCACTATAATAATGGCACTATTTACCTACAAATACAACACTCAAGCTTTTCTCTCTCACTAAGTATTTTGATAGAGTTTTGCTAGGGTTGTCCATTATCGATCATTTACAATGTAGAAGATGAAATGTATTTATAATTCCTTGGGGGTGTAATGTACCCCTAAGCATGTGATCGACATGTGCATAAGGGGGCTCTCAGTAGGTAGTTGACACCTGTCCCTCACACATGTAAACTAATCATAACGCAATATTCCCTCGCGTGAGGGGATGATCTGATTGTAACAGACTTATTCATGTGGGACATGCCATCTTAGAACCTACTCGTACTGAAGATGTCGTCTCGAGAGGTCTCGGCCTATCTAAGTACGAGGCTGCTGATGTAGTGCAGGAATACATGCTGGTAAACGATAAGTGTGGTATCGACCAAAGGCATCAGGACGAGATGTGCTTTTCAAGTCATTACCAGGTGTCGACTGTAGTAGAGGATGAGACATGTCCTCGCTGATGAAGTGCTCCTTAGAGGTCTCGACTCACAGGATGGCCGAGGTTATGGGAGACAAGGTCGACCCTAATTTGTACGAGTCTTGGATGCGACCATCTGGTGTCCTTTGGTGACTCAACTGTGGAGGCTAATGACCCTCGTCCTAAGACGAGGTTACACTTGTTCATATCAAATGCTGCTTATTATGAGATGATTTAAGACTTGCAAGAAGGCCATGATGAAACCAAAGCTTTACTGCATGCCGATTATGAAGACAAGTATATGGCATTGAGTAAAGGTTGGGGTTTTGAAGAGAAGCTGAAAAACATGCTTTTATGTACAGGAGAAAAGAGTTATTTTTAAACCGTGAATTTGATGACGCCAAGGATATTGCCAAGCTCTTAGAAGAGGAAAATAATAGGTTCAGAAATAAGCTAGAGCTTTAAAATAATCTTCTGTCAGTGGTGCTGATGAAGGGGCATCTTTTTTGGAGAATGAGAATGCTAGGCGGATGGAAGAACTAGAAGTGCTGAAGAAATCCAACCCTAGTCAATCTTCAAGACAACAAAGGCCGAGCCGACCAACTATTGAAGAGGCCATGACCAAGAAAACCTTAGCTGACCAAGCTGCCCAGCTGAAAGCAAAAAGTCAAGTTATTGTCGATTTGTCCATAAAACTGAAAGCTAAAGATAAGGCTATTGCCGACTAATCTGTGCAGTTGAAGGTGAAAAATGATGTTTTAAAGAAACTTCAATATCAAGTTGAAAGGTTAACCTTTCAATTTCACAAACAACCCAAAGAGGTGTGGATGGAAGGATACAACGAAGCTCTTATCCATGTTGGTGATCACCTTTCTCAGACCCACCGTGAAGGCTATAAATGGGGGTGGACTAACTGCCCGACTTTGCTAAAATATGATCGTAATAGCGAGCTGTGGTACTGGAATGAACCTAGTTTGTTGGACTGTGACAAGCCTCCTTTTAAACTGGATATATCATGGATCCCTGTTGATGTTGTTCCTCGTTGCCTGATTACCAAATAATTGGGAGATTACAACTTGCATGATGTTCATGAAATAGTTCTGCCTCCACATCTGATCAATGCGCCGAGCAGCAGCAACAGGAGAATGCTAAGAGATTTTAACTTCATTAATTCCCCTTATACATTGGATGATCCTCCTACTGGAATGGAGAGAGTGCAACCAGCTCAGCCAACTTCCAAAGCTCAAGAAAAACGTCCTGTTGAATAGCTTTTCTGTATTTTGTTATTCATTTGAATGCAATAAAGTTTATATGAATGAAAATCCATATTTTTGTGCTGTTAACTTTTGATTATTTAATCAATCAGTCAAGTTGTGATTGTATTACAATAGATTCTACTAATGCACTTATATTTATTGATCTAAGTTTAGCATTAGTTATCAGTGGTGACTAAGTGTATGAGGAATATATGTTTGTATTCCTATGATTATGAATGTTTACATGTCTTCCTGTATTTAACTTAGTCGGGTAGAACTTATTTATAACTTTTTTACTTGTATACAAAGTTTTATAGGCTTCTTGTTCTTGACGTTTCAATGACATAGTCATACATGAAGTAAATTTTTGTGGCCGACCAAGTATTTAGGATTGTATTCCAGTAGTTAACTTAGTCTGATAATACCTCTTATTTGTGACTTGTTAATACAAAGTCATACACTAAGTAATTCATACATGAAGTAATGATTACTTCTTATTCGTGACTTGTACATACGAAGTCATACATGAAGTTTCATCTTGGGCGACCAACGGTTATGCCTTAAGTTGTTGGCGTATCTGGGATTTGGCAGATAAGTTCAACCTGATTAAGTATGTATGGACTGTTGATTGGTAGCTAATCGATTGATTAGTAAATAAGTTCAACCTGATTAAGTATGTATGGACTGTTAATCGACAAGATCTAAATACCAAGAGACATGTTTACTTGTTGTTTCTAGGGGATGTATATGTATATTTCCATACTAAGAAAAAAAAAAAAATTGAAGTGACTAAAATCAAAATTTTATTAATACTTGAACCATAGTTATCATAAAGCAAAAGAAATACAATTATGTTAATCCCTTGAATTATTGATAATAATTTCGGAGGTGCTCAGCATTCCAGGGGTTTTTGAACTCTTCCCCTTCCAAAGTCTCAAGTCGATAGGTTCCTGATCGGACGCTTGCTGAAATACGATACGAGCCATGCCAATTAACCTCAAGCTTGTTGTTCTTATGAAGGACTTTCTTAAGGACATACTCACCTTCTTTTATGTTGGTTGGATTAACCGTTTTGTTATAGAAATGAGCTGTCCAGTGTTAGTATTTAACATTTCGTATATCAACATCGTCTTGGTCTTCTTCCAAGATGTCCATATCCAATCACCTCATCAAGTAACTGGTTGGAGAATCAAAATTTAGGACCCTATGAGTTGGTAGGCCAATCTCGATGGGCACCATGGCTTCTATCCCAAATGCAAGCATGTATGGTGTTTCTCCAATTGCTGTTCTCGGCGTTGTTCGATAGGCCCAAAGAATAAAATGTAATTCGTTAATCCAGTTTCCCTTAACAACATCAAGCCTCTTCTTAAATCCATTGAGCAAAGTTTTATTAGTTAGTTCTGTTTAACCGTTGCTTTGTGGATGGACTGGTGAAGAAGGGAGTTTCTAGATCTTAGACTAGACACAATATGCTTCAAACTCATCGTTGTCAAATTGGGTGTCATGGCTTGTACTAAAGCCATAGGGCATCCCATACCTACATATGACACTCTTCCAGATGAACTGATAGACCTTTTCAGATGGCATTTCAACCAGGGCTCTGCCTCTACCCATTTTGTGAAGTAATCAATAACAACGACCAAATACTTGAACCTGCCTTTATTCGTAGGTAGTGGGCTGACTAAATCAATTCTCCAAATAGCGAATGGCAAAGGCTAAGTGATGGGTGCTAGAGTGGCATTTGGTGATTTGTGAATTGCAGAGAACTTCTGTCATTTGTCACACTTTCTTGCAAAGGCTGTACAATCTACCCTCATAGTCAGCCAGTAGTATCCCTGAGTGTTGGTTCGTTAAAACAAAGACAGACCGACCAACTGAGTGATCTCTGCATGAACCATCATGTACCTCTTTGATCAACTCTTCCACCTCCATTGTATGTACATAGTGTAGTAAGGAGATTGTTAATCCCCTTATGTTTAAAACTCCTTTGTCCAAAACATATCTTGCTGCTTTATACCAGAGCTTTTTAGCCTATTTGGGATCAAGTGGTAGGATTCCATCTTTAATATAGGCTTTGATTGGGTCCATCCAGGAAGGTCCAAATTCTACAACAATGAAATTAACCATTAAGTCCTCAACAATTCTTTGATTAGCTAAGATTTCTATTGAGCTCAATTCTTATTTCTAACGCTAGCCGAGCAAGGGCATCATCTTGAGCGTTTGCTATTCTTGGGATCCTGTTAATTTGTACGACAGGAAACTTGGCAACGACTTTCATGGCTTTATTAAGATATCTTTTCATTAACTCTCTTTTGACTCCATATATATGAAGTGCTTGGTTAACCATTAACTGTGAATCACTATGCGCAACTACTTGATCGACGCTTAATGAATGGGCCAAATCTAGTTCAACTATCAAAACTTCGTATTCTGCCTTATTATTTGACACTTTGAATTGAAACCTAAATGTGATGATGTTGGAATTAGCACCACCAGACAAGGTGTTTTCAAGCTCAATATAAGAATAACAATGGCAGCACAGTTATATAAAGAGATAAGAGAATGAGATGAGGATAAGAGGAATCAACACTGGAATATAAGTGGTTCAGCCAATTTGGCCTACGTCCACTGTGAGTGTGTGTGAGTAATATCACTGAATAAAGGCACTAATGGCCATGGATACAACCTCTCAAGCTTTCTCTCTCTACTGTGTATCTAGACAAAGCTTCAGCTAGGGTTAAATATCTTGGATCCTTTTGCAAGGTAGGGGGTGACCCCTATATATAGTATCAAGGGGGTGTAATGTACCCCCCATGCATGTAATGAGCATGTGTGTGGTAGCCTCACCAATGTGGGAGTGCCATATGTCACTTTCACATGTAAGGAATGATGATGAAATATCCTCCCCACGTGTGGAGAATAATCTTGTTACAACTGATTTGTGCCCATGTGTCCTTATCCAAATGTCAACAGATGCTCGGCTGCCATATTGGTGCATGACCTCGGCCTGGGAGAGGCCGAGCTGTAAAGGCTTGATGTTCGTTCAATCTGAGATGTGTCATAGGGAGTCTCGGCCTGATCTCAGCCGAGACATTATGCTGGGGTCGGCCCCAGCCAAGGTTGGTCTGATTCCATGCTGACGATTACTAAGGCTTCTTATCACCTCGGCCCAAGCCGAGGTTGGACTGGTTCCATGAAGGTTACCAAGGCTCCTTATCACCTCGGCCTACCCTCGGCCGAGGTTTCCATACCCAGGTATATGAGAATGCTGTTGATGCCTGCGATGCGCGTAGTGTCCATTGGAAATGTAGGTGATAGTGTCGGCCTGGGCCTACCCTGGTCTGGCCGAGGGATGATATCGTGGGTCCATGGCTTATCTAGGGTCGATCAATATCTCGGCCATCTCCTCGGCCGAGGTTGGTGTCTCAAGGACGAGGTTACACTTGGAGCATATCAATCACCCCCAGCCCTTAGTCATGTGCGAGAGCAAGTGGCTAGGGGATTAATACACCTCCGAAGCCTGTCCGTCCCAAGCTAATACCTGCATGACACCTGTCCACGCTAGAACGTACTCACTTGGCTGGTGTGTGCTGTCAGCCGTCCTTTGGGGTTCCCAAGGCAATGATGGGCCTTGGGAAGCGTGCCCATGTATTTAAGGGTTTGAACCCTTCTTTTTCTCTTTCTCCATTTCTTCTCTCCTGTGCGTGCTTTGTTCTTGCGATTTTCTCTCTCAAACTTCTTCAATCAGCGCTCTTCTGCAGAGGCATTTCAGGGTTTTCTTGCGAGTTTTCTTCATTTTCCTTCATCGTTCCATTTCCAGGTACTTCCTCCCTTTCATTTCCTCTGTTTCTCATATTTGGTTTGCATTTTTCGGCGAGTTTTTAAATTTTCCGGCGAGCACCATTGTCTCAGGCGAACTGGGTTTGCTTTAAACTTCCAAGTTTGATCTTTAAACTCCTTTATTTTACAAGTCAATCGTGTTTGTAGTTTTAGGAGTTTTCCTAAGTTTAGGGTCGTCCTCTTATGCTCAGACCTTTATACCAACTTCTTGAGGATTTCCCCTCTCTTAGAGAGAAGACCCTAGAAAAGATCAGGCAAATAGAGAGAGCTCAGGAGGAAGCTCGTAGGTCACAAGAGTTTCCTATTAGACCTATCTTTCCCCCACCTCTCAAGGTGGTATATCCTGATCCCCCTGAGAACTTCTATCAGACAGAGGTCTCTGCCAACCCATTACCGATGTTTGAGTCTGAGTCTTCCACCTCAGACCCCATGTCTGTGGACTCTTTTCAGGAAGCCATGGATTTCACACCTCGGCCTGGTCAGGTCCCTGATCAGGCTGAGGTATCCAGTCGAGCTTCATCCTATGATGACTCCATCACCTCAGCCTCTTCTTCAGAGGTTGAAGTTGTTGAGCCGAATGTGGCTGTGCCACCCATTCTTGACACCATCCCTCTGTCGGCTGCCACAGAGTCAGAGTTGGCTCAGAGATTCACTAATAACCCATCTACATCTGCTCCGGCCGACGTTGGGCTTGATGATGATGAAGATGCTGAAAGTGAAGTCGACGTCTCTGAGGCGGCCGAGTTCGAGAGCACGGTAACTGAAGTGGATCTTCTATGCTTCAGATATTTGTACTCCATCAATCCTTCCATCAAATTAAGGAGACCTATCACGGCCGAGATGGAGAAATCTGCTTGTACGAGAAGATGTTTAAGTTAGGGTTTTGCCTACCCATTCATCCCATCATCAAATCCATTCTCTCTTACATCAACTTCACCCCCTCACAGCTATCTCCCAATGCCTGGAGAGTCATCATAGGGGCCATTATTCTATGGAGGGCAGTCCACCACTCTGACCTCCCAGTTCAGGTCTTTATTGGTTGTTATGTCCCAACCTCGGCCAAAAACCATCCGAGCTACTATCATTTTGTGGCTCGGAGGCCTGAGAAGAAAATGCTCCAGGTGACTCAGACCTCAAATCATAACTGGAAGCCCCGCTATTTTTTTGGCTCAGGGCCATGGGAATTTGGCCCATGCATCCCTTCTTCCACACTTGAGCCGAGGATACCCCTCAAATGGGGCAAGGTCTCCATGTCTTCCAGGGCCGATCTTGGTTTAAGTCTCCAAAATATGCAGAAGGTGAAGGCCCTGCAAGACCAAGGGGCACATGGTCTGTTTGTTAAGTTTGAACACTTGCTGACCCCCCAGTATCTCTCGGGGACGAGCCTGGGTGGAAGTCCCCTTGTTGACTTTGGTAAGGATTTTTCTTTTCAAGTTTAACCTCTGAACTTATTTATATCTGATCTCTGACCCATATCTTTTAACTTTTGCATAGCGACCACGAGGCATCCCAGACGAACTGTGGGAGATGGCTGCTCCGAGCTTGGCGAGGCTTGCCAAAAAGGCTGGTCTGAACGCTCCTCCCCCAGCTCCCTCAGCATCCAAATCTTAGGATTCCAAGAATAGGGCCCCAGAAGCCCATGCCTCTGAGGATCAGAGGCCGACCTTGAGGCAAAAGAAGGCCTCTGATGCTGCAATTCCAATCTCTTCGACTGACATCCTGACGGCTCGTCTGGATCAGCTGAAGTTAACGGATAGTGTGGTCGGCAACAGCAGGCAGGCCATGGACGCACTCGCCTCTGTAATGACCGAGGCTGATAAGCGCTTCTACAGAGCTATGGACACCAGCCTGCTAGTTGAGTTCGACCTTCACAGAGCCGTCCAGGTATGATTAGTTCCTTTGTCAAAATTTTATAAGTGCAACATCTGACTTTTCTCCTGCTTAACCTCTTCATTAAATGTGCAGGGAGTGACTGCCATGTATTAACTATCGAACTGGGCTATGAGGAAATTACCCCTTATCCAGAAGGGGCAAGAGGCCGAGAAGGTTGAGAGTGCCCTGAATGCTGAGGTCGACCGTCTGAAGTCAGAGCTGCAGAACTCTGAAAATAAGGTCAAGGGGTTGGAAAAAGACATCTCTCTGCTCGTCAAAGATCACGCGAAAGCCCTGAAGGCCAAAGATGACGTGCTGCAGCAGAAGGTCAGCTCGGTCGTCAAAGCTGCCCTTGAAGATGCCTCACCCAAAATAATTTCTGACTACAAAGGCTCAGACGAGTTCATGGGTTTTGGCTTTGAATATCTTGAAAGAGGTATCAAGGCCACTACCAAATGGGCTGAAATCAGAGAGAGGGAGGTCGGCACCCTAAAGGCCTCTAACTTTGTGGGTCTCGGCTTTGCTGACCCTCAATTTGCTCAGGCGCTTCAAGAGGTGGAGGACGAGGCTGCTGCTCCAGCCGAGACTACAACTCTGGGAGGGACCGATCTCGGAGGGACAGACCATGCTGATGATGTGGCCGAGGTGACCAATGCTGATCAAGCCAACTTGGCCGAGACTGTTAATGTCCCCCCCAAACCTTTAGGATTTATAGCTTGTAACTCGTAGCTTGTAACTTGTAATTTGTAACTTGTAATTTTGTATTCAAGGAAATTTTTTACTTCTTGGTATTTCAACCTCTGAATGCTATATGATCTCCTCGCTTTACTAAATGCCAATCTCTTCTATTATTTTGTTGCAGTGTTCTTGTTTATACTCGGTCAATAATTCTGGCCTCAGGTCTCTTCACCACTGAATTGTAATTAGGCTCTGAGGTCATCACCTAAGACATTAGCCCCATAATAACTTTCACCAAATTAATGATGTTAAGAGTCTGAGGTCATCTAACTAAGGTGTCTGAGCTCAGACCTAGTCACCACCGAGTGATGTTATGAAGGTCTGAGGTCATCACCTAAGACGTTAGCCCCATAATAAATTTCACCAAATTAATGATGTTAAGGGTCTGAGGTCATCTGCTAAGGTGTCTGAGCTCAGACCTCTTCACCACCGAGTGATGTTATGAAGGTCTGAGGTCATCACCTAAGATGTTATCCCCATAATTCACCAAATTAATGATGTTAAGTGTCTGAGGTCATCTGCTAAGGTGTCTGAGCTCAGACCTTGTCACCACCGAGTGATGTTATGAGGGTCTGAGGTCATCACCTAAGATGTTATCCCCATAATTCACCAAATTAATGATGTTAAGGGTCTGAGGTCATCTGCTAAGGTGTCTGAGCTCAGACCTCTTCACCACCGAGTGATGTTATGAAGGTCTGAGGTCATCACCTAAGATGTTATCCTCATAATTAATTTCACCAAATTAATGATGTTAAGTGTCTGAGGTCATCTGATAAGGTGTCTGAGCTCAGACCTCGTCACCACCGAGTGATGTTATGAGGGTCTGAGGTCATCACCTAAGATGTTATCCCCATAATTCACCAAATTAATAATGTTAAGGGTCTGAGGTCATCTGCTAAGGTGTCTGAGCTCAGACCTCTTCACCACCGAGTGATGTTATGAAGGTCTGAGGTCATCACCTAAGATGTTATCCTCATAATTAATTTCACCAAATTAATGATGTTAAGAGTCCGAGGTCATCTAACTATGGTGTCTGAGCTCAGACCTCTTCACCACCGAGTGATGTTATGAAGGTCTAAGGTCATCACCTAAGATGTTATCCCCATAATTCACCAAATTAATTATGTCAAGGGTCTGAGGTCATCTGCTAAGGTGTCTGAGCTCAGACCTCGCCATCATCGAGTGATGTTATGAGGGTCTGAGGTCATCACCTAAGATGTTATCCCCATAATTCACCAAATCAATAATGTTAAGAGTCCGAGGTCATCTAACTATGGTGTCTGAGCTCAGACCTAGTCACTACCGAGTGATGTTATGAAGGTCTGAGGTCATCACCTAAGACGTTAGCCCCATAATAAATTTCACCAAATTAATGATGTTAAGGGTCTGAGGTCATATGCTAAGGTGTCTGAGCTCAGACCTCTTCACCACCGAGTGATGTTATGAAGGTCTGAGGTCATCACCTAAGATGTTATCCCCATAATTCACCAAATTAATGATGTTAAGAGTCCGAGGTCATCTAACTATGGTGTCTGAGCTCAGACCTCTTCACCACCGAGTGATGTTATGAAGGTCTGAGGTCATCACCTAAGATGTTATCCTTATAATTAATCTCTGATCTAAAAATAAAGCAAGAGCTGTCATGGAAACTAATCTTTATTAATAACCTCTTCTCGATAAGATAGTACATTTACATAAAATTCTACGCAACATCATATGTAATATCTCTTCAGGTGGTCAGCGTTCCATGGGTTGGTGAAAGGTTCTCCTTCTAGGTTTTCTAGCCTGTAAGTGCCAGGCACAACCTCTTCCGTTACTTTGTAGGGGCCATGCCAGTTTGGGTGTAACTGGTTTGCCTTCTGTAGGGTCTTCTTTAGCACTAGGTTTCCCACTGCAATGGGTCTTGACTTCACCCTCTGGTTGTAGAATTTCGCTGCCCTCTGCTGGTAGGCTGCTTTTCTGACCTCTGCGTCTTCCCTTCTTTCTTCGATAAGATCCAGGTCTAGCCTCCTCTTTTCCCCATTGCTGTCAGGGTCATAGGTCTGAATCCGATGATTTGGTAGTCCTACTTCCGTTGGTATGACGGCCTCTCAGCCATGTGCTAGCATGAATGGGGTTTCTCCTGTTGGTGTCCTTGCCGTGGTTCTGTAGGCCCATAACACAGCATAGACCTCTTTTGTCCATCTCCCCTTCACATCTTCTAACCTCTTCTTGATTCCGTCCAAGATAGTTCTGTTAGTGACCTCGGTCTGGCCATTTGCCTGAGGTCGGACAGGAGATGAGAAGAACTGTTTAATCCCTACTCTTAGGCAATATTTTTCTAAAGGAGTTCTTGAACTGGGTCCCATTATTCGAGATGAGAGTGTTTGGGAGGCCATATCTGCATATGATGTTCTTCCAAATGAACTGGAAGGTCTTCTTCTCTGTAATTGTTATCATCGGTTCCGCCTCCACCCACTTTGAAAAGTAGTCAATGGCAACTATCAAGAATCTATAGTTGTTGACAGCTCTTGGCAAAGGTCCTACTAAGTCAATTCCCCATACCGCAAATGGCCATGGAGAAGAGATTGACGTCATAGGCTGATGGGGTTGATGAGGGATAGTGGCGAACCTTTGACATTTATCGCACCTCTTCACATAGTCTGTCGCGTCCTTGGACAAGGTAGGCCACCAGTATCCCTGAGTGATGATCCTTTTAGCTAAGGGCCTTCCCCCTATGTGGCTAGAGCAAGAACCCTCATGGACCTCCTGTAAGACCTGGGGTACTTCCATGGGATACACACATCTGAGGAGAGGCAATAGAAACCCCTTTTTGTACAAGACGTCTCCTACTATTGAGAACTTGGCAACCCTGTATCTTAACTTTCTCCCTTCCATCTAGGACTCAGGCAGCTCTCCGTCTCTTAGGTATCTGACGAGCGGGTCGATCCATGAGTCTCCTAGGTTCACATTGTGACAGGGGCTACATACCTCATCCTCCTCGATGCTTGATTTTCCTAAGACCTCGATTGGAATGGTCCTTCCCAAATCTGTCTTCATTGCCGAGGCCAGCCTTGCCAAAGCATCAGCGTGATTTTTGCTCAGTCGAGGCACTCTCTTCAACTTTGCTTCTTCAAAATACTCTAACAACCTTATTACCTTCTTTAAGTACTTGGCCATCCTTTCGTCTTTGGCCTCGTATACCCCCAACACTTGATTGACAACCAACCTTGAGTCACTATGGAGTAGGAGTCGCTTTACTCGAAGAGTTGTTGCCAATAAGAGACCTGCTATCATGGCCTCATACTCGGAGTCGTTGTTAGAGGCCTGGAAGTTGAATCTCAAGGCGTATTCAATGTTGGCGCCATCTAGAGCCGAGAGTATTAGCCTCGCGCCGCTTCCACTGTCACAGGAAGAGCCATTAACGAAGAGGCTCCATAGGTCTGCATCTGATGAGAAGACCCCTTCTCTCATAACCCCCTTCTTGAAGAGGTATCGATCCTCTTCGTTCTCTTCTACTCTACTCTGGGTTTTGCCTGGGGTAACCTCTTCTCGGCCTCGGAAGACATTTGGTGCAGTCTCTTCCGAATCTCGAAAGAAACTACAGTTCGTCTCTTCGCCGTCATATAAGCCTTTCTCTGTCTCGGCCTCTTCCAAACTTCTATCGGCCTCTTCCCAGGTGAATTCTGCAACAAAGTCTACGAGAGCCTGTCCCTTGATGGCTGTCCTAGGCTGGTTGGTAAGATCATATTCTCCTAGTTCGATGGCCCAGGTCATTAATCTTCCGGACTTCTCAGGCTTGTGTAGAACCTGTCTTAGTGGGGAGTTAGTGAGGACTACCATGGAGTGAGCTTGGAAGTAAGGCTTCATTTTCCTTGAGGCATGTATTAGGGAATAAGCCAACTTCTCCATTAGGGGATAATTCTGTTCAAACCCTTGAAGAGCCATACTGTTGAAGTACACAGGCCTCTGGATTCCATCCTCTTCCCGTATGATGGCCGCGCTGATGGCTGATTCAGATACTGCCAGATACACAAACAACCTTTCCCCCGTGATAGGCCGGGACAACAATAAGGGAGACCCCAAGTAGGACTTGAGTTGGTTGAAGGCTTTTTCACACTCTTCGTCCCACTAGAAGGCCTTTCTTAGAACTTTAAAGAATGGAAGACACTTGTCCGTTGCCCTAGAAATAAACCTGTTAAGGGCAACCACTCTTCCCGTGAGTCTCTGGACATCCTTGATACTCCTAGGAGTCTTCATGTCGAGTAAGGCCTTGATTTTCTCAGGGTTTGCTTCAATCCCCCTCTGATTAACTATGAACCCCAGGAACTTCCCGGCTCCTACCCCGAAGACACATTTCGCTGGGTTGAGCTTCATTCTGTACGAGTCCATGACATCGAAGGTCTTCTCGAGGTCCGCTACGTGAGTGCAGGCTTTCAAGCTCTTCGTTAGCATATTGTCCACATACACCTCCATGGCCTTACCTATTTGCTCCTCGAACATATTATTGACAAGACGTTGATACGTTGCCCCCGCATTTTTCAGACCGAAGGGCATCACCTTGTAGCAGTACGTCCCTTTGTCAGTAATGAAGGCTGTCTTCTCAGAGTCTTCAGCATCCATGAAGATTTGGTTATAACCTGAATAAGCGTCCATGAAGCTCATGAGCTCGTGCCCTGCCGTTGCGTCCACCATCTGGTCTATCCTCGGTAAGGGATAGCTGTCTTTCGGGCAAGACCTGTTCAGGTCAGTGAAATCTACACACATTCTCCACTTCCCATTGGCCTTAGGCACGATGACTGCATTTGAGAGCCACTCCGGGTAGGTAACCTCTCTTATGAACTCAGACTCTTCTAACTTTTTTACCTCTTCCTGGATGACGTCGTACTTCTCCCTGGAGTAGACTCTTCGTCTCTGCTTGATTGGCCTGGAATCTCTATCCACGTTGAGTTTGTGGCTCATGACCTCAGGGTCAATGCCAGGCATGTCCGCGTGACTCCATGCGAAGACACTCTGTCTCCTCCTAAGGAAGTTTACCAGCTCTTCATTGATTCCTGGTTCTAGGGCCTTACCGACCTGGACGATTTTTTCCGGCTCGTCCTCATTGAGGACGATGGATTCTACCTCTTCCGCGGCCTCACCCTTCTTCAATTTTGTTTCATCTCTTGGGTGAAGAGTGTCAATGCTGTAGGTGGCGGTTTCTCTCTTATGGGCCTCTCTATCTTCGACCGAGTTAAAGTAACACTCCCGCGCCGTGGTCTGGTCTCCTTGCACTTCCCCTACTCCATAAGGAGTTGGGAATTTTAGCATCTGATGGACCGTCGACGGCACGGCTTCAAACTCTTTGAGGTCCACCCTTCCTACGATGAGGTTGTAGGCCGAGAAAACGTTTTCGTCCATGACGAAAAAGTTTATCTTCTTGGTCAGCCTCTTAGGCCACTCATCCCCCATCCGTACATCCATCTCATACATGCCCAGTGGGTGGATCTTTTCGATACTGAAGCCTATCAATGGGTGATGGTAGGGCACCAGCCTTGCCCTGCTAAGACCCAGGCTCTTGAAACAAGGCCAGAACATCACGTCTGCTGAGCTTCCCCCATCTATGAGGATCCTTCCTACCTCGTACCCATGCACCCTTGTTGTTATGACCAAAGGGTCATCATGGGGGGCTAAGATACCCTTGAAGTCGAGTCTGAAGAACCCCACTACGAGGGTGTCCATGTCTACCTTCTTCCTCTTCTGCACGGCATCGGAAGACGTTAGATTCACAACCTCAGGCTTGGCCACCGACCTGGCCTGTGCTACATGAGCCTTCCTATCGGCTACCTCAGAGCCACCTCCTGCAAATCCCCCACATATGGTGCTAACACCAAAGGAGATCATACCAACCCTCTTCACCGGGGTGTTGTCATCCTTTGGCGAAAGATTCGGATCATCTTCATCATCTCCTTCCAAATCATCGTCCCTTCTGACCGGGACATCATCACGACATATGCCATCTCTTCTTTTCTTAGGGCCATCTCTTCCGCCCTTTGGAGCCTTACCATCCACATACTTCCTCAGCTTTCCGAATTTCAGCATCTTCTCAATCTCATCCTTTAAAGTGAAGCATCTATCTGTGACATGGCCGTGATCCTGCTGGAACTCGCACCATAGGTTTTTGTTCCTCTTATGTGGCGGGGCCTTCAGTTTCTCTGGCCACCTCAGAGTTCGGTCAGTCTTAATCTCATTAAGGATGTGCTCACAGCTCATAGTCAGAGGAGTGTAATGAGCAAACTTGTCATCACCTGACCTCTTCTTCCCCTCTTTCTTGCCTTAGGACTTTCCTGTGCTACCGCGGTTTGCCTCCTTATACTTGGCGGCCATTGCCTCTTTCGCATTCATCACTTTCCCTGCGGTTACCAGCAGCTCCGCCATGGACCTAGGAGGTCTTTCGCCAGTTTCCACAACAGCTTCCCCTTCTGGAGACCTCCTATAAGGGCGGTCATGGCTATGCTCTCTTCATAATCTTCCACCTCCAATTTCTCTTTGTTGAATCTTGCTATGTAGTCTCTTAGGCTCTCACTCTTAGCCTGTTTGACATACAACAGGTGGGTAGTCTTCTTTTGAGGTCTTACCCCAAAGCAGAAGTTGTGGATGAACCGCTCAGCCAAGCCTTTGAAGTCCTCAATTGAGTTCTTCGGAAGGGAGGTGAACCAACTATGAGCTGCCCCTGTCAAGGTCCCTGAGAAGGCCCTACACTTCATCTCATCGGGTATCGAGTAAATGTCTGCTGCCGACTGATACATCTCAATATGGTGCACAGGGTTAATGCTGCCATCATACTTGGGAGTGACTGTGGGAGGCTTGAACTTGGCTGGGGTTGGGAACCCTACTATCCTAGACACAAAGGGGGAGCCCTCTAAGTAACCCCTTTATAATGGGTCCATGATTTTAATGAGGTCTCCTATCTTCTCCTCAAGGTGTTGGATAGAATCATTCCAGGGTCTTCTGTCATCAACTTGGCCAAGGTTATCCCCTGCCACCTCCCTGCGATGCACAGAGGGTTCCCCAGCCACAACACGTTGACTATTGACCTCTTCCTGTTCCCTGGCTCTTCCTCCACAGGGTCGGCCTTGGTCTGGCCGACCTTGCCTACCCTCTCTCTGCGAGCCTGCTGCGCTCCTCGACCAGGATAGCCCGTGTCTTAGGTCATTCACTGGGCCCAGCCTCTCGAAGGCCGACCCTCTGCTCAACCTGTCAAAGTCCGACCCTCTTTGTTGGGCCTCTTCTCTTCTTCGGCCGACACATCCTTGACTCTTCCTAAGAGGTCGTATAGTGTCATTTGACACCTCATACGGCTCCCAGCAGTCTTCTGGGGCTTCTTCAGCTTCTAGGTCATCATACCTGTCCTCTGGGCAAGGGTTTCCCTGCCTCCCCAGGCGCAAGCGCCTAGGGTCAGCAACGTCCCTTCTCCGCTGGGGTGCAGGCTGGTCCTTCATTGGTGCCTGGGGTGGTCCCCTGGCGTCAGGATGAGGTTGAACTGCCGCTGGAGTGATCATGTCCGGTGAGACTCCAGGTGGCCTCATCATAGTTTGACTGAGCTGAGCAAATTGCTCCTTTATGGCCTGTTGTGTTGCAGCCAAAGATTTCAAGGCCGCTGCTACCTCTCCCATTTCGGACTGGGGGGGCGCCTGATTGGAGCTAGGCCCTCCACCTCCGGGCGGCGGAAGAGGCGGTGGTAATTCTGGTGCCATGTGTTAATAATAAAGAGCTTGAGCAGCAAGTGAGCTTATTACCTTAAAGGACGTCTTTCAATGGTGAAACAGCTCCACGCAAGGGGTGGTTCCTGGTTCACCACCAGAGTCTCCGGTGAGGTTAAGCTGAAGAAGAGGAAGAGATAGCTTCTCGTTCCCACAGACGGCGCCAAAATGATGATGTTGGAATTAGCACCACCAGACAAGGTGTTTTCAAGCTCAATATAAGAATAACAATGGCATCACAGTTATATAAAGAGATAAGAGAATGAGATGAGGATAAGAGGAATCAACACCGAAATATAAGTGGTTCAGCTAATTTGGCCTACATCCACTGTGAGTGTGTGTGAGTAATATCACTGAATAAAGGCACTAATGGATATGGATACAACCTCTCAAGCTTTCTCTCTCTACTGTGTATCTAGACAAAGCTTCAGCTAGGGTTGAATATCTTGGATCCTTTTGCAAGGTAGGGGGTGTAATGTACCCCCCATGCATGTAATGAGCATGTGTGTGGTAGCCTCACCAATGTGGGAGTGCCATCTGTCACTATCACATGTAAGGAATGATGATGAAATATCCTCCCCACGTGTGGAGAATAATCTTGTTACAACTGATTTGTGCCCATGTGTCCTTATCCAAATGTCAACAGATGCTCGGCGTCCATATTGGTGCATGACCTCGGCCTGGGAGAGGCCGAGCTGTAAAGGCTTGATGTTCGTTCAATCTGAGATGTGTCATAGGGAGTCTCGGCCTGATCTCAGCCGAGACATTATGCTGGGGTCGTCCCCAGCCGAGGTTGGTCTGATTCCATGCTGACGATTACTAAGGCTTCTTGTCACCTCGGCCCAAGCCGAGGTTGGACTGGTTCCATGAAGGTTACCAAGGCTCCTTGTCACCTCGGCCTACCCTCGGCCGAGGTTTCCATACCCAGGTATATGAGAATGCTGTTGATGCCTGCGATGCGCGTAGTGTCCATTGGAAATGTAGGTGATAGTGTTGGCCTGGGCCGACCCTGGTCTGGCCGAGGGATGATATCGTGGGTCCATGTCTTATCTAGGGTCGATCAATATCTCGTCCATCACCTCGGCCGAGGTTGGTGTCTCAAGGCCGAGGTTACACTTGGGGCATATCAAAATGCATACTAAATATTAATATTATCAGGAGTATTAAGTATTATACTTGCTCCACTGCCATTCGCACATAAAGATCCATCTATGTATAAATTCCACAACGGGACATCACTGTTGAAGCTTTCCTCAGGCAGAACTCCATGATGGAATATTTTCTTGCTCTCTTCTGCATATTTTTGAGCTATTTCCTGAGTTCTGGATGACTTAGGTTGATTGGTAGCAACTTTAGCTTGCTTTTACGCTGAGCTCTTTTCCTTAGAAGTCTGCTTAGCAGGTAAGTTTTATTGGTGGGGAACCTCTGGATAAGTGAACTCAACAATAAAATCTGCCTAAGCTTGGCCTTTTAATGAAGACATTGGTTCATAGATAATATCCTATTCTCCCAGTTCTACTTCCCAGCACATCAATCTACCTTACTTCTCAGGCTTGTGGAGCGCTTGTAGAAGAGGTAGATCTAGTATATAAACTATAGTGTGTGTTTGGAAATAGAGCTTCATACGTTTGGAGGCTTCAATGAGTGCTAAGGCCAACTTTTCCAAGCTTGGATACCTGATCTCAACTCCCCTGAATACTTTGTTGTTGTAGTAAATCGATTTTTAGATCCCATTATCCAATCTAACCAAGGCCGAGCTAACTGCCAATTCAGAAACAACTAGGTATAAGTACAATGTCTCTCCCAAAACTGACCGGGATAACAAAGGCAGTGATCTTAGATACTTTTTCAATTATTGGAACGCTTCTTCACATTCTGCATTCCATTCGAACGTTTTTCTCAACACCTTAAAAAATAACAAGTACCTGTCTATTGCTCGAGAAATAAATTTGTTTAAAGCTGTCAGCCTACCAGTGAGCCTTTGCAATTTTTTTTATATAAGTCAACGACTGCAATTCTATTAAAGCTGTTATTTTTACTGGGCTAGCTTCGATTCTCCTTTGATTAACTATGAAGCTGAGAAACATTCCTTCATGGACCCCGAACACACACTTGGTCGGATTCAACTTCATCTGATGCTTTTCCAGCTAGTCGAATGTCTGACTGAGATCATGATATGATTTGAGGATTTCTTGCCTTTTATTATCATCCACATAAACCTCTATGTTCTTTCCTATCTTCTCTTCAAATACCTTGTTCACTAACCTCTAATACGTTGCCCCGATATTTTTAGTCCATAAGGCATTACATTATAACAATAGATTCCTCGGTTAGTGATGTAGACTGTACCTTCCCTGTCTTCAGGTTTCATCTTTATTCGGTTATGTCCACAATAAGCATTCGTGAAACTTAAAATCTCATGTCCAGACGTTGCATCCACCAATTGATCAATTCTAGGCAGGGAAAAATGGTCTTTTAGGCAGGCTTTATTCAAATCAGTAAAATCCACACACATCCTCCACTAATCATTTTTCTTTTTTACCATTACAACGTTGGCCAACCAGACTGGATACTTAACATCTTCAATAAATTGAGCTTTTTAAATCTTCTCCACCTCTTCTTGAATAGCTTGATTTTTCTCTGGACTAAAAACTCTGCGCCTTTGTTTGATCGGCTTGGCATCCTTATTAATATTGAGCTCATGGCAGAGGAAATTGGGATCAATCCCAGGCATATCCTCATGGCTTCAAACAAAGACATTTCTCCTCTGTCTTAGGAACGTAGTTAATTCCTATTTAAGGATTTGATATAGTGTTGAGCCGATCTGCGTAGTCGTTTCTGGCTTGTCATTGTCCATGATTATGCTTTCAATAGCTTCCATAATCTGCCCTTTGACTAACTCGGTCTCCTATCGAGGATCTAAAGTTTCAACTTCAAAGTCTCTATTGGGATCAGTGGTATATACCTGATAAGTGGTGGTCTTTTTCTTCAACTCAATCAAGTTCGCTTGCTCGGAGGATGAGTATAACACTCTCTAGCCACCTTTTGGTCGCCTTTCAAAACACCTATCCTAAAATGAGTTGGAAACTTCAAGCATTGATGGACTGTTGATGGTATAACTTCAAAATTTTTCAATCCTAACCTGTTGAGGATCACATTATAGGCAGATTGAAAGTTTTTATCCATCATAAAAAATATATTTTTTCAGTACGGCTTGTCGGCCATGTGCCGAATAACACTTCTTGCTTGATTGTCCCAAGAGGGTAAAATTTTTCACCTAAAAAACCTATTAATGGCCTGTGGTAAGGTTTCAGCTGGCTGAGTTTCAAATCCAAACTCTAAAAACAAGGGTCAAACATAATATCTGCTGAGCTCCCATTGTCAATCAAAACCCTGGCAACGACGACATCCTGAATCCTGAATTTGACGACCAATGGATCATCGTGGGGATAAAGTACCCCAGAGTGATCATTCTTAGAAAAATCGATTACCAATTTATCTTTGTTAACCTTCTTAGGCCAATTATCTTCGTTCAAATTAATTCTCTGGATATAAGAACATGCCTGGGCCTCATTCAAATAAGCTTTTCTTTCGACATTGTGATCGCCTTCTCATGCATCGCACCTGTAATTACATGACAATCAAATGAACCAAAATTTATCATAGCTACCTCATGTTCTGATTGCTTAGGCTTCTTCGAAAGATCGGGATCATCTTTACAATCATCTTCATGATTTCTCTTCCTGCCATCTTTGGGCTTATATGGATAACTTGACATTCCTCTTGCTTCTCTGCCTTCTCACCGATCAACAAACTTATTCAGTTTTCCTCGACGAATAAGGGATTCTACTTCATTCTTTAAAGCGATACAGTTATCTGTTGTATGGCCATGATCCTTACGAAATTCATAATATTTGGATTTATCCCTCTTGTTAGGATTTTCCTTCAACCTTTTAAGCCATCGTAAATCGTGTTTGATTTCCTCTAGGATATGGTTAATGCTAACACTCAATAGAGTATAAGTTCCATATTTTTTGAGCTTGTCCTCATTTTTCCACTTTTGCTCCTTCTTATCAAGCTTGGTGGTTGGACTCAATTTTGTAGCCATTGCTACATCGGCATTCATTATTTTTCCTGCCTTAGCCATGATCCCAGTCATAGTTTTAGGAGGATCTTTGGCTAGAGTATAATACAGTTTCTCGGGAAGCAGTCTACTTATTAGAGTGGTTATGGCTGTTTTCTCCTCATAATTAACTACTTCCAATTTCTCATAATTAAAACGAGTGATTTACTCCCTGGTAGTTTCCACTACTTGCTGCCTTACACTCAAGAAATGGGCTACTCTCTTTACTGATTTGGCCCCAAAATAGAAATTGTTAATAAATAGCTCGACAAGCTGGTTGAAGTTGGTAATTTGCCCTCGGGGCAAGTTATTGTACCATATTTGGGTAGATCCTGTAATGGTTCTTGAGAACGCTCTACATCTCATCTCATCGGGGACTGAATAAATATCAACCGCAACTTGATATTGTTTAATGTGCATAACTGGATCAGTTTTACCATCATATTTGGGGGTGACCACATGAGCTATAAACTTAGATGGAGTAGGAAAATCCATAATCGCTTGAATAAAAGGGGATCCTTTAATGAAGCTCCACAGTAAGGGATTCTTTGCTTTCTCCATATCTCCTAGCCGATCTTCCAATCACTGGATTGATCCTTTCCATGAAGTATTACCTGCATTAGATTTATGCGAAGCAACACGGCTGTCCCGACTATGTGTCTCCATTGAGCTCTCTTCTTGAGTAGCCTGTTCGGTGCGTACAGATCGTTATTCGCTTGATCTTGATCTAACCAAGGCTTCACGCTGGTCGTTTAGATGTTGAGTGTTCCTGAATAACGCTCTAGGAGGGTTTCTGTTTGCTCAGGGTCCCAATCGATAAAAAGGCGAAGCTCGGCTCAATCTTTCCAAGACACTTGGCTGTTCGAGAGAGAAATAATGGTCATTATAAGAATCCAAGGCTATGATTGAGGAACTGATTCCTGGGTGATAAGTCTTACCATGAGATGACCTGGAATAGCTGCATCGGCTCTGCCTAGGAGGTGGAGGCGACGTTTCTCTCCATGGTGATAAAACTGCTTTCTGTCAAAATAGGACTGAAGATCTGGCCTGTAGCGACTGAGCTAATTATCTCATTATTTTTTGCATAGCATCTTGACCCCTAGAAATACTGACAAGGATCCCATTTAGATCGGCTGCTGTAGACGGAGCAGATGGAACAGTATGGTTACCTTCATTCTGGCACTAGGCTCTGGATCATTCATTTTTCCTTGAGTAAGGATGTACGAGATTGAGAACGGCGATTAGACACTCGTTCCCATAGATGACATGACGCCAATCTGTTGATGTCAAAAACTGGACTTGATTTAATTTTATTATCACAGATAAAATATAGAATTGTAATGATATAATTAAAAGAGAGACAAAAGGTTTTAAAGTGGTTCGGCTACGTAAGAAAGCCTATGTCCACTGTTATGGTATTCATTTAAGAGATTGTAGAAAGCTAAGTACTTTTATCAATAAGAATATCCTTGAATCCGTTCTATCTTTCCTTTGATGAAAGGAATACAATGTATTTATAATGACTCGGAGATTAAGGGTTGGAATATCAAGGGATGAAATGCCTTTATACATTAAGCACGTAGACCTATTGGTTGTATGAATCACATGCGATGAGACCTTTGGTTATACTTCCCGTGTGGTGGCTTTTCATTTATATTGATGGTCTGCATTCTTCATGTTAGTTGGCATACCCGCCGAGCAACTATTTGCCGACTAGGATTTCTGCCACGTAGGGAGACACTTGTCCACTTTTAATTGGTCCACGTACGTGGATAATTTTTGGTATCAACACTAAGAAAAAATTAAGTCAATAAAAATAAATATATGCCAAAAAGGGCCAATAGATTTTCTCTAAGGAGAGATAAGTAGAAACCTCAAAAGATAATAGAAAAATAATTATGTATATTTGAGGGAGTTTGGTAGGAAAAGTACAACGGGTTTGCGCTACAAATCCTAATGTTGAAAAGTCGTGTCATGACGCTATTATTTGTAGAATCATTAAAATTCTAAATTTTTGTGCATGTTGTTTATTTAGTTCATTTAGCTCTATATATTAATTGTCACATATGGCTAAAACTAAGTTTGATGAAATTTCCTATCAATTAGAGCTTATTAATCATTTCTATGTATCTAAGTTGTGATTTATTTGTTATAGTTCATGCCCATTCATTCCCTACTCATGTTTAGGCACATTGATACTATGTTAGCATGTAACTAATATTTTCTGTTTTGAGTTTGTTTTGTATTTTCGGTTGTTGTTTTAAGGAAATTTTTTCGCTGGGCAAAATATATACATTTTTAGAACTAAAATATGAAGTTTTTGAAGTCATTTAAACGACTTTTGGACGTTGTTCGAACTACATGTCCAAGTAATTCAAAGACTGGTTCTCATGACAGTAGAAGCTAAGTGTTAAAAGTGTCAGGTACAGGTCGTTAGAAGGGTCATTTTTAAAGTCGTTAGATAGATGCTTCGCGCGACACCTCACTATTTCAGGTGATTTCTTACCTGGATTAAAGGAGATCTTTATGTCCTTCAAACGACATCGCTTTGTCGCTCGAACGACCTGAGTTGAATCTTTGAGTCTTCGTTCTGTTTTAGTACCTGCTTTGTAAATATGCTGATATCTTACTATTTTGGTACTTCTGAGTTGTTTTGGACAGTTTACATGCAGTCGATATTGCTTTTTCATGATTGATTGATGCATTGTATTGATTTGTTTAGTCACATGAATGAATGAAAGCTGGATTTTTATATATGTGACTGTTTGCTAGCTACGATTTTGGCATCTTTGGATTATTTTTAGGTTGAAACATCTGGTTATCTAGCACAAACTTCATATGATTATTCTCATTTCTAAATATGACGTTGTTTGTTTATCTTTTTCATTTATTATCTATTTGAGACAAAAGCGAGAGAGATAGTATATGATGTAGTTTTTTTTTATTGATGTGCACATATGTTTCCATGATTACATATAAAAATCATGTTTTGACCATATTATTTATATATTGGTATCATTGATTCGAACTATATTGAAAAATGTGTATACAATTTGATATGATATGTTTTGCTCACATGTTTAACAAATGGTTTGCTTTACAAGTTCATATCATAAGGTTTTATTTCATTTGTTCCTCTATATTTCACAGGTATTTATCTATTTCATGTGTGTAGGTATTCTTTAGAGATTCGAGATTTTGTGACCACATCACATTCAGACGTTTCATGCTTATTGGTCCTACATATACTAGATCGTGTCTTGTTATTTTTGATTTTGGGTCTATGGTATGTAATTAGGTGTCATATGTCTTGACAACCCGACTTAACATTCACTATTTAGGTTTTGTCCCGGAATAGTCAAAGGAGGAAATTTGTAGGGACAAAATTCCAAGTGTGTCAATCTGTATGTAATTGACTTGATTCAGGACAAAACTTATTTGAGTAGTTGATAGATTTTTACTTGTCACAAATTACCACATAGTTTATGACGTGTTTATTGAAGATGTAGCGGCCCAAGTTTCAAAGATAGATCATGCCGTGTTTATTGGTGCACGTTTTCACGTCTTTATATCATATTGCATTCCGAGTATCTCTCAGTATGGATGCATAATGTTTATGGAACTCGGTAAATATGTTTTAAGAATGTTATTTTCATTAAAAGTGATTTTAAAATGTTTTAACTTCGTTTATTCTGAGATAAATATGTTTTAGAGTCAGGTAGATCTTTCCCTTGTGTTTTAGAAAATCAAACGACATCAGCTACTCATTCTAACGACACGCGTATCTCATTCGAACGATATGTGTAGAGTCATTCTAACGACAGACCAATATCGTTCTAACGACGCGCCGACTTAAGTTTTTAATTTAAGATAATTTTTTGCTCATAATTTCGAGGTGTGCATAACCAAAATACAGAATAGAACAATTTCGTTTTTCTACACTTGTTTACAAAGGATTTCAAAGCTAAAACAATCCTTATTGTTTCAAGATTCGAGCTTTTATAACCATTTGTTTAGAGATCTTGTTTTGCACCATCTGGAGTTTCTTCATCTCTATTGAACAATTGGTTTCGTCGAGTTTTTCGGTGAAGAAGCGGTGAACTCCAGTTTCTGAATCGTAGACGTTTCCAAAGCTGTATCGGTGGATACCAAGGCACACATGGACTCGTGTGTTATGGACCTGGCGTGGAAGGATTATGCATTGCACTGTATAGGAGTGGTTGAAGCATAGAAGATCATCAAGACTTGTGTGGGATCGAGTCGTTTAGTAAGTCTACTGTCTGTACTTTGTAATACTACAACATAGTGATAGTTTTAGTTTGGGTCATCCGAGATTTTCCCCCTTTGTGGTTTCCTTATACATCGTCGTCGTGGACTTAATTTATTTTACTTACTTTAATAACCTATATGCATGTTTAGGATTAAGCATGATAAAATTGGGCTTGGGTAAAATTGGTTCACAAACTTGGTGCTAAGTAAAATTGGAAAAAGGTTTTTGAAAGAAAAATTGTTTTCACTTAAAACACACAATGAAAAAAGGGGACCCACATTAGGATTATGTGCTTCATGTATATCTTTTGATCATATATCATGTCCACTTTGTGATTGTACATATCTTTCGACAAAAAATTCACAAGGCTATTTTTTTGGTACAATCACATTTTTTTCTAGATGATATACTCCGTGACATATTTTGTATATAAAATGGCTTATTTGATCACTCGTCCATTTTTTTAGGAATATGACATGTGATTCATGGGAAGCATTCGATTTTCTTTTAAGAATGATAAACTTTTAAAAAAATTATGTCTTGAGAATATATTATCATATCCTGTTGCATGTTACATCGCACTACACATTGTATAGATGCCACTTTATGAGGAATGATAAAGTTATACAATCTTTTACAAAAGGTACAAAGCCTTGAATATTTGTGTGAGAGAGTCCATTATCCTCAAATGTGTATTTGTGAGATTTATTTATGATTTGAAGGAGTTAAAAATCTAAATGCTATATCAAAAAATCATGAGAGATGATGTGGTTAGGGTTACTACTTTTACTTGATGATGCTACATGTGAAAATTATAAATATTATCCCATCTTCGTAATGATTAAGTGAAATCCACTAAATACATTAACATTTTTGAAGAAAACACTGTTTCAAATATATGTATCCATCTAAAAATTGAGTAACATCAAGGATGTGAAACTAAAGGTTTTAACCAAATTGCTCATTGAGGAAGAGAAAAATGTGAGCTAAAAATATCTTAAAAGTTATTGGAAATTGTTACTAGTATTGAAGCTTTGAGTCATTTATTCTTGAATTGTTATTCTTAAATTGAACTCGGTCTTGGTTTTATTCTTTCAATGGTCTTCTTTGTTTTTAGTTTTCACGTATGAGATATGATCTTATGTTCTTGGTTGATACAACTCATCATGTTATTAGCCCTTTATGGATAACCTTTTCTTGATTATGAACATTGAACATAGTACTCGAACTTTGGTAAGTGTGATAACTTTTCCTATATTTTTACTTACCAAAAATAGGTCTTTGTGTTGTTCTCTTAATGCATAAATGTTGATTATGCCATGTAAAACCCTTTATTTGAGATAAGATGCTAAAAACTTGATTTGTGCAATTTGCCTTACATCTTATTCTCTTTTCCCATATAGTATATCTTGAAAGTTTCTTAAAAATATTTATTTAAAAATGCATGATTGGGGATATCACCTATATTGTGCAATAAAAAAATTGTTGATACATATTTTCAAGTATATAGTCATTGGTTGGTTTTAGACTCGATGTTTCTTATTCATGTTCAGAATAGATTGTGTTAACTTTGACTTTGATATTGAAACAAAAATTTCCATATAGATTGATGTAGGTGGTAATTTTCTACAATATTTGTACTCAATGCGCACAAGATATATTAAGAGAAGTGTTTAATGAGAAGGATAAAAAATATACAACACAAGATATACATGGTTTGGCAACGTGCCTACCTCCAGGGGATATAGGGTTAACTGGTCAGTAAAGTTGTAGTACTGCTCGTGAATGCAATATCACGTGACCCTCTCAATGAGGGCCAAATTTATATTTATACAGAAGTTTAGGAGAGTCCTAAGTTCCGTTAATATCTATCCCAAGAAGTTCTAATCTTTTCAAGTGATTGATACATAGGAGTCTTCGATAAATTGGACTCTTCATTAACTTGGCCTGTAAGAATCTTGAAGGCTAATTTTGAGCACATGCATGGCACATGCTATCATAACTCTGGTTCCCATAATTTCCTTCAAAGCTGAGGGTCGTTTTGAGGTCGTTGGGCTTTGTTATATCTAGGTCGGCCGTTTATTCTGACAAGTCTTCGTACTTAAGGGATTAGTGGTATTTTTTCCTCAGAAGTACTTGTTGGTTGGTCGAGAGGTAACTTTGTAAATATGCTTTACATTGGAGGATTTTTTGCCCATTGAGTGGCCCAGGGGCATGCAGGTAAATATAGCTTTTTCCTTGGCGGTAAAACTCGATAGCCATCACACGCGCATGTAATCATCATGCTTTTGAGGAATCGTGAGGGCATTTCTCACCACAATACAATAGTTCCCACTTTTTCCTTACTTTCTAGTTCATTTAAAAAATATGCAATCTTTCAAAGTAGAGATTTTCACCATTATGATTCCGCCTATAAGAACTTTTCAAAACTCTTTCTCCATTTCCATCTTCTTCGCTTTTTTTTAATTCTTTCAATGAGTTGTTATCTATTAGGGTGAAATACCCCAATTTTACAAATTCCAAATAAAGAGATGGTTCACTCAATATATTAAACTTATAAATTACTTTCAAATTTGACAATTAAAGTTCTCAAATTTTAATTTCCACAAAATTAAAATTAAACACAACTAAATAGATATTTAATTTTCTTTCAAAGAAAAATTAAATAAACCCAATTCAAGTTCTTCACATTCCATACAAACAAGCATGAATATTTTCCAATTAAATTTCATAACTTGTATTAAATTAAAATAACCCAAAACTTAATTAACACCTAATTGAACTAAAGTTGAGATTAAACCAATTTTTATCTTTTTAAACCTACCCATGCATCTAAGTGAATTTTTTGCAAGATAAAAATAAATCACAATTACACTACATGGAGATGTACGAGGAAAAGCCATGATGAAAAAAACCTCGGATGGCCCAACCTACAAATCCACTAAGTACGGTATTTTGACAAAGACACGACAAGAGAACTTACAACAATGACTCAACTCCCTTCAAGCCTTGACGCTCCTTAGCTCTTCAATCTCTGCCTTATAGCTAACTCCAGAATCCACCGCAATATCGAAATCCACCGATGGGGCTCAGCTACCGTCAAACACACGATGACCTTTCCACCGTATGCGTATCGCAAATCTTCAAACACGGACTCCTCCGTCGGAAACTTCTCTTTTATGGGATGAGAAAAATAACTCGGTACTAATATGGTGATCTCAAACAAATGTATATATATATATATATATATATATATATGAACTTGGATCAAACAGTTATATGGGTGTAAACTTTGTGTTCTTTGAAAAATAAATCATTAAGAATGATGAACACAAAAAGGAACTGTTTAAGGAAGAATTTTTGCTCTCTATGCCTTAAAAAAACTCTCAAAAGTTCTGCCAAAAACTCAGTTCCCGTACTTCTTAAAACATGTAAAAAGATAGTGGGTGTAAAGGTAAGTTTTAAAAGGAACTGCCGAAAAACTGCCAGAAAACTACAATGTCATTCGAACGACATTGTTCTAACGAGATTTCAGAGTTGAAACATGCATAAATCTCGTTAGATACTCTCGTTCGAATGACGTTATTCAAATTACTTATCTAACGAGAAAACAAAAATATTTGGCAAAAGTTCATTAGAATCTCGTTAGAAGTCCGTTCGAACGACCTCGTTTGAACAAGAAAAATGTCGTTCGAACGACTATTCAGAAAAATCAAAAATTACTTTTTAAGCTCAGAACTTTTATGTCAAGTATTAAAATTATTTTCTGAGAAAAATTATGACAAAAGTTTATGAAAAGACACCCATAAAAAATATCCAAGACTCTCTCTATATTAAATGCGTTCATACCTTTAGAGACCTTGGAATCCAAATGTTGATGACGTGAAAATGGCACAAAATCGGAAAGAATGTAATCTTCACTATGGACTTGGCCGCTACGTCTTGAACTTAAACTTCAAACGTCATAGGCTTAGAAGGATACCACAAACATCTATCATATGACTCAATTAGTTTTGTCTAGAATTAGGCCAATACTACAAATACACTCGATTGGAAATTTGCCCTTACATTATCTCTAACCATGGTGTACGTTATTGATAAAAACACCGTGGAAGAATTCAGACTTGACCATAAAATCCCCCTGTGGGTATCTGTAGGGTTAGTTAAGGGTCCTTATGACCTTTGCGCCCCTTCTAAAGGCCATTGGTTGTCTTTAATCTTTATTATTGAGTGTGGGGTCACTTTTTACCAAAATAGTTTATTTTTAGAGTTCTTCCAATACCTTGATGTGGTCCCAGCCCATGTTATCCCAAATATATGAAGGATCGTTAATGGTGTGAATCTTATTAATGAGCTATATGGAACCCATATTAACATTATTAAAATGATGTGTTATTACCATTGGGTGAAAACCACTAAGAAAATTAATTACATGAAGGTAATGGTAGATAATCGAAATCTAGTTGTGAACCTCCCTGAGTATAATAAAGATATTGGGATCATAGGCTGGTTGTGAAGAATTAACAACATTATCCCCTTCCTAAGGGTGTGGCATACGAAAATCCGAGATGACCTCTGGGAGGGTAAGGAATAGGTTAGAAAGTTATACTGTTAGCTATGTGATATTCTCCTAGTTGAGGATAATGTTTTGTCCTCATTTCTGTTTGTTTTTTACAACAAAGAACAATAAGAAGATTCCTCATGAAAGTGATGTTAACTTTATTGATATTTAGACGGTTTGGTCTATCCAATAGAGAGTTAAAATTGCTGATCATCCTAGGTCGACGGCATTTCTGCTCAATTACAATAGTCTTACCACTTCTTCTATTATAAGACCAATAGAATGAACACCGGTCATCCCTATTACCTTGGACGATTTAGAAGCTTCTACTCCAGGGATCAGAAGGGTAAGGATCAAACGAATCAGCCGAGGAAGGCACTTCGTCTTCCTTTAAACCACTTGATGTTTTGGTGGTTGCTTATACTATTTCCCCCGGTTCCATAGATAAAAGGAAGGTTATGAACTTAATTGCCGTAAATATTGGCACCAAGTCCCCCCTGCTCGTCCATTGGGCAAAGAGAAAGATCTTGCTCGGTCGAAGAGTAAGAAAATTGAAGTTGGGGGTTCCACTAACCCCGTGGATATCAATGATTCTCCTTCTAAGGACCACGACCTTATTTCAAGGAGGAAAAAAAGGATCAAATTCCTCCCCCCATTGGAAATTGTGTGGAAAAATACTGTTGATAAGGGCAAGGGTGTTGTCCAGTGTGTCATTCCTCGTCCCGCCCTAGCTCGAGACTTAACTTAGTCTGGGGTTTTCTCTGCAGATAGAGCAACTGCCTATGTCTTAGCCCATTTTAGGTTATTGGAGCGTTCCAATCACAATATTTTTTCTATAAGTTGATCACATTTACATCATTCTTTTGTATTTATTAATTTTTTACTTTCATTTTTCTCATGTTTGTTCGCCCATTTTTTGCAGTTCTTGATTGATTATGATCATTTGTTGGAGAGAAACGACCGGATAAAGGCATTTTCTGCTGATGTGGAGGTTATTTTTGAAGAGTTGGGCAAATTCTTGGTGGCTACTCGTTATTGAACGGTACCCAAGAGATTGAGAAGTAGAAGCTTGATGAGAAGGTTAAGAGTCTAGAAGCTGAAAAAGTTAATCTTCAGAATAAGATTGACAATTTTGTTGCACTGGTGGTTGCTACTAAATAGGCAAAAAAGGATGCCAAGGCTTAGGCTAACCTTGCCATGACACAAGAAATTGAAGCCAAGGTCCAAGTTAAGGAGGCCTTGGCTAGTGCGGCGAAGACCAAGGATGATGCCTTTACCCATAATTGGGACAAAGCCTTCATCAATGCCAAAATGCAAATTTCATATCTAAAAAAGGTATTTTTTAAGAACAGCTAGAATGAAGCTCTTGTTATAGTCGGCACAAGAGATGAATCCGACCTCTTCCGTGAGCACCACCCTAGTTCCCCCTAAATTTGTGGAAGAGGTTGAGGACGATGATGACACGATGATTGGAGATAAAAAGAGGGTTGGTGATTAGAATGAGGATAAGGTTACCGATCTGGTACAATTTGGCGCCGATCAAAGTGAGGCCATAACTGTCAAGCAGGTTACAGAGAAGGAGAAGGTCGGCAAAACAATCCTTTAGAGCTTTGACTAGGAAATATTGCATTTTCCCTGAATGATTTAGGGGCATGCCCATTTGTAATCCTTTTTAATGAAATTCATGGTTTGATTCAACCGTTGTCGTTTTGTCTAATTTTTGCAAGTTTTTTTATATGTTTATATATCCGACCACTTGTTAATGCAGTTTAACGTAAGACTTGCATCATTGGTCACTACTCATAATGACTTTTAAAAAAGACAGAGAAGACTATTTGCTGTTGGTCATGATGAAGATGATGAGGATGATGATCTTGACCAATACTTAGGTCTTGACCTTTTTGCTCAATTTAAGGATGGCAATTAAACCCACCCCATCGAGTTTTTACCCCGCCCTGCCCCTAATGGGGAGGGTTAAGAACCCGTTTAAAATAAATGGGGGTGGGTATGGGTTTAAAAAAGCCGTTACTTAAACGAGATTGGTTCGGGTTTACTAACTCGCCTCTCCCTGTCCCGTTTATTTCTTATATTTATTAAATACCCTTCTTTGATATATTATTAACATTAAAACCTTATATATATATATATGTATGTATATATATATATATATATATATAAGTCATGTATGTAGTATGCGGGTCTATAAGCGGGTTTTAACTCGCCCCGAGTAGGTTTTTGACTTGTGTAATGTAAACGGGGCGAGGCCGGGGCAGGTTTATGGGGTTTATACTTAATCAGGTTCGGGATGGGTTAAATTAAACCCTTCACGGGTCATGGAGTGGGGCAGGTTAATTTTTTCACGGGACGGGTTAGGATTTTAGCAAAACCACCCCAAACCTGACCCGTAGCCATCACTAGCTCAAGCGAACGAGGTATACTTGGATCTCCATCGCCTCTTTCATTGGTCAGTTGCAGATAATGCCTCTTTCTATGACATGATTTTTACTACCCAAATCAGTCATAAAGAGTATAGCAAATTTGAAGACCGACTTCAAATGAAAACTTACCAATCTGATTTGACGAGAGGCTTGCCACCATTGAATTTGCTCATTAGAGAAGAAGTTTCATTTTTTACGTCAATCTAGTGGGCGTCTGGGAGGTCACCACTATTTTTGAGAAAGAGAACAATGATTTGAGGGTTGAGATTAAAAGACTCAATAAGTACATATTAAGTGAATAGACTGGAGAGGGTGCTTCCTTTTTAGAAGAAGAGAACGCCCAACGAGAAAGGAATTAGAGAAAAATCAAAAGGGTTTGAATGACAATAATGTAACTGCTAAGGGTTAATCCTCCTCCCAAAGGCAAAAGGAAGGTTATCTAGTAGAAGAGCTAGAAAAGACTAAGAAGACTTTGCTCAATAAAATGTCAACCATAAAAAGTCTCACTAAAATGATTGACCATCTCACATTCTAGTTATATAAATAACCTCTTTAGGTATGGATGGATGGTTATGATGAGGCCTTTCTCAACATGAATTCTCCCCTAAATGATGATCGAAATTTTGGCTAAAAAAATGGTTGGCTCATTGCCCTCACAGTGGCAAAGGTTCCACAGGATTTTGAGTTATGGTATTGGTAAAACCTTCCTTATAATCTTGATGTCTCTTAGTTTCCAACCAATGCCAATTCGGTTAGACTTATAATGAAGTACCTCGATGACTACGACCTTGTTGGAGATTATGAACTCTACCGACCTCAACACTTGGTCGACAGGGTGAGTCCTGGGGGCCTATAAAGGATCAGAGATATGTCTGCAACCATTACTCCTTAAGTGTCAGATGTTCCCCCTGTTGGAGTTAGGAGTTCAAAGGATGAGCTATCCCAACAACGCAATTGATTTACTAATATTTACCATTTTGTTGTAAATTATTTGTCTTTTCAATTTTCTTATAATAACTTCAAGAGTTAATGGATTTTTTTTTCATTTTGCTTTCTTATATAATGTGTGGTCTTTGCTCTTACCTTTTAGGTGATGTTGTCATATTAAACTTTAGGCCTAGAACCAGAAAGATAAAAAAGGACCTGTTTGTGGGGTCATTCCCCAACAAGAATTTTTATGATCAGTTAGTCATAGGTGCTCCAGTAGGCCTTTGATCAGTTATAAACCGTTGTTCATGTTTTGATACTCACCAAAACTCTTTATATTAGCCGACCAAGTATTTAGTCTTATATGCAGACCTTTATTCAGAATTGGTTTATTGTCGTTATACTTGTCAATCTTAAAAGAAGACATTTAAGAGAATATAACCATCATATTGATAAGTAATATGCTAAAGAGACGTAATTCAACTAATTGATTTTATTTATCAAATACTCATTTGCCCTTCACTTGGAACAATGCATGGAGATAAGTGTGAAAAGTCTAAAAGAACGTCTTAAAGTCATAAACTTAAAATTTAAATGCAAAACTTCTTTAAATTACCTATAATCCAAACTCGTGGAATCTCTCTGCCCTTCATTGTTTATAAGTGGTAGGCTCCCGTTAGGTCATCTTGAATAAATTTGAATGGGACTTCCCAGTTGGGCCTAAGTTTCGCATTTGAGGATTTTTTAATGTTTCCCATGATCTTTCTAAGTATGTAGTCCCCAACCTTAAAGCTTCTTGCTTTAACCCTCCTATTGTATTGCTTAGTCACAGGCTACTAGTAGGAGGTAAGTTATACAAGAGCCAATTCTCTTTTTCCATCGGCTAAATCAAGATTTCCTCTTATGGCTTCACTGTTGAGATCTTGATCGACCAAGTTGGATTTCATGGTTGGCAGACCCTCCTTAAGTGGGATGAACACCTCTATCCCATAGACCAAAGCAAAGGGTGTTTCCCTCGTCGATCACCTGGGTATTGCTCGGAATGCCCAGAGAACGTGGAGGAGTTGATCAACCCATGCGCCCTTTATTTTTTCCAATATCTTTTTTATTTTATCGAGGACTATCTTGTTAGAAGATTTTACTTGTCCGTTGCTTGGAGGGTAGGCCACTGAATTGTAGTTTACCTAATACTGTGCTCGTCGTAAAAGCTTTGAAAGAGGTCGCTCTCGAACTGAGTTCCATTATTTGTGATGATAATATAAGGGATTCTAAACCATGTTATTATGTTCTTCCATATAAACTTGGTCATATTGACATCTCTGATGTTTGCCAAAGGTTCCCCTTCAAACCATTTAGAGAAGTCGTTTATGCCGACCAATATATACTTTGTACTGCCATATGCAAGGGGTAACGAGCCAATGATGTCAATCCCTCACTGGGCAAAAGTCCAAGGACTTGTCAGGAACTTGAGGTTTCTGTCCGGTTGATGTACCAATGACGAGATGAGCTAATATTTCTTTTATTTTTGAATATATGCAACAACGTCCTTTTGCACATATGGCCACCAGTAACCCTCTTTCATTGCCCTAAACGATAATGACCTTCCCCATGCATGTCTCCCATATATCCCCTCATGAAGATCGTATAGGGTGTGCTCAACGTTGTTTGGGTGCACGCATTAGAGGTAAGGTCCTAAAAAAGAGCTTCGAAAAATCTTCTTATATGTCGCTACATGGAAACGATAATATTTCACCCATATTTTATATGCTTCCTTTTATTAACTGATAGGGCATTTTCCTTTAGGTATTGCACGATTGGATCCATCCAATTCGGAGTATTATTAGTTAAAATAACCTGATTGGCAAATTTTCCTTTGTGATGCTGGGTTAGTCGAGGTATTCCACTTCAATTGTCTATTTTAAATTCCTCTAAACAGCTGAAACGAGTGTGTCCAGTGCGTCTGTGTGACTACTGTTCCCTATTAGAAATTATTTCACTTGTACATGCTTAAATTGGGCGAACAAGTAATGGGCTTCTTCAAATAATGCGTCCATGTGCTCATCCCTATCGTTGTAGTTTCCTGATATCTTATTTGATACCATCCTTGAGTCGCAGAAGACATCAAGGTGATGGGCTAATAAAGAGAGTGCTTTTCGTAATCCATCGAGCAAGGCTTCGTACTCAACTTTGTTGTTGGAGGCTTTGAATCCCAAGCAAATTGCCTGCTCGAGAATAGTTTTCTCTATGGACACTAGTACTATCCTAAATCCTGCCCCCTTAAAATCTGAAGCTTTGTTAATATATAGTGGCCATCTACTACTTTTTTTGGTAGGTTCTTTACTTCCATTAGGAGTCTCTACTATTCTTGGTCATTGGAAAATTTAGCGATGAAGTCTGTTATGACTTCTCCTTTGATTGAGGTTTTAGGCTGAAATTGGATTTCAAACCTTTCGAGTTATATTAACCACTTGGACATCCATTCATATAGGCCAGCCTTATTGAGCATTACTTTCAGAGGGAAGAAGGTTAGAACAATGATAGTGTGGGCCTTAAAGTAATATTTCAACTTCCTGTAGGCTATCACCAGTGTATATGCAAGATTTTATAATGGTAGGTATCTTTTTTCAGCATTGATCAATGTTTTTCTTACATAATAAATTAGAGTATGAACCTCATTTTCCTTATAAACTAAGGCTAAATTTATAGGGTTGTTGAACACTGCTAGATATAAGGTCAAAGGACCTTCATCGTCTAGAATAGTCAGTAATGGTGGTTTGCTCAAATAGCTCTTTATTTCTTTAAGTTCCCTGGTGCATTCGTTATTCCATATTTCCTTAATTCCTTTCCTAAGTACTTGAAAGAAAGGTTGGTGTTTCTATGAGGACCTTTATATAAAGCGGTTGAGAGCAGCTAGCATGCCAATCAACTTTTGTATCTCGCGTATAGTTTTGGGGGGATGCACCTTCCTAATAGCTTTAATCTGGTTAGGGTTTGCCTCGATACCTTTTTGACTGACTAGGTATCCAAATAACTTTTTTGATTGTACCCCAAAGGAGCACTTCACTACGTTTAGTTTCATCCTGTAGTTACGAAGGACTTCAATTTTTTTTGCTAGATCTACAAAGTGATCTCCCTTCTTTATGCTTTTCACGAGCATGTAATATATATATATACCTCCATCGTGTCTCCTAAGTTCTCTTTGAACATATTTATCACAAGTCTATGTTAGGTCGCCCTGACCTTTTTTAATTCGAATGGCATCAGCTTGTAACAATACAGCCCCAACATGATGATGAAGGAAATATTTTCTTAGTCAGAGACAAACAATATGATTTGATGGTGCTCAGAGTTGGCGCTGATGGAGCTCATAAGTTAATGATTAGCGATGGTGCCGACTAACTGATCTATCTTGGGAAAAGTAAAACTATCCTTTGGGCATACACAATTCAGGTTAGTGAAATCTATGCAGAAACTCCACTTTTCATCGCTTTTCTTCATGACTACTGGGTTTGATAGCCACTTGGGGAATTGAACTTCCTTTATAAATTGTGCCTCCAGAAGTGTCCCCACTTCCTCCTCGATATATTTGGCCTTCTTGGGCGTGATTCTTCGTACCTTTTGAATTAATAGTGCATGTAATAGATCCATGTAGAGCTTTTGACACATCACTTCTGGATTTATTTCTGGCATGTCATATGGTCGCCAGGTAAATACGTCTTGGTTGCTTTTGAGGAAAATAACCAACTCATTTTTTCTCTTCTTTCGTTAATGAACTGTTGATCAAGAAATTATTTTTAGACTTATTGTCGTCAAACGTTACCTCCTGAAGAGGTTCCATAACATGATCGATAAGGGCAATTCTAGTTTCCTCAATACCAGGCTGCCTATGCTTTTGCTGCTGTTTGAAGGGTATGGAGCCTTCCTTTGGCTCTGTGTCTTTTTATTTCTTCTTGTCTTGCTTAGGTCGGATGGCTGCTATAAAATATTTTCTAGCCAATGCTTGGTTCCCCCATATTTCCAAGATTCCCTTATTAGTGATGCATTTTATCTTTTGGTGGCAGGTAGATGGTACAAACCTCATGGCATGCAACCACCTTTACTGAGGATATCATTGTATGGGGAATCTGTATCTACCATGAGGAACTCAATTAGCTTAGAGATTCTTCTTACCCAGACAGGGAGAACTACCTTCCCTAGGGGAAAAATAATCATTTTCTTAAAGCTAACCAAAGGAACAGTAGTTTCCTGCATGTCTTTTATACGCACATCTTTCCTCCTGCTTTCTTGTTTGCTGATAAGCCCCCAAAACTGTATATTTTATACCCCGAATAGATGTATTTTAGTTACTAATTCTCGGCAATATGGGTCTTATGTGCTTAAATGTTTATCTTGTAGGTCAAATGTCCGTTTGCGGTGTCAAAAGCTATATATCAACGCAAATGCGCGTTGAATAGAGCTAAATACCCTTGTCCCTAAACCTACCTAAACCCTGTCCCGAGCCGTGTGCGTTTGATTTGTTCCCTTTCGTATTTTATATTTTTTTATGATTTTTAGTTTGAGTCGTTTTATTTTTAGTATTTATTTTTGATTTATTTAGTATTTTCTAGGTTTTGTTTTCTATTTAATCTTTATTAGTATAATTTTATTTTATTTTGATTTTGATTTTTATTAGTTTTTAGTTTTTATTAGGATTAGATTTTTTTCGGATTTCATTTATTTTTTAGTTTTATTAGATTTTACTTTTTTAGAATTTTAGTTTTAATTTTATAGATTTTTATTTTTAATTGAGTCTTTGTTTTATTTTTAGAATAGGAATTTAATTTTTAGATTTTTAGTTTTAATAGTTTTATTTTTTTAGTTAGTTAGTTAGTTTTAATTTTAAAGGTCCAAAATAAACACACACAAACAAATCCCATACACTATCCAACACCTAAACACTACCTCACCCTCATACTACCACCCTACACCCTCCTACACCCAAACCCCTCGCCTTCTTCTTCAACCTCCCATCACCTACCTCTTTCTCTCTCCTCTCAACCAAAACTCCATTAATATCCTACTCCACCATAACCAAACACAACCACCCTTACACCACCAACAACCTCACCAGCCCCGTCCCTACCCGGAGCTCCGGCTACGGTCAGACGAACCCGCCGTCGACCTCTAATCACCCACCATCGCCTGCGTTCAACCCCAAGCGGCACCCCACACACCTCAGGCCAAAACCCAATTTCCATCTCCGGCCCGAAACCGGCGACGCTCAGCAGCAAAACCGCACGTCCGATAACCCACTGACGAACTCGCCGACTCCGGACCTATTTAAAACCGACGGCACCTATCCGACCGCCGCTGCCGACCCATTATCGACCAACCTTACCCCTTCCGGCCTGACCCGAGTCCGATCCAACCCATACCCGTAACCCACCAACCTTGTACCTCATTTTCCACAAAGACCAAAATCGTGAGCTTCCAAAACCACAAGACAAAAGCCAAACCACTTAAACCCCATGTGCCAAATATCCCATTTAAAACCCATTTTACCTCTTTTTTCAAAACTATCCCCAACTAATATACCCAAAATACCCCATAAACCAAATCTGATTTTATTCTCACCACCTCACTTCCCACATGACCTCACACCTAACCCATGCACATGTGTGCATAATTCCCTAAACACCCTCATCTCAACACCTTGCACACCTCTTACACATTAAACCTACCCAAATTACCCCCATGCTCCATACCTACTATTTAAGGAAGATGAAGACCATTTTGATAGAGATCTCAAACTTAATTTTTACACCTTGTGTGATAAAATTCTCTACACCCCTCTTTAGAGAGTATTTGCATTTTTAGCAAATATCTTAATATAGAGGTGTGTAGTGAAATTTATCTCTAGGATAAATTCAACCCCACCCCTCTATAATGAATTTTTGTATTTTTAGCAATTATTTCAAAATAAATTGATGTAGTTGAATTCATCCCTTATGGGAGGTAAATTCTAATCCATTCCTTTATGTTGAGATTTTGCATTTTTAGCAATTATCTCAATATAAATTAATGATCTAGAATTTATTTCTTTGGATGAGTTCTAATGTATAATTTTATAATGTTAGGATTTGCATTTTTAGCAAATCTCTTTTATTATTGAATTGTCCATTATGTATTCATCCACCATCCTTTTTATTTTTATTTTGTAATTTTTATTTTAGATTCAATAAATACATGAGTGAGGGATTGCAATTGAGAGATTGTTGATGTAATTGAAGATTCCATTCCAATTCAAGGCTTAAATGGGTTTGATCTATTCCTCTCTTATTACTTTTATTTTAATCATCTCACGTTTCATTTATTTATCTTATATTTTTTTTGGATGATGATTATTGAGGGTTAATCTCCCATTCATGGGATGTATTTTGATGCCCTCATGAGTCCAATTTAGTTATTTTACTTTTTAGCACAAATTTGTTTATCTCACTTTTCTAAAATTAACTTTTACTTCTTAATTAGTAGTTATAAAAATTAGTATAGTTAGTTAGTTAAAACAAAATCCCTTGAAAAGTCCATAAAAAATATAAATATAAAAAAAATAAAAAAAAATAATGAAGTGAATTATATTGATTATCCTTTCTTTTTTAGCATGTTCACACGTTAGATTTGGATTGATACCTCACTTACCATTATACTCTAGTTTTGTCTACTTTTATAGGTTTGTGGAGATTTTTGATGGAAAGAGAAGTTACACAACGACAAATACAATAGAGACATCAATTTTTTCATCAAATGGCGCCGTTGCCCATCTTTGGAGCTCGACGTGCTCGAGAGGATTTCCAAATTTTGTGATTCACTTGTTTTGCATTTTTTTCCCTTTTTCGTACCCTTTTTATTATTATTTTACAAGGCTTGTATTTAGGATTTTATTACGTTGCTTGTATTGCAGTGTATAGAGACACCATTTAATTTTCATTTTAAATTTGTAATAATTGAAGAAAGTTTGATAGGAAAACCGTACAAGGTAGAGAGAGGGCGTCCATTGGCGAGGATTTAGAAGCCTCTCTACTTTGCGTTGGTAGGACTCCCAGGGACGACTGAGATAGGCGTGATCTCCCCCCGGTCGACTCAAATTTTTCGGCACCCCACGGTGTAAAAACCGTGGGAGGTACATCTCTTGAACCTTCGTGCCTCTCCTGTTAGCGAGTCAATTGTTTTGTGTGCTCTTATTTGATTTTATTCTCGCATTTATTTTCGAATGGTGTGATGAATTAATTGACTAAGGCCTACACCCAGTCACTCACGAGAAGGGATTTCATCACCCGACTCACTCGCCTACCAATTGCGTGCTACCCTAGCCATCACTAAATTTAAAATCATTCAACTAGGTAGCCCAATAGGAGAAATTTTTGCAAAGGCGATCACTCATATAATTCCGTAATTTTTATCGCCCGCGGACTTAATTAAAATTTGACTACTCCTTTCACTAAATTTGAAGATAAATTGGCTATGTGCTAGTTAAGATTTCTTCTTGACTTCTGTGTGTCCAATTCAATTTTTTGGTAGTCGAGTTTTAGTGAGTTCGTGCAAATTCAAAGAGTCCACCTATCCTTTCCACTCTTTTCTTCCAAAAAAATCCAAAAATATTTTTTTTCCTTGGTTTTGTCCCAAAAAAAAAAAATCCAAAATATTTTCTTCCTTTCATTCTCTAAAAATCCCAAAATACCCCTTAGCCCCATGTGTGCCATGCATCAACTATAAAAGAAGACTCAAGTTCCCATTTGAGGGGAGATCATATCATAGAAAATAGAGAGAGATAGATAGAGTAGAAAATAAATTAGGTAGAGAAACATTTTGTAAATAGTTTTAGTTTTATTTTTTTTAGAGATTTTTGAGAAGAAATTTCGTATGAGATTTAATTGAGTGGATATTATTGCAAACTACTTGGATACTCAATTAAGAGGGTTGTATACTTCAAATTAGAGGATTGGAGTCATTTAAATTCAAGAGATTGGTTTGATTGTTCTTCTCTTTCCTCTTTTATATTAAATGCCTATTAATTATTTGATTATCATGCTTTGTATTATGTTAGACTAAATTCCCTTTCAAGGGGTGGTGGTGAACCCTTATTTGATGTTATTTTAGTTTAATTAGTTTGATTACTTGAAATTTTTCTTTGAATGTTAGTTTTGATCCCTCACCCTTAAATTTACGCCTCGAGAGAGGGTAAATGATTTTCGAGAGAAAATCAAAATTCTAGTTATAATACCCATTTTAGATTCCAACTAGAGATAGGGTTTTCTTAAGTGGGTATTATTACTTGAATTTCAACTCTAAATTTATTTTCTAAGATTTACATAAATTTTAATTAATCGATCCTAGCGGGTGATTAATAAAAAGGAGTGTAGATCTATTTTCTAGAGTTGTGGGGTGTTAAGCTTAATTTTTTAAAAGGTTACTATTAAAATTACATTTGCAACGAGAGTTGATTTGTAAGTTTGATATTAATTTGGGAGAATTCAATTAATTGATTAGAATAGCTAAAAATTTTGGTGTAATCCCACTCCTTGATTGTTCTCACATTTACTTACCTCATTTATCTCATATTTTAGTGTTAGACTTTATTTTCCATTTTAGTCACTTTTTAGTTTGTCATTTTATCTTTCATTTTAGTTTAGTGCTATTTCACCTCACGTTACCTACTTGTTTTAATATTTGAAAAAGCTAAAAAAAAATAGAAAAAGCAAAAGCCCCAAAAGAAAATAAAAATTGAATTACAATTGAGTTTGTCTATAGCTTACCCCTAGATGTGGATCAATACCCCTACTTACCTCTACACTTGAGTTTGTTATATATTTGTAGGTAAATTGTGGTTTTGATTGACTTGGCTTTCAACAACGATACGCAAAAAACATAGTTATCAAATGTCGCCGTTGCCATTCTTGGGAGCTTGAAGCACTTGGAGCGGATTTCAACTTGTAGTTCATTTATTTTTTGCACTTTATTATTTTTTTTTACCATTTTTATATTTTTATAAGGCTTGTATTAGGTCTATTTTATCCTTGCTTGTATTGCGGTGCATAGAGACACCTTTATTTTTCATTTTAAAAACTGTAAAAATCGAAGACAAGCGTGATAGGGAAATCGGACAAGGTAGAGAGAGCGTCCAAAGGCGAGGAAAAGAATCCTCTCTACCTTGGGTCGGTAGAACTCCCGGGGCCGACTGAGATTGGCGTAATCTCTCCCAGGTCGAATCATATTTTTCGGCACCCCACAACCTAAAAATCATGGGAGGTACATTTCTAAACACTCGTGCCTCTCCTATTAGCGAGTCAATTATTGTGTGTGCTTGTGTGCTCTTACGTGATTTTATTCTCGCATTTATTTTCGAATGGTGTCATGAATTAATTGACTAAGACCTACAACCGGTCACTCACGAGAAGGGATTTAATCACCCGACTCACTCGCTTACCAATTGTGTGCTACCCTAGCCATCATTAAATTTAAAATCTATTAACTAGGTAGCCCCATAGGAGAAAATATTGCAAAGGCGATCACTCAGATAATTACGTGAATTTTTATCGCCCACGGACTTAATTAAAATTTGACTACCCCTTTCACTAAATTCAAAGATAAAAATTGGCTATGTGCTAGTTAGGATTTCTCCTTGGTTTGTGTGTGTCCAATTCATTTCTCAACAATCGGTTTTAGTTAGTTTGTCCCAAATTTTTGAGTCCATATTTCTCACCACCTTTTCTTTCAAAAAGATCCAAAAATATTTTCTTTCATTTTTATAGAAAAATTCAAAAATATTTTTCCTTTATTTTTCACAAAACTCCAAAAATATTTTCTTCCATTATTTTTAGAAAATCCAAAAATATTTTCTTTCCTTTTGAAAAAAAATTAAAAAACTCCAAAAAATATTTCTCTCCACATGGACGAAGAACGTCCCTTACGAGACTACTTTGGTCATTTCCAATTGACACGAGACACATGTGAGAGTGCTCCTGAGCCGTCTCTTTATGATATCCTTAGTGGTCTCACCTCTCTCACGAGTACCGTAGATACTCTTAACCCATCTATGCACGCACCTCATTTTTCATCACCCTCGGTGTCAAGTGTCGACGTGTCGCATACCTTGTTGTGCACCCATTATTCTTATGCCGATCACATGTTCCATGAGTGACCATACTTTTCATATTCTGAACCCACCATGGAACGTGTGTATCCATATGACATTGTTTCGAAACCCACCTCGGCCTACTATCGCGATGTATCTAATCTCGAGTTGTGTGAGTACCCCAGTTTTTCATGGAGGCCTGATCACCCTTTCACGCAATACGAATCCCAACCCGATGTTGAGGATCCTCACACATTCCAACAGTCGTCATGGCAACCTTGTGCACCCGTTCACGATCAGTTCCCTCACTACGCACCCAACGTTTATCAACCAATTGTCCATCACGAAAGCGATCCTTTCGTGTATGATGAACTTGGTCCCACTCCACACACTTCATTTGAGTATTCTCCGTACAGTCCCGTCCATAGCGAGTTGTGTCCACCTCCACCACTGCCACCACCCGTCACTCCACCACCACCATCCACATTCGCTCTCGAAAAGGTTCATACTCGAGAAAGAGCAAGCCACTCAAATCCAAAATGACGCCGTCCCACGGCTTGAACAATGATTAAATGAATTGGAGTGTGCGAGAGAGTCGGACATTCTTATGGCTCCACCTATCGTTGCACCCGAGTGTGATGATGTTGTGTCCTCTTGTGACACGGATTTTGAGTGTGACCAACCATACCACCCCTAGAATCTCGAAGTTGAGACCATTCCATGGTTCGGGTCCCAAGTCGACAATTGTGTTGACTTACCTTTCATTAGTGAGCCTGATCACATTCCACCATATCCAAATGAATCTATCATTGCGGTTCACACTCCCGTCATATCCAAAGATATGCCCGAGCTTTTACCTTATGCCTGAATTTCATATGTCTCTGACATGCCCATATCTTTTAGGTTGGCTCCGGCTACGAGTGCTCACCATTTTCTCAAGATTGAATCCATGATAGTTCCTACCTATCCAGATATGGATGATGTCCCACCATGCATGGATCCCTTTGAGCCTGATATTTCTAGTGATTCCTCTATCTCTGATCTTGGTGCCTCGTCTTACCCACCCACCACATTCCCCGATGCTACTCTTATGGAGAAGTTGACAACTCCATCTTTAAAAACCACACTCCCTTGTGAATATTGCTTTACTCCTCCCAATGAGTGTGTGTCTCCAACGTTTGAGTTGGATCATCTTCCCCTACCATTTATCCCACCCGATCCACCATTTATTGCACCCGACCCACCCATTGTCCCACCACCTAGTTCGGATCTTGATTTTACACAGTTCATGTTTCCATCTACATTTTTAGATCCTCACCTGAAACCATCCTCCACCACCCATGAGAGTATATGTGGTGCTACTATCCACTTCCGTGACATCGATCTTGTTCCTCCATGCACACCACTTCCTTATGGTGTTGATTTTTCCCATCGACAGCTCCCTGGCGTGTTACGGCGTGACCATTATCATCGCCCATTCATAGAACGGTCGTGTAATTTCTCCGAGGCCTAACCCATTCCACTTACCAAACCCTTTTTCCTTCCCATAGAATTAGAGCACCATGCTTATAGGGCCGTTGTTGCCCTCACCTTTAAGCTTAATAAGGCCCGTGATCGATGCTTAATCACCCATGCCTTTCTCACCTTCACCCTAATACCCACCCTCCCATAGTCCACCGATGCTTTGTATCGTGTGATGCACTTTTCCATACAGGTGCATTGACCATTTTAGCCTTCATCCAACAAGACTGACACTTTAGTTTTGTTTGGGCCTGATTTTCATCACCCAATTTTTTTGCCGCCCCGCGCTTTCATCGATCTTATATTTAGGGTGAGAATGGTTCGGTCTGGCTGAAGACATTAAACTTAGCGCTACTGGGAGGCAGCCCGCATTTTTTATACTAGTCTCATCCTGTTTGGGGGTGGTGTTTCACATCACCCTATGCTTTACCATGTTATGCACTTGTACACATTTTTTTTATCTCAATTTTTCTTCAGGTTTATTCTCGGCTTCATCTGTCCACTTCATTAGCGGTTGATTTTGGTAATCTCTTTCCTACCTTATGCTCTCAATTTTAAAAATCATTTTACTTAACATCGAGGACGATGTTCCTTTTTATTCGGGGGTGGGGAATTTTATCAAAATCGTACCTCTTTTGATTTTTTTTTTATTTTTGAACCTGATTTTTAAATTTCGTGCAGTTTCTTTCATCTCACTCATTGATGTGAATTTTCAATCATCCATCTTTTAAAGTCTAGGAATCAAGCTAGAGAATATTTTTTCTAAATAGCTTATGTAATACATAATAAGGCATTTTGCACCATGAATTTCTAAGACTTAACAAAATTTGCGCACTTATCACGTCACTACGGTTAGAGTTGAAGAGTACTATAATTCTCAAGAGAACCTTGAGGATCACTAGTGGAGACTTTAGTTTGTGAGATTCATGCCTTTCACCCTTTCAGAGTGTTTTACGCAATCTCCGAGTCACAAGTTGATTCAACTTCATTTGGGTCCGCACTTAATTGTTGTATGATCTCACTATTCTTCAATTTTTGGCTTAATCACTGAGAATGACATCTTTTTCGAGTCGTAAGAAACACGTGTCTTGAAATTTTTCCCGAATACTAGAGTTTCATCCATACACCTACCACTTTTCCATATCACATTTTCGTTCTTCCATATATTCCCCACACCATCCATATACATAACCCACACCGTCACCTATCATGTCCATATCATATTTCATTTTCAAATAAAAGAGTGTTGATTCCAAATGTTAAAGGTCTTCAGTGTTGGTTTGAAAAGTGAGAGCAAAAAAAAAAAAAAGAGAAAAACATAAAAATAGCAAAACTAGAAGAAAAAAAATAGAAAAGAATATAGAGAAAAAGAAAAGAAAAAGCGAAAATAATAGGAAAGAAAAGAAAGAGAGTTTGTAGTTAGTTTTTGTGTAATAAAGACATTTATGCCTAAAGTGCTATACACTCTCTCAAATCGCATATCCATCCATCATTCATCCGCACTCATCACCTTCCTACCTCATACCACATTTCCCATTTCATTTTCCCCCTCACCCATATACATCCATCTTTCCCCTAGGTGTTCGGGCAAATGCAAGTCAACGTGGTGAATAACTCGACATTCTCACTATAGTGATTAACATTTCTTTCATGAGATCATTTTTCTTTCTATAGGTACGTTCTTTCTTATGTGTGTGTGAGACGTTTGAACCTGCTCACATTTACTCACCTCCTCACACACAAGAGCGATACACTTACCCTAATCTCGAGATTTCGATTGAGAGAGTTATATCCAGTGAGATTTTGAAGTTGAAGCGTTGATTCCGAAAAGGCAATCTAGGAATTACGCTTATGATACTCGATCCGTTTTGACTGATTCACACTACACACGTTGAGTTCTAGGAAGGATGTGCCTTGATCATTTACTTAGCTAAACTTTTTACACATTCTAACTTGTATTTCTAAAAATATTTTTCTTGTGATGGATTGTGATTATTCTACGTCTAATAAGAGATTGACTACCTTTCAATAAATTTTAGCAAATAAGAATTTTGTGGATATATTCCCTGTAAACCCTCACGAGACACAATTCGTCCTATAGGGCAATCTATAGGTTTAAAGGCTTGTTGCACATGCTAAGTGCATTCGCAAGTGCCCTCGAAAGTGATACACTTTTGGTTCCTTATCTTTCTCTTTCTCTCTATTGCTCGAGGACTAGCAACGCTGTGTTTGGGGGTGGTGTGATAAGCACCCAAAACTGTACATTTTATACCCCGGGACGTATTTTAGTTGCTAATTCTCGGCAATATGGGTCTTATGTGCTTAAATGTTTATCTTGTAGGTCAAATGTTCGTTTGCGGTGTCAAAAGCTATATATCAACGCAAATGCGCGTTGAATGGAGCTAAATACCCTTGTCCCTAAACCTACCTAAACCCTGTCCCGAGCCGTGTGTGTTTGATTTGTTCCCTTTCGTATTTTATATTTTTTTTAGATTTTTAGTTTGAGTCGTTTTATTTTTAGTATTTATTTTTGATTTATTTGGTATTTTCTAGGTTTTGTTTTCTATTTTTCTATTTTATCGTTATTAGGATAATTTAATTTTGATTTTGATTAATTTTTAGTTTTTATTAGGATTATATTTTTTTAGGATTTCATTTATTTTTTAGTTTTATTAGATTTAACTTTTTTTTAGAATTTTAGTTTTAATTTAATAGATTTTTATTTTTATTTTTGTTTCTATTTAGTTTCATTTTTAATTGAGTCTTTGTTTTATTTTTAGAATAGGAATTTAATTTTTAGATTTTTAGTTTTAATAGTTTTATTTTTTTAGTTAGTTAGTTAGTTTCATTTTTAAGGGTCCACAATAAACACACAAATAAATCCCATACACTATCCAACACCTAAACACTACCTCACCCTCATACTACCACCCTACACCCTCCTACACCCAAACCCCTCGCCTTCTTCTTCAACCTCCCATCACCCACCTCTTTCTCTCTCCTCTCAACCAAAACTCCATTAATCTCCTAACACCATAACCAAACACAACCACCCTTACACCACCAACAACCTCACCAGCCCAGTCCCTACCCAGAGCTCCGACTAGCGTCCTACGGTCCGATGAACCCGCCGTCGACCTCTGATCACCCACCATCACCTGCGTTCAACCCCAAGCGGCACCCCACACACCTCAGGCCAAAACCCGATTTCCATCTCCGGCCCGAAATCGACGACGTCCAGCAGCCGCCTGCTTTAAAAATCACCTCCGATAACCCATTGACGAACCCGCGGTCTTTGGACCTGTTTAAAACCGGTGGCACCTATCAGACCATCGCCACCGACCCATTGTCGGCCAACCTTACCCCTTCCAGCATGACCCGAGTCCGATCCAACCCATACCAGTAACCCACCAACCTTGTACCTCATTTCCCATTTTCCACAAAGACCAAAATCGTGAGCTGCCAAAACCACAAGACAAAAGCCAAAATCAAATAATTAAACCACTTAAACCCCATGTGCCATATATCCCATTTAAAACCCATTTTACCCCTTTTTCCCAAACTACCCCCAACTAACTCATTTAACCCATACACCCAAAATACCCCATAAACCAAATCTGATTTTGTCCTACCACCTCACTTCCGACATGACCTCACACCTAACCCATGCACATATGTGCATATTTCCCTAAACACCCTCACCTCAACACCCTGCACACCTCTTACACAATAAACCTACCCAAATTACCCCCAGGCTCCATACCTACTATTTAAGGAAGATGAAGACCATTTTGATAGAGATCTTAAACTTAGTTTTTACACCTTGTGTGATAAAATTCTCTACACCCCTCTTTAATTAGTATTTACATTTTTAGCAAATATCTCAATAGAGAGGTGTGTAGTGAAATTTATCTCTAGGATAAATTCAACCCCACCCCTCTATAATGAATTTTTGCTTTTTTTGCAATTATTTTAAAATAGATTAATGTAGTTGAATTCATCCCTTATATGAGGTAAATTCTAATCCATTCCTTTATGTTGAGATTTTGTATTTTTAGCAATTACCTCAATATAAATTAATGATCTAGAATTTATTTCTTTGGATGAGTTCTAATGTACAATTTTATAATGTTAGGATTTGCATTTTTAGCAAATCTCTTTTATTATTTAATTGTCCATTATGAATTCATCCACTATCCTTTTTATTTTAGATTCAATAAATACATGAGTGAGGGATTGTAATTGAGAGATTGCTGATGTAATTGAAGATTCCATTCCAATTCAAGGCTTAAATGGGTTTGATCTATTCCTATCTTATTACTTTTATTTTAATCATCTCATGCTTCATTTGTTTATCTTATATTTTTTTTGGATGATGATTATTGAGGGTTAATCTCCCATTCATGGGATGTATTTTGATGCCCTCATGAGTCCAATTTAGTTAGTTTACTTTATAGCACAAATTTGTTTATCTCACTTTTCTAAAATTAGCTTTTACTTCTTAATTAGTAGTTATAAAAATTAGTATAGTTAGTTAGTTAAAAAAAATCCCTTGAAAAATCCATAAAAAATATAAATAGCAAAAAAATAAAAATAAAAATAAAATAATCAAGCGAATTATATTCATTATCCTCTCATTTTTAGCATGATCACACCTTAGATCTGGATTGATACCCCACTTACCATTATACTCAAGTTTTGTCTACTTTTATAGGTTTGTGGAGATTTTTGATGGAAAGAGAAGTTGCACAACGACAAATACAATAGAGACATCAATTTTTTTCATCATTTGCCCCTCTTTATCCTTGTTTTTAGACTGCCTTTGTCAGTCTCCATCCTAACCAACTTTGGTCACCGTATATTTAACCTTGACGTATTTTTCGATCCTTGCCATGAGGCCACTGATTGTAATGGCCTCCCTCTTTGTGAGGGAATGGTAAAGCATGGAACTTCTCGGTAGACCAATTTTGGAGGATAACACCTCGACTTGCTCAGTGCATTCCTCTACCTCCTTGTACACCTCCCAGTACCTTCTGGCATACTCACAGAGTGTTTCCTAGGGTTTTTTCTTCATCGTCAGAAGTGAATCTATCTGCTTGGGATGGGTGCTACCGGTAATGAATCTAACTATGAATGATTCGTCCAGTTGCTTGAAGGAGACTATCTATTGGTGTGGAAACTTTTCAAACCACTCCTGGGCTGTGTATTCAAGATTAGAGGAGAATATTTGGCACATCAATCCTTCATTAGTGTTATACGTTGTCATCGCCTGATGATATTACCTGATGTGATCAGTGGCATCAATTTTCCCATCATAAATTCTGAATTTCGGGGGAGAAAACTTTTTAGGAGGCTCAAACTCTTTTATCAATTGACTATAAGGTGATTTCATCTGACATACGCTGCTATTCTAGAGAGATACTTGGTAGTGCTAACCCCTTGATGGACTGGGTGTCTATTTACCTCCCTACTGATAAAGTCATAGAGATCTGCATCTCCTACCGATCATTGGGATAAGGTCTCCCTTAAAGATACATCCGACGAGGAGAAAATTCCTTCTGTCGCTGAGTACTCCTTCCTCGATTGCGATCTCTACTTACCCGAGGGCTAAGAATTTGTGAGCGGCAGCTACACTTTCACTTCTTTTTGTGGACTTCCTTATCTAGATTCTCTCGATGTCACTGGATCATGGCATTCTTCTCCTATTTAAGCCTTTTGGTAGCCCTTTCATCTCAAAGGCACTTCTCATAGTTATTAAATGAGATTTGAGATCTAGTTAGATCATTCAACCTTATCACTGTTTAACGATCTATCCTCATAAGGACGATAATGAGCATCATAGGATTGGTAATACTAACTGATCTGGGATCGAACCCTTTGAGAGGGAGGGGTTAGTTGGTGACCCTCATGGTTGTCGTGATTTCTATGGTCATGGTGATGGCCCTATGGGTCTCTATAACTATGTTGTTGATAACCCTCCTGGTCATTGACATTCATATGATCTTAGTTGGGTGATTGAGACATCTCAAGAACTTAACTAGTGGAAAAGAACTCATATTGTTTCCCATAGGCGACGCCAATTATAGGTGGTAATTTCCTACAATGTTTGTATTTAATACGCACAATCTAAATTAAGAGAAGTGTTCAAGGATAAGGATAAAAAACACACAACACAAGATATACATGTTTCGATAACGTGCCTACGTCCACAGGGTTTAGGGTTTGTTCTTTAATTAACTTAGAAAACTAGTCGACAGAGTTATAGTACTGCTCGACAATACAATATCACACGACCCTCTTAATAACGGGCATGTTTATATTTATAAAGAAGCTTAGGAGAGTCCTAAGCTCCATTAACAACTATAGGTAGAAGTTCAGACCAATCCCTTATAAATTTGAACGGTTCCAAGTTATAGATACATGGAGTCTTCTATAACTTGGACTATTTATTAAATTGGTGTGCAAGAAGCTTGGAGGCTCGTGCTGAGCACGTCCAGGGAATGTGCTATCATAATTCTGGTCCCCACAATTGATATCTTAGTTCATGCATTAGGATATATATTCCACTGTTCTAAAAAACCCGCCTAGGCTCCGCCTAGGCACGCCTAGGCTTAAGGCTTGGGAGAAACGCCTCGCCTTATGCTTTTCACGCCTTATTCTTGGTAAAACCCTTAAGGCGCACTTTTTTCTAAAAACAACAATGCTTTAGTGAAACAATGTCGCCTTTTAGAGAATTTCTGTACAAACCGGACCATTATCTCATCCAACATAATCAAATAGTATTTTAATTTGCATATATTCAGACATATTTTTATGATATGTGAAATTTTTGTATTGTAATAGCCTTGTTATGGTTAAAAAATATTAAAATATATTAAAAAGGCCTAAACGCCTTTTCACGCTCTTTTACGCCTAGGCCCGCCTAGGCTTTTAAGGCTTAAGGCTTGGCCTCCACGCCTCAATCACGCCCCGCGTTTTTTAGAACCTTGATATATTCTAAATTTTTCAAATGATTTTATCATCACTTGTGTTGATCTTATTTGATATGATGCTAGATTTGAATGCCATATATTTTAATATATCCTATATCCTTGGTGTTTTTTATCCATGTTATTCCCCGCGCTTCACTATTAAATTTTGTGACCATATATCTTATATACTTACATTGCAACAATTTTAGGTGTCTAGAACTTGTGTTTACATTTCATGATTTTTAGGATTGCCATGTGAACACAATTCTATACTCATAACCCATATGGGATTTATATTATGTTTAGTATATAGTTAGTGATCCCACGTAAATCCTGATGATGATTTCTATATATTTGGCTTGCTATGTCATTATTGATCTTATGCTCCATTATACTTTGTATCATATGATTCATATCTCATATTACTTAATGCGCTTATTATGCTAATTTAACACATCATAGAATTTGTGTTCCCTAGTCATTTCATGTAGCTACATTTCTTATGTCCATTTTTTTGTATTTCTTGGTCACATCATCTCTCCTTGAAATAAATTTGCATCAAGGGAGAAAAGATTTGACTAAGGAAGAAAATGTTAAGGATGAAAGAAAAGCTAGCTAGAAGGAAGAAACAAGGAACATTTTGTTGAAATAGATAAATGCTAACACTATGTTACAAAGAGTTTTTATATGATAAATATATTATTGAGATTTCGGTGACACATATATATTTGGCCATACTTTTGACTTTATTATCTTTAATTCCTTATATATATTGTTACCATATATAATCAAATCCTAGCTTAACTTCCATCTCGATTACATAATGATTATATATATATATATATATAAATTTTAATTCGTAGATTATCTCTATTAAATTTACTTATTTAAAGATTTAATCACTATGTTATTAATTATGATAGTTCTTGATTATATTATCCTCACCTTTGTCCATTCCATGACAAAAAGGGTGAGAAAAATTCTCCTTCGTATGAAAGGAATGTTGATTATAAGACTCCCTCCATTGGGGAATATTCCCTGGAAAATGTTTTTTTAGGGGTGAAACTTAATTCAGGGGGAGAAAATTCTCTAAGGGAGAGATAGGATGATCAAGATTAGTATTATTATGATATTATGACTTAGTTTATATTGAAATTAAATGGTAATAGATAACTTATGGAATAAAATATATATATTTTACATCTTATTGAGATATTAACTAAACTTGATATATGATCTTTAGTAATTAGATGAACCATATATTAACTAAACTTGATATATGTAAGAGCACCAGTATGCCCAAAAGCTCTATAGGATTATATTGTCTTATCCCGTTCCAAAACATATTTGAGTCACAGTCTAAGTTGTTCCATAAAGCTTCATGTTCAAGACTACATGACTGGACTTCTTTGTCTTCATCCAAAAAGGTACCTCGTGCCATGGCCAATGAGATTGCTTCTTTTGGATAAAGGTAAAGGACTTAAAATGACTTAGTTTCACCACCCCTGTCTTGACATAACTTAACTTAAATTTTAAATTGAAAAATGTGTTAAAACTTTTGTGTGAGTTGGTTTGGACAATTTGAATGAATACACTATGCAATATACTTTTCTTATAGAAAAAAATGTTCATAAAAATTGCATTCTTATGTTTATATTTTTGAAGATACCTATATAGAGCACACCTAGAGTTTGCTTTCCGTGCTTTAGCTATATAAACCTTCATCTAGTTGGACTTGAATTTTGACAAAATATTTTTGTAATTAAGATTGTGTCCCGCCTATCGACGCCAAACTCTCTTTGGTCATCTACATCAAATGAGCTCTCGACTCGGTCCGTCATTCCAGAAAAGGTAAGTTTCATACTTTATGGCTTTTAGGATTTATTCTGTCACGTAGGACACGACACGACACCACATTGCATTTGCATTTCATTTATCATATCTTATGATAGTTCTAGGTTTCGTCATAATAATTTTTGTTTGAGTTCAAAATTTTAATTTGTAGTTTTTATAAGAATAAATATTTTGGTGAAAATAAATTTTTACATTAAATATTTTTTTAATAAAATTTACAGAATTAATTTTTTGAAGTTAAAAATAATTTTTTGTTATATTTAGAATATCTGCATATGTGTATGCATTATATCTGACATTATGTTTTGGTTCTATTTCTTTTTGCTATAGCCGACATGACCCACAGCAGGTCATAGTCTAAGCCATGCGGATATATATATATACTAGGGTGTACCCGTGCCGATGGCACGACAATAAATTTGTTCACGTGATATTTTGTACCTGTGCCGACGACACGGCTATAAATTTGTTCTCGAAATATTTTGTATTTTAAACGTGTCGCCAATAGTACAAATGTTCTTATAAAAAAATTATTTCTCTTTTCACACTTCATTTATTTTCTTATAAAAATGTTGAGGATGTTTCATAATAGTGATTAGGTTTCTGAATGTGATAACATGATTCGAAATGATACGACATGAAGACACGATAACTTGAATGATGCCAAACTGATCCAAATGGGCATAAAATGACATATTAGAAAAATGTTATAATAGAATTGTTTTATTAAAATGACATTTTTCCATAAATATAATAATTATTTTTTTATAATATTTTCTTTATAAAGTGCCTTTTTTAGAAATTAGTTTTTTTATTATAAAGTATCTTTTTATAAATAGATCTCCTAACACGATTAGGGAAACCCAAACCACCACCTAAATAGTTAAATTTCATGTGCTCGTGCCCATGGCACGAATACACAATTGTTACGATGCCTTTGTTTTTATTGCGCAACGTGTAATTGTTTAACACAAATGAAAAAAATTCATGTCATGTATTTCACATCAATTTATCTTCTATGCTTCTCATGCCACATCTCTGAAAGTGAAATTAAAATTTAGAGTGAATACCTTTGATCCCATAAAATAACAATATTTGTTATAAAAGGCTACACAATTGTATAGTTGTTGGGAAGAAATAACATTTCATAGAAAAATACATGAATGACAAAATGACCCACATGGACCTAATTGCACTTGCAATATATTAATCCCATTATCTTCATGGACATAATTGCGTCAACGGTACAAATTCTTCCAAAGAAAAATAAGGTACAATCAACTATATTTGTTTGAACTGTTTGATCAACTGTATTGAATGGAGGTGGGTATTTTACCCCTTTACATTGATCGTGCAAAATACTTAGTGCTGTGTCGGGGAGAGAACAGCTCCCGTTCGGGAGCCCAAATGCAGGACTCCAGTGCAGGATTATTTTGTGTATTTTTTTGTGTAGGTTACAAACATTTCAGTGCACTCCTGTAAAACAAATCATCTCAAAATAACACTTTTTGGTATTTTAAAAAAATGGATCAATTTTTTACCGTACTTAAGGTGATTAAAATACTGTCAAATATTGACCCATTTTTTTAAAATACCAGAAAATGTTATTTTGAGCTGATTTTTTTTTACAGGAATGCACTCAAATGTCTATAACTCACAAAAAAAATAAAAATACAAACTTTTTTTTTCCTAAAAATCATCCCGCACGGTTGAGCTCCTGTACGGGAGCCTGACTCGTGTTGGGGAATCTTAGTTTTTCATTCAAAAGTAAAAGACAGTTTTCAAAAAAGTCCACATGTGTTGAAAATCTTTGGAGTACTTTTGGGGGTATGGAGTATTTCATTGAGCCTTGAGCCCCCATGTCTCCAAAGTAAGACTCAGTTTTCAATAAAGTCCACGTGTTGAAAATCTTTGGAGTACTTTCAAATCTATGGAGTACTTTTGGATGTATGGAGTATTTACACTGAGACTTGTAGACCCATGTCTCCAATGCTTCAACGGGTCCTACTTATCTCATGCAATGTGCTCACATGTTCTACTAAGCTTTTAAATTGAGATGACACAAAAAGTACTTTTTGAGGCTCAAGACGATTTAAAAAAAAAATCAAACTAAATGACACCAATAGCTTTTGAGAAATTCTTGAACCACCAAAGATGGAACAAATGAAAAAATAGATAAAAATGTTCATTCACAAAATAAGACATTAATTTAAAAAAATAAAAAAATAGGATCAAGAACTTAAAAATGACTTAATTTGAACCATTTATAATACACACTAATTTAAGAGTCTCTTTGAATTTGAATTCAAGAGTCATTTAAATTTATATGATGGATTGAAAATTATATACAAAGAAGCCCTTTTGAAAATTAGGGAACAAAAAAACATTCAAACCAACACTCGTGTAAATCTCCTTAGAAGTTAGAAAACTACACCCATTCAATAACTCTCTTGATATCTGAAATCTTATATTGGGATGGTATTGGCATCTGCAAAAGACCTCTCTTGAGATCTGAGATATTTTAATTCACCAGATAAGTCTCAAATCTAAAAAATGGTACAACTCAAAAAGATAACCGAAGTCTCTATATGTAAAATATAAAAATCACCAGATAAGTCTCAATCAATAATTTTTTTATACCTACAGTATAATATATAAAATAAGTCAAATGTAAGTGCGAAAAAATGAAACCTCAACCAAGACAAAATATAAGACCATTACTCTGCCATACCAAATTGAATCACAATTTTTTTAAAGCACGTGTACATAGAATAATGAATAATGAACAATGATACATGTGTACATAGAATAATGAATCAACATCCATCCCACACAAAATTAATAAAAAAATAGGTATATACTGATAGAAACACGAAACCTTTCTAGCAGATTTGCAACCATACTTGTTTCTTCCCCTGCATAATCTCAGTTAACAAAATCTACATATAAATTAAAACATCAGTAAAATTTATAAAAAAAATCAATTTTTGGTGCGAATAAGAGATCGTCCATATGGTTAATAAAATTTATAGAGAGAGACAGACAAAGAGAGAGAGAGAGAGCTGTGGAGCTTACATTTGAGTCGCAACTCGTCAGAGATGGATGAAAAAATACCGAAGGTGAATGAAGATAACCAACCGGACATAAAGCACCTCAGAGAAACCGTTGCTGAAACTCCCCTGAAACAAAAAACAAATTGAAAGTCACAAAAAATCAAGTGAAAGCCCCAGGGATATGTAGAACCCTATAAGAAAAATTCAACCATAACAAAATCAATCTCTCTAACTATATTGAATTGAAACCCCCAAAAAAATCAAGATCTGGAAAATATGAAAAGTTGTGAGGAAGGCCGAGGTGGATGGAGGCGGAGAGACAGACCGTTGTGGAGGTCGGAGGTTGAGGGGTAGATCTGTGTTTAAAAACTGAGGAAGAGAGAGAGAGAGAGAGTATGGGAGGAATAATAGTGAAGATATCATGGAAAGAAAAAAGAGAGGTCTCGTACCTATGAGGGCCAAACTGGAAAAAATACTTGCATGCCCTCCAAACTCTTCAAGGGCGGAGAGACGGAGAGGAAGTGTGGTTGAGAGAGAAACGTACCAAAATCTAAGCTCATAGTCGTGACTCTGCCTCATTTATTCTTAGTGGGGTTGGTGAGATATTGAGAGGCTCGAGGTGTGATATGCACAGATATTGAAAGGCTCAAGGTCTGATATGTGGGAGCCAAGAGTCAAATTTCAAACGCCACGTGAACCATTAGATAAAAAGACTGATTATGTGCAGATTGTGTACACAGAACTCCAGCCACTCTACTTTGTGAGTTCCAATAAGAAGGCTGATAACCAAAGGATTTTAAGGGTGGCCAAGTGGGTATTGCAGTGTTCAACCGGAAATGAGAGTACATTGGTCATTGGTCAGCTGAAAATAAGACTCCTCCTATGCCATGTCATGAGTTTTATATGATGTGGCATGAACCTTGGTATGACATGGCATGAATAGTGAAAACCCCCTCCTGCTTTATTATATATATATATATATATATATATATATATATATATATATATATATATATATATATATATATATATATATATAATCTCTTAGCCTTAGCCGTAGACCTTAGCAGTGATGTTAATAGTTGGCGTGTTCCCCATATTTGTGCTAATTGGACCTTAGCTCTTTACTTTACACGATATTAGTCTATACATGTACCTGCCGATTTTACCAAACAGTAGTAAGGATATTAGCTGGTTTGAAAACCTTCGCCGAAAAACCTTACTTGACGTGACTATACTAGCAGGTTTGGTTCCTTTTAGCTGTTATAGATTTGACCGAGATTGGACCTTAATTATTTTTAAAAGCGACGTCGTTCCAGATTTTTTTTAACTTACAACGACAACATTTGTTTTAGTTAAAAACGGTGACGTTGTTGTAAGATCTAATATTTGTACACAACACACACTTGTTTCATGAAATTAATTTTTGTGTGTGAATATTTTGGTTGTATCTTGATTGTAAGATCTTGGATGTTTTTAAACATTTTGTTTTAAAACACATTTTTCAGAAAGAAGTTTATTAATATTCAGATATATCTTGTTTTTGGTTTAGAAAGTTAAACCTAAGATTTATTGAGGACGAATTTGAGAAGAATTAATATCTGGTCTGAATATTATTTTCTTGACTGTCTTAGACTGTTTTGGAATAATCTGTAATATTTGTAAAAATAGTCTTGACTAGGTTATTAGTTTAAACCCTGATTTAATCTAATATTAGTTTTCTGAAAAATAAGTTGTGTATATTTGACTTTGTGATTTTATTTAATATATTTGAAGTCATATTATTTCTGTGAATATGATTGCTTGGTCTTTGAAGTGATTTCAGGATTATTTGTGCGCATATTACTTAGAAATCACTCACTACACAACACTTATTCACTTAGACACTTTTTGATGTGTATATATTAGATCAACTCTGATTGTTCTATTTTATGTGAAAATAGAAAAGTAAAGTTTGCGAACATTGTGTTAAATCAAGAAATGTTGATTTAAACAAGAGAATATAACATAAGAGTTGTTGCTGATATCCAGGAGAAAGATATATTGTTGCATTGCATTCGGTTGTACCATTAAGTGTGGGTGTGTCATCTAGGACAGAACACCACACATAAATACTTCACTAAGAACTAGGACACAATAGGCACTGAGCCAACCTGCGCTAAAGAAGCTAGAGGGGAGGCTAAGACGTGAAGAAAGAAAAGTGAACAAGAGCTTCATTGTGAGGATAATTGCGGAAGAGCAACCATAGCGGAGAGGAGCTTGGCCTAGATAGGTAATAGCTTGTTCTGATTTATCTTGCTTTGAGTCTTGTTGAATGTTTGTATAATCGTTCCTATTTCGTTTGGTTTTAGTGGAAGTAGATTATGTTGAATCTTAGGAGAGTCCATCGCTTTTTCTGGGGAAGGGTTTTTGCGACGTTAAATAAATACCGCGTGCTTTACATTTTTCGCATACCACCTCACACAAAAAGTAGTTTTAAATAAATGGAAACTTACCTAAAAACTGAATAGGTTATTATTTTGTAAATCACCTAGATTTAACAAAGATAATAATTTGGACTTTTAATTGACTTTGAAAATTGAATCTGCTTTTATAAAGTTAACAATTCAAGAAAAGTGTAAATTGGTCCCTCCTAGAATAACCGGTAAAACTCGTAGGTAAATTGCGTTTAATCGGCAATTGTTTACTTCCGCACATAGTCTTTTGCACATCGTTATGTGCTTTTAATTTTAAGTATGAGTGTTCTTGGTTGAGAACAAACATAATTATAGTGTTTTGCCAAAAAAAATATCAAACTCTTGGGTAAAAAATACTCGTTCAGAATTTATAGAAACGACCGCGACCTGCCTCGCCACATCGATGGTTTTCATTATCGCAACAAAATTCTATCACTGATGCTCTTACCCAAGTCCAAATTCTCCATAACTTCGCGTGGCCTAGATCACCATAGGTGCATTCCAGTGATGAATTTCCTCGTTGCAGTAACACTGCAGATCTAGAGTAAAGGCAATTTTTCATAAAAGATTGCATTGTAAAACGTGAAGATTCTCTTTTGTAACTGCATCTTTTGTTGTTCTTGATAAGCTACCTATTTTTATGGTTGAGAATGAGTTAGACGGTTTGAAAGCTTGTTACCACAAGTTTGGAAAACTCACCTATTTTGTTCATCCTCTTCCTCATCACAAAATAAGGTTGAAAAGGTTTAAGGTTTTCATTATTTTATCAAGCTAAAGAAATTTGATTTTCTAAATAGCAAGCAGCTTCTTCTTATTTTTGAGATATCCATTATTATCATTTTACTTTAAAGTTATTTGAAGTTTGATTACCTTCTCTTAAGGCTTGAACAAAATATTTTGTAAAATTTGTTCTTGAGAAACTTTAAATACTTTTTATATCTCAAAAATACATTGTGAGTTTATTCCTTATTAGCCAAACACTTTTTGAAACTTTCCTCAACCTTCAGGACACTCACATCCTAGGAAGTTAGATCTATAAATAGTGGCTTTTCACTTGTTCCTTTTGTAACAAAAGTTTTCTTCAAACTTTCAAGGAGAAATTTGTTTTGGTGCAAATAAGGCATTATCAACGGAAGTTGACACTTGTGACGTGGCGAGTGGTCGAAGAGCGATCGGTGTTTTCTCTTCCAACTAGAAGGTGGAAATAGTATCTTAAGGAGGTTGTGGATTATTGAGTCTAGGTGTGGTTCAAGTTTGAGAATAATTTATCCCTTTTGTAAAAATTTACCTATATATGGGAAGATATCGATTTAGCTCGAGGTTTTCCCCGCAAGGATTTTTCCCTCGTATAAATCCTCATATTAAGTTCATGATTTGCTATTCAGCATTCAGATTTATCTTATATGCTTCGTGAAAATATATTTTTCAGTTAAATCAACTTGTAAATCACTATTTTGTCACTTAGACGCTAAGATTAACTTTTTCCCGAATTTGGATTAAAGCAAACATTGCCTTTATTTTTGTAATGATTTTAATTTGGGTAGTTCCTCTTTACATGTACATTCCTTCACAAACACTTTTATACATTTTAATATCTAAAGCATTTTCATCTTAAAACTATTTCAAGATATCACATGGAGTAGATATATTTTACATGAAGTCAAAGTAAGAGGTAAAATCCCTCTAGGGCACTTTCCGAACTACGTGGACTTTGAATCTCTCGATGCATTTATGTAGGCTTCACTCGGACTGGCATCCGAGTGAACAAGCCCGACTTTGTATATATTTATCCTTTGTTTATATTATTTATACCCCCACACTGCACTGCACAATATATTTAAATACCAACTATTTTATTTTATTATTTCTTTTTACATTATAATATGCTGATATAAATATTTTATATCTACATTTGAGATCAAAAGGGAAATTTGGGTGTCTAACACCTTCCCAATCCATAACCCACTCCCCAAACCTATGACCCTCTAGTTAAACATGAAAACCACTTTCCATCACTAGGTCTTTACGGAGACTTAGCCCTTCTTTTTTCTGTTTTGTGTAAAATTGACTGATGACTCCATTCTTTTAAAATAGAATGAGATGATGACGACGCATCAACGCTAAATACCCCTTTCACAATATTTGTACAAGAGGACTCAAGCGGGGGCAGGAGAGGCACACTGCCTCGGGTCTCGATTCTCACAATGGTGACTCCATTGGGGACATTTTTTTATTAAGCGGGATGAACTCAATTTACTTTAGATCTATATTTATTTCAATATATTATTTTTGTACATTCTGGTATATTCTATTCATTTGCTATTTGTTTTAGATACCTGATTAGGAAGAAAAACATTGGTATTGCCTGTATTGATAAGATTACACCCTAGGCATCCCTTGAATATTTTTTGTGATATGTATACCAAGGTACATAATAATCTCAAGTGAAAATGGCTCTTGCTAAAAAATAAAATACTTTCCAAAAGATGCACACTACTTCACAAGCACAACACTTTCATATCACTACATACCCTATCACCTTGGGAAGCCTGACGACCGGATTCGAGTCTAAGAACGCGGGTCCTTTATGACTACTTCCACTCTTATTGGTCTCATACCCTTGGTGTATATAAAGTGCTATGTTCTCGGTGAGCATCACTTGTGTACCTCGAGTATATCGAGTTAGCTCTCCCACGTACTATCCCCACGAGGTATATTGGGAGGCTCGATTCACGTACATATGGGTATATTAAAGTGTCCCTTTAACACGTACCCCAGGGTATATTATGAAGGCTAATAGCCAAAGAAAGGATACTTTAGCCTTGCGACGCGGTAGAGTATTAGGATATAACCAAATACTAACAAAAGCTAGGAGATTATCCAAATAATGAGGACCTTAAAGTTCACATATTTCTCTTAGCCGTCGAGAAAAGGGCTTCGAATCAAATAAGTAATTCCATAGGGAATGGGTCATAATCTTGGCTACCCCCCCCCAAATAAATAATAATAAAAAATTAAAAATAAAAAGACGTATAATTTTTTCACTCTCCTCCGAATGTTGTTCCTTTAACCCTTATGTCATATATATTTCCTCCCCACGTCTAAATTCATTGCCTCTCCATCGTGTGTCATAAAAAAAATCATGAATCCTCTAACAAATACTGAGAGTTGAGAGTTATACCTTATATTAAGAGTAAGTCTCAACTAGATCTTGCCTCAAGAGCCCCAAAGAACAAAGATCAAACATTAAGAATCCTCTAACAAACATTGATCTCTTATCTGGTGACATATGTCCTCTCACTTCCTTATCCCAACCACCATTAAGTGAATTGCACCTCAAATGCAGGGCATTTTCATATGGATCTTAGCCTCCTAAGTCAAGAGAATTGAAGTCTCTAGCCAAATGTTTGGTTGATGCGATCTGTTTCTAGTATCGCGTATCTACGATATATATCCTTGCACCCCGATACTAAATCCTTAAAAAGTTTAAGATGTCGTATTTTTAATGGGTACACCCGCGTCCCATATCGAGTTATGCGTCCACGTTCTGAAGGCTTATGGGCTTGGGAAAGATATATTGGCCCAAATATTGGTCAACACCCTCTGGCGAGTTTCTATAAAAAGGTTCTTGTCCTTAGATGACGGTCATACCCTCTTCATGGAATGATAACCATTTGTCTCCATTCCATAAAATTGGTAAACCCAATACTTTTAAATAAGGGTCTAGTAAGGATAACTCATTTCAAAGGTTTCTGATGTCCATTTTCATTAAGAATGGTCTTTCCTCACTCTCATTCTCATTCATTTTTATCCTAATTCCTTACAGACTCTTTAGACAATCCTTTCAATACAAATGGACATCAGAAACCTTTGAAATGAGTTATCCTTAATGGTCTTTCCTCACTCTCATTCTCATTCATTTTTATCCTAATTCCTTAGAGACTCTTTAGACAATCCTTTCAATACAAATGGCTCATCATGAGTTGGACAAGCCATTATTCCACCTATGAAATCATCATATTGACTCAATATTTGATACATTGTTATCTCTACTAAACATCCACTACACCAAAAATCGAAAATAGTCACGGATTTTGGCCGTGACCAGGCTTTCAGGCCACAGCTGAGGTCCATGACCATTTCTAGTGTGTCTAAAATTAGAGATCATGGACTTTATCTGTGATCGAAAGTGAAGGTCCCAACCTGTAGTGTGGGGCAGTATATGGCACCATGGCCACAAACTTGAGCCATGACCAACAGTTAATTGGGGATCATGGATCTAAGTCATGATCAGTTGTGGATAAGGGGTCATGGGCACGAATGAAAATGGTCACAGCCAAATGTTGTGACTTCTATTTAAAAAAAAACAAATAAAAACATGGGTGTCCATTTAATAAAAAAACTCTTTTTAAGCATTCATGAAGAAAAAACTGTATTCAGTAAAAAATCATATTAAATATTTACAAATTTTATTCCTATTCACAAACTGGGCGTCCCGAGACTATGCAGTTAGTTCCTATGAGTTACATTAGTCCCGTACGAGGTGTTTGTTCCCTTATGGGGCCATTTGGAGGATGTTTTAAGTTTTCCCCCTCTAGCGGCAAGTTTAAAAAACAAGTCCAGTTATTTGAAAATTTTAGTCATATTCTTAAACCAGGCATCTTGTGATTACGCGATCAATTTTTATGAGTTACACGGGTCCCGTGCGAGGTGTTCGTGGCCCTGAGGGAGCGGTTTGGGGGATGCTTTGGGTTTTCTACCTCTAGCGACATGCTTTTAAGCTTTAGTTTGGTAATTTGAAAATTTTAGTCATATTCTCAAATCGGTATCTTGTGATTATGCGGTCAGTTCCTACGAGTTACATTGCTCCCGTGCGAGGTGTTTGTGTCCCTTACGGGTCTGTTTTCGATTTTCCCGCTCTACCAGCACATTTTAAAGCCCAAGTCTAGTTATTTGCAAATTTTAGTCCTATTCTCAAACCGAGCATCCCATGATTATGTGGTCAGTTCTAACGAGTTACATTGGTTCCGTGCGAGGTGTCTGTGCCTCGTATAGAGCTGTTTTGAATTTTCCCCCTCTAGCAGCATGCTTTTAAGCCTAAGTCTAATTATTTGAAAATTTTAGTCGTATTCTCAAACTGAGCATCCCATGACTATGCGGTTAGTTCCTACGAGTTACATAGGTCTTGTATGAGGTGTTCGTGCCCTTTACGGGACCTTTTGGGGGCTATTTTGAGTTTTCCTCCTCTAGCGACATGTTTTCAAGCCTAAGTCTGATTATTTGTAAATTTTAGTCCTATGATCAAACTGAGCATCCCATGACTATGCGGTCAGTTCCTACGAGTTACATTAGTCCCGTGCGAGGTGTCTGTGCCCCTTAGGGGGCCATTTAGGAGTTGTTTTGGGTTTTCTTCTTCCATCAACATGTTTTCAAGCCTAAGTTTGGTTATTTGTGAATTTTCATCCTAGTCTCAAACAGGGCATCCCATAACTATACGGTCAGTTCCTCTGAGTCACATTGGTCCTGTGTGAGGTGTTCGTGCCCCTCAGAGGGCCGTTTAAGGGATGTTTTGGGTTTTCCCCTCCAGCAGCATGTTTTCAAGCGTAAGTCTCGTTATTTGCAAATTTTATTCCTATTCTCATATATGGCATTCCGTGACAATGCGATCAGTTCCTACGAGTAACATTATGTCTCGTACTAGGTGTTCGTGCCCCTTAAGGGGCCGTTCAGAGGTTATTTTTGGTTTTCTCCTTCTAGCAACATGTTTTCAAGCCTAAGTCTATTTATTTACCAATTTTAGTCTTATTCTCAAACCAGGCACCCCGTCTTACGAGTTATATTGTCATATGCGAGGGGTCTGTTCCCCTCACGAGGCCGTTTAGGGGCTATTTTGGGTTTTCCCCCTCTAGCGGCATGTTTTCAAGCCTAATCCTGGTTATTTACAAATTTTAGTCCCATTCTGGGCATCTTATGACTACACAGTGAGTTCCTACGAGTTACATTGGTTCTGTGCGAGGTGTTTGTGCCCCCTTACGGAGCCGTTTGGGAGCTGTTTTAAGTTTTCTCCCTCTAGCGACATGTTTTCAAGCCTTAGTTTGGTTATTTGAAAATTTTACTTATTTTCAAACCAAGCATCCTATGACTACGTGGTCAGTTCTTATGAGTTACATTATTCCCGTGCGAGGTGTTCGTGGCCTTGAAGGGGCCATTTGGGGGCTGTTTTGGATTTTCCCCTCTAGCGGCATGTTTTCAAGCCTAAGTCTGATCATTTGTAAAATTTAGTCCTATTCTTAAACCGAACGTCTCGTGACAATGCGATCAATTTCTATGAGCTACATTGGTCCCGTGCAAGGTGTTCATGCTCCTTACAGGGCTATTTGGAGGCTGTTTTGGATTTTTCTTTCTAGCAGCATGTTTTCATGTGTAAGGCTAGTTATTTATAAATTTTAATCCTAGTCTCAAATCAGGCGTACTGTGATAATGAGATCAGTTCCTACAAGTTACATTTGTCTCGAGTGAGGTGTATGTCCCCCCTATGGGGCCATTTGGGGGCTATTTTGGATTTCTTCCCTATAACGTCATGTTTTTAAGCCTAAGTGTGGTTATTTAAAAATTTTAGTCTTATTCTTAAACCGAGCGCCCCTTAATAATGCGGTCAGTTCCTACGAGTTACATTGGTCCCGTGCGAGGTGTTCATGCCCCTTAGGGGGCTATTTGGGGGATGTTTTGGGATTCTCTGGCGGTATGTTTTCTTCCCTAAGTATTGTTATTTAAAGATTTTAGTCCTATTTTCTAACCGGGCATCCTGTGAATATGCGATCATTTCATATGAGTTACATTGGTGTCATGGAAGGTTTACGTGCCCCTTACGAGCCGTTTGGGGGTTGTTTTGGAATTTTTCCTCTAATGGTATGTTTTTAAGCCTAAGTGTAGTTATTTAATAATTTTAGCCCTATTCTAAAATCGAGCATCCCGTGTCTATGCAATCAGTTTCCACGAGTTACATTCGTCCCATGTGAGGTGTTCGTGCCCCTTACGGAGCTTTTTGGGGGCTATTTTGAGTTTTTCCCTTTTAACGACATATTTTCAAGCTTAAGTGTGGTTATTTACAAATTTTAGTCCTATTCTCAAAACGGGCATCCCGTGACTACGCTGTTAGTTCCTACGAGTTACATTGGTCCCGTGCGAGGTGTTTATTCCATTGAGTGGGTCGTTTGGGAGTAATTTGGGTTTTCCCCCTTCAGCAACATGTTTTTAGGCCCAAGTCTGGTTATTTTTAAATTTTAGTTCTATTCTCAAACCGTTCGTCCCGTGACTACGCGGTCAGTTCCTAACTGTTACTTTGTTCCCATACGAGGCGTTCGCGCCCCTTACGGGGCCATTTGGGACTATTTTAGATTTTTCTCCCTCTAGCAGCATGTTTTTAAGCCTAATGTGGTTATTTGAGAATTTTAGTCCTATTCTCAAATTGAGCTTCTCGTGACTCCGCGTTCAATTCCTACGAGTTACATTGGTCTTGTATGAGGTGTTTGTGCTCTTATGGGCCATTTAGGGGTTGTTTTGGATTTTTCCCTCTAGCCGTATATTTTCAAGCCTAAGTCTAGTTATTCATAAACTCTAGTCCTATTCTCTAATTGGCCATTCCGTGACTACGTTGTCAGTTCCTATGAGTTACATTAGTCCCGTGCTAGGTGTTTGTGCCCCTTAGTGGGCCGCTTAGGGGCTGCTTTGGGTTTTCCCCATCTAGAGATATTTTTGCAAGCCTAAGTCTGATTATTTGTAAATTTTAGTCCTATTCTCAAGCTGGGCATGCTGTGACTACATGATCAATTCCCATGAGTTACATTTTCCCATGCGAAGTGTTACTGCCCCTTCGGGGGCGTTTGGGGGCTGTTTTTAAGTTTTCCCACTCTATCGGCATATTTTCAAGCTTAGGTCTAATTATTTGAAAATTTTAGTTCTATTCTCAAGCCGAGAATTTCGTGACTACACGGTCAGTTCCTATGAGTTACGTTGGTCCCGTGCGAGGTGTTTGTGCTCCTTACGGGACCGTTTAGGGGGTGTTATAGGTTTTCCCCTCTACCGGCATGTTTTCAAGTCAAAGTTTGGTTATTTACAAATTTTTATCCTATTCTCAAATAGGGCATCCTGTGAATGCGCAGTCAGTTCCTACGAATTACATTAGTCACGTGCGAGGTATTCGTTCCCCTTGCGGGGTTATTTGGGGGTTGTTTTGGATTTCTCCCTCTAGTGGCATGTTTTCAAGCCTAATTCTGGTTATTTGCAAATTTTGGTTATATTCTAAAAATCGGGGGTCCAGTGACTACGAGATCAGTTCTTACTAGTTACATTGGTTCAGTACGAGGTGTTCGTTCCCCTTTGGGGGACGTTTAGGGGCTATTTTGGTTTCCCCCTTTAGCGACATGTTTTCAAGCCTAAGACTAGTATTTGAAAATTTTAGTCCTATTCCTAAACTGGGCATCCTGTGACTGCGCGATCTGTTCCTATGACTTACGTTGGTCCTATGCGAGGTGTTTGTGTCCCTTATGGGGCCATTTCGGGTCTGTTTTAGGTTTTACTCCTCTAGTTGCTTATTTTTAAGCCTAAGTCTGGTTATTTGCAAATTTTAGTCATATTTACAAACCGAGTGTCTCGTGACTGTGCGATGAGTTCCTACGAGTTACATTGGTCCCATGCGAGGTGTTCGTGCCCCTTAGGGGGCCTTTGGGTGCAGTTTTGGGTTTTCTCCCTCTAGGGACATGTTTTCAAGCCTAACTTTGATAATTTGCAAATTTTAGTCCTATTCTCAAATTGAATGTCCCGTGACTATGCGGTCAATTTCTACGAGTTATGTTAGTCCCATGCAAGGTGGTCGTGACTCTTATAGGGCTATTTGGGTGTTATTTTGGGTTTTTGCTATCTAGTAGCATGTTTTCAAGACTAAGTATGGTTATTTGAAAATTTTAGTCCTATTTTCAAATCGTGCATCCCGTGGCTACGCAGTCAGTTTCTACGACTTACATTAGCCCCGTGCGAGGTTTTCATGCCCTTTATATGGCCGTTTGGGGGATGTTTTGGGTTTTCCCTCTCTAGCAACATGTTTTCAATCCTAAGTGTGGTTATTTGAAAATTTTAGTTCTATTCTCAAATCGGGCATCCCGTGACTAAGCTGTCAATTCTTATGAGTTACATTAGTCCCGTGCGAGGTGTTCGTGCCTCTTAGGAGGCCATTATGGGTTCCCCCTCTAGCAGCATGGTCATTTGAAAATTTTAGTCCTATTCTTAAACCGAGTGTCCCATGGCTATGTGGTCAGTTCGTATGAGTTACATTGGTCCCGTGCGAGGTGTTTATGCCCCTTACCTAGCCGTTTGGGGTCTATTTTGGATTTTTCCCCTCTAGCGGTATGTTTTCAAACCTAAGTGTGATTATTTGAAAATTTTAGTTTTATTATCAAACCGAGCGTCTCCTAACTATGCGGTCAGTTCCTACGAGTTCTATCGGTCTCGTGTGAGGTGTTCGCACCCCTTACGGGGCTGTTTGGGAACTGTTTTGGGGTTTCCCCCTTTAGCAGCATGTTTTCAAGCCTAAGTTTGGTAATTTGCAATTTTTTGTCCTATTCTCAAATCGGGCATCCCATGACTACGCGATCAGTTCCTACGAGTTGCATTATGCCCATTCGAGGTGTTTGTTCCCCTAAACATTCATAATTCAAACTAAACATTCATAAATCAAACTAAAATATTTGTAAATAAAATTAAACATTCATAAATCAAACTGAAGCGCCAATATAGCGTCAATATGATAATATGATACAATTTGGATACAAATTGGATTGTCAAGGGACAATATAGTAATACGATACAAATAGGATTGCCAAGGGTAAAATAATGTTTTGATACACAATATTCGTGCCAATAAATTAAAAGGTCCTTCAAATTAGGGCTGTTATTAAGAGTAGACTAGAACTTTTTAAGAGCCTGTAATACGTCTTCTTGAGTATTCACCACACCAAATCCAGCGAATGGTCACCCCTAGGGGTGATGGCCCAAAGTTGTGACCACATCAACTTTGGCGTGACTATTTCCATGACACAGTGTGGCCGTGGATGCTCTTGGAAGTGGTCACGGACCAAATCGCTGACCAGTATGGGTGACGGACATCGGCCGTGACTAGGTCATGACCATCATTACACCAAACTCGCACCAAAGTTCCCTCCAAATTCGGTCACAGTAAGGTCACAGACAGGGGCCGTGACCATGGCCAGAACCCACACCCATTGGGTCATGGCTTTGGGCCGTGACCATCTCGATTTCCTCACACGTGTGGGTCACGGCTAAGGGCCGTCACAATATGGTTGCCTACACGTTGATATGGAAAAAAATTAAGGGTCATGGTATTGGGTCACGACTTTTTTTCGTGACTAGGGTCATTTCATTTCTTCCACCGTCAATCTCTCTCTCTCTCTCTCTCCCCCTCTTGATGATTTTCATTGTCTTTCAATCTCAAACCCTAATTTCGCCCCTAATCTCTTTCTCAATCTCAAAGGTAAACCCTAATTTTTTATTTGTGTTGAACCCTAATGTATATGTGTGTGTTTATGTGTGTATGTGTGTATATGAGTGCGTATGTGTGAGTATATGTGTGAATGTGAGTGTATATGTGTGTGTACGTCTGTATATGTGTGTACATGTGTGTATATGTGTGTGTATGTGTGTATACCTTTTTTTGAAAGAAAATGGATGCTTTATAATTTCATATTTTGATTGGGTATGTTATGTTTAGGGATTGAAATTTATTGGGTATTGTTAACATTGATTAGGAATTATTATTTAAAGTTTGAAATTAATTTAGTATTATTGGTATTGACTGAATGTGGTTACTTAGGGATTAAAATAAATTGCATTATTTAAGGGTATTGTCATTTAGATTTAGAGTTTGAAATTAATTGAGTATTATTAGTATTGACTCAATGTGGTTACTTAGATTAAAATAAATTGCATTATTTAAGGGTATTGTCATTTAGGGCTTGGTATTTATTTAGAGTTTGAAATTAATTGAGTATTTTAGGTTCCACACCCAGTGACTCAAAATACTTTCCATTCTCAAAACCTTGATCAAACTAATATACCAATATATGTTTGAATGTATCAAAACCTTAATCAAATTAATCAAACCAATATACCCTAATTCCTCAGATGCTTTAATTAATAGTTATTAATTAATTAGAGCCCTCCTATACCCTTATACCTTAATTGTAGGACTCATATTCACGCCCTCGTATATTTTTCTCAGGAAAAATGAGGCACAATGATAATCACTGGCAACAAGAGTGAGAGAGGTTGCAATTAGACCGCACACGTAACTCTTTTATTACCGAGCACCATATAGAAGGTAATTCTATTTATAGGTATGGAAATAAAAAGATTGAACAATTTAACTACCTTGTAAATCATGGAGTTAATCTCCAGCAAGATTATCCGTTCAATCGTATTCTATTTTCCCTACCAGAAAACTGGGATGACGTTATAGAAAATATATTTCACATACATAATCCCGACGTAGCCCTAACCTTGGTTACGTTATTGGAGAAGGCGGAAAAAAAATCCACCCGTTATGGATACAATTGAGTACAGAGAGCATTGACATAGACTGTGATGTCTCGCGCCATATGCACGTTAAATTAAATCTTGCCAACTAGTTGAAAAAGATGGGATTTTAAGTTCATTCCACGGATATCTACACAGGAATCATATATACCCTTCCTCCTAGTTGGCCAAGTGCAAAAATTCATAGGTTCTTAAAAACCAATACCGAATAGATGGAGATCAGACACATTGAACATATTCTAAAGTCTCACTCTGAAAAGATAAATTTCATATTCTATATAATCATAAGCTTGATTAATTAGTTATAATTTCATATTATTATAATTATATAGTCACTTATGATTTTTCATTTTTGTAGATAATTTCGAGAGAAAACAACTCAAGGGTACCAAGTGCCGAGGTGACACCACAACGAGGTTCACCATCATAACCCAAATTCGCAACACCAATGGATGAGCAATACACAACTCCACCAATGGTTCCCTCCTCACCATGTCCAACTTTAGGTGCTCCGACGCCCTCATCCAGCACTCCCGTTGCTCCACCGTTCCCATCCAACGCTGTCGATGCCTCCCGCTCAATCCAAAAGAAGCCTATTGGTTTATACCTTCTAAAGAATAACCCGACGGGTGATAGGAATGACATGCTAAACTTTAAAGCTCGGTGTTTGTTGTTGGGAAAAATGAAAGTGGGAGTTGGTGGACTAGAAAACTGAATCAAGCCATCAAAGATGACATATACGGTTAACTTTGTAAGTATTCTCATTTATCGATCGTTCCAAGAATAAGGTTCTATATTGGGTTACTAAATCATTGAGGACATACATGATAATCCTTCGAAAGAAACATTTCCCGAAGGAGGCAGCGAGCTCCAATATTTTATCTTTGAAAGAGAGAGTGCCTCCCAATGTTGAAATTCTTGGTGGAGCAGTGGAATAAGTTTTTGGAGAATGAAGCGAAGGAGAAAAAGTTGATCCAAAAAGATCAAAATAAAAAATAATAGGGCATAAAAAACTGATATCCACAGGCTGGGGTCCAAATCATATGAGGATTTGAAGAATGATTGGGCGAGTAGGACAAAGGATGGTCCAGATGTGGGTAAAAAACCAAATTGGTCCAACTTATTCATCCATGCTCGATGGGAAAAATATAATAAATTTTAACCACACTTGGCCGAAATGCTAGAATTAATAGAGGCCATTAGCAGTCAGTTAAGTTCGAACCCTAATGATGACTTTGGCCTTAAAAATGATGCCCTGACCCTGACCTTTTTAGAAAGGACAAAAGGGGGAGGATGAGAGGTGTTAGCTCACATATGCCAAAAAAAATTTCAACACACCTCACCTCTCATGGATGAGTGATCTTTGGTCAAGGATCGTTGCTCGTCCAATGAGGAATGATAGTTCAAGACCGATGGGGATCTCCACGATATCAAAACTAACCCGGGAATGTTGAAGAATCAAATTGGGCAACCTGTGTCCCTTTTTCAAAATTATAGGGTCCCAATGCCTCCTCCTCAAGGTTACCCTTACCCTCCTCCTCAAGGTTTTCCCTATCCTCCTCCTTCAAGTTTCCCTTCCCAAACTGACTCCTTCAACATTCCCATTCCTCGTGCCTTTGCCTGTCACGGGACTTGGATCATATCAGCAACTCACTGTGTCTATGGCAAAAAGTACTATGTGAAAGACCTGAGCAATAAGAGGGTCATTGGAATGTGCACACTCATCTCCATGGTTGTTGAAACTCTAGTACACAGCCGATCATTGTAGAAGGTTGAGGCTCGAATATTGGCCGATAAAATATACAATGGCTGCGGAGATGTAACTGTGCACGTTGACAGCGAGGAAGGGATGGAATTGAGGAATTATGCAAACTCTTTTATTGCATGGCCAATTTATCTGTTGGCTAAGATCTAATAATATTTTCTTTTCTTTCAGTTGTAAAAACATTTTTTTTGTTTCAATTGTAAGAATATTGGTTTTGTTTCGTTTAAGAATATTGATTTTGTTTTAATTTTAAAAATATTTTTTTATTGCTTCAGTTGTAAGAATATTCTTTTATTGCTTGGCGAGTTTAAGAATATTGGTTTTGTTTCAGTCGTAATAATATTGTTTTTGTTTCAATTGTAATAATATTTTTTAACCTATTACCATAGGACTGAATTCGAAGATTATTACATGGATTTCCCACAATGCAAAGAGTGGATGAGATAGACTAACCGAATTTCAAATAATAATGTAAATGGCATTCAAGAATTTGTTAAATATGCTTCCAAAAATTATAAAAGTGACAAGATTCCGTGTCTGTGCACCAGTTGTATGAATGAAAAATATAGGTCATTGGAAGACGTTGAGTTGTATTTAATAAAGTGGGGAATTTGTCAAGACTATAAAATATGGACATACCGTGGTGAAAAAATATACCTTATGTTTCGGAAGAATTATCGGTACCCGACCGTGTAACGGAACCCTAACGACTGGAAGTGGTACATGATTCACCAACACTTCATCCATTGACCGAATTAATTGATGACCACAACCGTTAAAACCACCAACCTATAGATACGGATAATGATCATTATGAAAGCCGATGCTGAACTTTCAGGAGATCGGTAATACATAAGGTTGAAAGTCGATGCAGCTAGACCGTTGTATAATAAATGAAAATGAAGATCACTCGATATTATATGCAATGATTGGTTTGCATAATTTGAAGAGTCATTTGGTTTGTTTAGGAACAACGTAATCAAAATTCTTAAGTGGTTTAAAGATACTCTCTCAAAAGATAACACATTACCAAACAATTATCCTATCATGAAGAAGAGCTTGATGGGCTTATGTTTGAAATACAAATCTATTCATGCATGCAAGTATGATTGCATATTATACCTCAACGAGCACGAAGAGAAGGATGAATGTCCTGTATGCAGTGAGCCTAGATATGTGGTTTGTGACAATGGAAAGGATAAATCTGTAAAAAATTGCAAGTGCTCGCAAGTCCGTATTTTCCACTTCGACCACGATTAAAATAGTTTTTTACTATACCATGGATAGCGGAGGCCATGACATGGTACGCTTGCTGCGAGATGGGTAGGAATATGATGCGTCATCCAGTTGAGTCATCCATCTGGAAAATTTCAAATGCACAACACCATGGATTCGCAAAGGAACTGCGTAACGTTCTTCTTGCATTCTCAACCGATAGGTTTAACCATTTTTGTAATTTAAGTACTAGTCAGAGTTATTGGCCAATTCTCCTGGCGCCTTTAAGTCTCCCTCCGACACTACGCATGAGGAAAGAGTTCACATTATTATCTTTATTGATACCCAAGACGAAGGCTCCCAACGATGATATAGATATATTCTTAGCACCATTAATCAAAGAACTTAAAAGAGTTATGGGCTAAAGGCGAGACGGCGTTCGACTCTCATAAGAGTGAAGAGTTCACACTTAAATCAATGGTGATGTGGGTGATACACTACCTTCCAGATTATGGGACCTTGCCCGGTTGTAATGTTCATGCTTATTATGGATGTCCCATATATGGGGAGGAAACTGAAGCCTCTTGGTTAAAAGCAATGGTGATGTGGGCGATCCTCAACTTTTCAGCTTATGGGACCTTGCTCGGTTGTAATGTTCATGGTTATTATGGAGGTCCCATATGTGGGGAGGAAGGTGAAGTCTGTTAACTAAAACATAGTGGTAAGATGAGTTACACGATTCATCGTAGATTTTCGCCGACCAGTCACCCTTTTAGGAATGACAAGTCTAACTTTTAGCATATTGGTCATGAGCGCAGAACACCACATGTTCGGCTCTCTGGACAGAAGATCGAGGAGAAGGTTACAACTTCGACTTTGGGGAATAGGTATGTTAGAAAACACTCATAGTTTGTAAACCTAAAGCGTAAAGCTAGGGGGATCAGAATGACCATAGTAAAGTGAAGTCGTAGTCCAGAAGATCAATATTTTTTGATTTGCCGTTTTGGAAAGATCATCGTGTAAGACATGTAGTTGATGTGATGTGCATAGAGAAGAATGTTGCAGAAAATCTGATAGAAACATGTCTGGGTGGATCTTATTCTAAAGATGGAGAGTGGGCCCGCCTAGATCTATAGGATATAAAAATAAAGAAGAAACTGTGGTTAAAAAATGATCCTACAAAGGGAATAATTTCTACCCCCGAGCGGCTTTCACTTTGACTCCTAGTGAGAAGAAGATCCTCTTAGACACGTTGTTCAACTTGAAGATTCCAACCAGTTATTTTGGTAATTTACGTAGGGTAGTAAGCTACCAAGCAAATGACTTGAAACAGTGTAAGTCTCACGACTGGAACATAATCATCCAATTATTCCCTCTGTTATTTCAATATTGTTTTTCTGAACACAAAGATCTCCGTCGAGAAATTATGCAAATCAATTTATGTTTTACCCTAATTTGTGCAAAAGTGCTAAATAAAAGGCACATTAAAGCCGCTAAATCAACTTTAGCAGAGGAAGTTTGTGTATTAAAGAAATATTTTCCTTCATCATTATTCGATATCAACATCCACTTGCTTGTGCATTTATGCGGTGAATCTCTATTATGTAGTCCCGTTAGGTATCGTTGGATGTATCCTTTTGAGCGCTTGATGAAAACCTTTAAAGATTATGTAAAGAATACATGGTATATTGGAGGGTCAATTGCTGAAGAATACGTAATGCTGGAATCATTGCTATACGCTAGGGAACATATGCCAGAATAAGAGGCGGGGAGGTTTAACCCTCGTGGAGAAAGAGTGATCGAGGAGCCTGATGAGTTTGAGGAAGAATTGGCATTTGGGAACCCTAAAGAGGTGAAACTCACAAATCTACAATACGATCAAGCAACTCATTATGTCTTCGAATCGCAAGATGAAGTCAAAGACTAGAGAGAGTTAGTATCTACTGAATTTTTCTTCTTTGATATTATGTTTTTTATATTATATGATCTAAAATCTACAATTTATCGGTAGGAAGTACGAGAATGAAATTGCCCAAAATCAAAGGAGAAATTGCACGATAACTAATTTTAGGGCATGGGTATCAAAAGAGGTAATTTTCACATCTTATGTGCGCGGGTATTTATTCATGTGTGGTAAAAACATGCCCTGTTATAAATTCATTAATAAATGTATCTTCTAAAAAGAGGTGGTGTCTCTTCCAGACTTGCACGCCTAGCAAAAGGTCCTAGTTTTCGTGCGAAAGAGTTTAAAAAATTCTGCACCAATGGTTTTGATTTCATTTTATATCCATACGAGGAAAATCTTTTGACACAAAACAGTGGAATATCAATTTCAGCCTTGACCACATGTGTCTCTAGCAAAAGCGATAAAAATCCAAAGAATATGGTGCTAACCTATCATGGGATAATCCAACAAATCCTAGAACTTGATTACTTAGATTTAATAGAAATCGTATTCTATTATGATTGGGTAAAGGTGGAGGATAGAATGAATGATTGCAAAGTTGATACTGACTCCAAACTTATTATGGTAGATTTATTAAAGCTGAAGAGTAAAGATCACATAGTCGACGAGCCTTTTATTTGTGCCTTTCAGAACATAAAGAAGGTATTCTACTCAAAGTGCATAAACGATGGTAATTGGTTTATTATTGTGCATGCACCAAAGGGTATGACTATTCAACTGGATGCATTAAAGGCTCCAAAAGAGTTCTAGTAAGCTCTTGATGACAACCCTAATTTGAAGGATCTTTTAGTTGATTTAGAGGAAGATTGAGTATCAAAATATTATGTTGTCCTTATCAATCTTATTTGTACCCTATTATGATATTGACATTGTATGATTTCTTTACTTTGATGTATGGATGTTTAGTTACTTTTACGAATGTTTAATGTGATTTATGTAAGTTAACTTTTGATAATATGTTATGTTCAGTCGAATGCTCAATTACTTTCACAAGACGCTCCGTTTGAGAATACAGTCATTTGAGTTTATGATTCGATCAAATTGACCCAACTCAATTTCCATATGTTCCTATACATATACATTTGTTAATCAGTTTCATTGATGAAGTCTTCATAAAATGAAAGAAAATTAGGTTGATTTTATGAAGATTGTATTAAAGAAACTAATTAACAAATGTACATGTAAAAGAATACGTTGGGGGCTTCAAGATCAATTTGGTCTAATCACACATTCATACGACTCTATTTAATGGCCTTCTTGGATCGCAGGAATCAGGTAATCTTTACTTTAACTGAAGTAGTTATATAATTGATACGCATTATCTTTTAAATCTTTTAGTTGATAAAACGAGTATGGGATAATTATTGGTTTTGTTTGGTTTGTCTATTGGATAATTATTGGTTGTTAGCTTGTTGTTGGCTTTTGTCCGTTGGATAATCACGGGACCCCCGGTTTGAGAACACAATGTTAATTTCAAAATATCTAGACTTAGGCATAAAAACATGCCGTTAGGGGGCGAAACCCAAAAACACTTCCCAAATGCCCCCCGTAAGAGGTACCCACACCTCGTACGAGAATTTTCCACTTGTATTGTAAACCCCCCTTTTCTTGGGCTTTTTCCTTTTTGATGTATTTTATCTTTGACTTAGAAAATAGGTCCTGTTTGGCAAGAAAATCTGCCTTTTCTGGCCTTACCAAATGTAGCATGTTGTAGATCTCATTGAAATTATTTTGGAAAGGAGTTCCGGATAATATGATGTGTTATCCCATTTTTAGTTTGATAGAGTATTCCAAATACGACTCCTCTCATTACAAGGAGTGTTGCCTTCATCAAGATCCACCAATCCAGGACACTCCAATAGTATTTTCCCCATTTTGATGTTTCTCATTTACAACACTCCTTTTCCCTTTCTTTGAGTGTTCCTTTGCCATGATTTTCTTTTCGACAAGCTTCTCATACAAATTATAGCTTACTCCCAGGATGCTTTGGTCTTTCTGCCACGAATACACATTCGTCACGCGTACAATTTCTTTACTCGCACACTTTTTCTCTTGGATAAGCTTAAGATCTATATTTTCATTTCTAGATTTGTTAGGATTGTTGAGGTTATGAAATGGGAATTTAACTTTCCATTTTTTGTCAAAAAATGGAAATCTGGAAATACTTGATTTATAACCTCAACAATCCTGAGAAATTTCGAAATGAAATCATAAGCTTCTCCAAGGGAAAAGGTGTGCGAGTAAATAAGTTGTACGCGTTATGAAGGTGTATTCATGGCAGAAAGACCAAAGCGTCCTGGGAGTAAGCTATAATTTGTATGAGAAGCTTGTCGGAGAGAAAATCATGGCAAAGGAACACTAAAAGAAAGGGAAAAAGAGTGTCATAAATGAGAAACATTAAGAATGGGGTAAAATACTATTGGGCTATCTTGGAATGGTGGTTCTTAATGAATGCCACACTCTCTATAATGAGAGGAGCCATATTTGAAATACTCTATCAAACTCCAAAGGGAAAAACGGATCATATTATTCGAGACTCCTTTCCAGAACAATTTCAACGAGCTCTAAAACACGCTACATTTGGTAAGGCCATAAAAGGTAGATTTTTCTTGGCAAACATGTCTTTAGAGGGATAAAACCCGAAGCACACCCCAAACGGCCCTGTGAAAGGTGCAAACACCTCATACAGGACCAATGTAACTCACAGGAACTGATTGCATGATCACGGGACCCTCGGTTTGAGAATCTGACGATAATTTGAAGATATATAGACTTAGTCTTAACAAACTGCCGTTAGAGGGAAAAAAATCAAAAAATCCCAAACGGCCCCGTGAGAGGCACGTACACCTCACAAGTGACCAATGTAACTCGCAGGAACTGATCGGGTGGTCACGGGACTCCCGATATGAGAATATGATGATAATTTGAATATATCTAGAATTAGGCTTAAAAACATGCCGTTAGAGGACGAAAATCCAAAACACCCCCCAAACGACTCCGTGAGAGGCGCGATCACCTCGCAGGAACTGACCGTGTGGTAACGGGAGCCCCGATTTGAGAATATGATAATAATTTCAAAATATGTAGACTTAAGCTTAAAAACATGCCGTTAGAGGGAGAAAATCCAAAACATAAATGACCCCGAGAGAGGCACGAACACCTTGCACGGGACAATGTATGATTGTTTCCTATCACTGATAGTGGGCACAGTATGGACGACTTATTTCCTAGATAGACATAGTGGGCACTGTACCGACAAATTATTTCCTATAAAGATAAGGTGATCACTATATGGAAATAATTCGTCCATACGTTCTTATGAGTATCAGTAAAAAAATCCAACATACATTGATACTCGTATGGACGAATTGTTTCCTACGGGTGATGCCTTTGATTATTTTGGAGCAGTGGTTGTCCTGTACTTGTTCGAATATAGTCCTGAACCTCTGATAAAAATCATCCACGACTTGCGAGGTTTTGAAATGGTGGGAACTGAATTTCTTATCATAAGAGAATGGAAAGTTTAAGAGCTTCACGATCAGATATTGATCATGGACAATTAGTCGAGAGGTGTACCATGCATCATCGAAGGTGGATTTGTACTCCACCTCATATTCTGGATTCACCATCTTAGGTATGGCGTTGAAAACTTGAGAAAGGGTCAAAGCTAGAGTAGTGTTTGTCTAGAGTAGCAAAGTGTGTGTATGTGTGAAATAAAAAAGTATTCAAAAAAAGGAATGATTTGGTTTGAAAACGTACCCCGGGGGGAACCACCAGCGGCACGCAAACGGCATCACGAGTGGCACAAATACCTCGTGCACAACTGTTTAGAGCTCATGAGTTTTGCAACTTTTCAGAGCTCAAGAGTCATGTGAGCATGACATTAATTGGATAGAGATGGCTAGAGAAATTGGGAATCCAACGTGCTACCTAAGATAGTATGGTACTCCCGGTTTGAGAGTACGACGATAATTTGAGAATATCTGCACTTAGGCTTGAAAACATGGGGTGAGAGGGCGAAACCTCGAAACACCCCAAAATGGCCCCGTGAGCGTTGCCAACAAGTCACAAAGGACTATTGTAACTCATAGGAACTAATCGAGTGGTCATGAGACCCCCGATTTGAGAGCACGACAATAATTTGAGAATATTTACACTTAAGCATGAAAACATGGCGTTAGAGGGCGAAATCCTGAAACACCCCCAAACGGCCTTGTGATCTGCGCCCACACCTCACATGGGGCCAATGTAACTCATAGGGACTGATCGTGTGATAACGGGACCCCCGATTTGAGAGCACAACGACAATTTGAGAATATCTACATTTAGGCTTGAAAATATGGAGTTAGAGGGCGAAACCTCAAAACACCCCTCAAATGGCCTTGTGAGCAGTGCCCATACCTCGCACGGAACCAATGTAACTCGTAGGAACTGATTGCATGTTCATGAGACCCCCGATTTAAGATCACGACGATAATTTGAGAATATCTACACTTAGGCTTGAAAACATGGCATTAGAGGGAGAAACCCGGAAACACCCCCTTAATGGCCCCGTGAGCGGTTCCCACACCTCTCACTGGGCTAATGTAACTCGTAGGAACTGATCCCGTGGTCACGGGACCCCCGGTTTGAGAGCACGACGATAATGTGAGAATTTCTACACTTAGGCTTGAAAACATGGTGTTAGAGGGCGAAACTTCGAAATACCCCCAAATGGCCCCGTGAGCGGCACCGACACTTCACACGGGACCATTATAACTCGTAGGAACTGACCGCATGGTCAGGGAACCCCCGATTGGAGAGAACAATGATAATTTGAGAATATCTATACTTAGGATTAAAAATATGGTGTTAGCATGAGAAACTCTGAAACACCCCCCAAACGGCTCCGTGAGTGGTGCCCACACCTCGCACGAAACCAATGTAACTTGTAGGAACTGACCGCGTGGTCACGGGACCCCCGATTTGAGAGCACGACCATAATTTGAGAATATATATACTTAGGCTTGAGAGCATGGCATAAGAGGGAGAAACCCCAAAACACCCCCCAAACGGCCCCGTGAAAGGCACCGACACCTTGCATGGGACGATTGTATCTCGTAGGAACTAACTGCTTGGTCACGGGACCCCCAGCTTGAGAGCACGATGATAATTTGAGAATATTCACACTTAGTCTTGAAAACATGGCGTTAGAGGGTGAAACCCCAAAACACCCCCCAAACGGCCTCGTGAGTGGAGCCAACACCCCTTCACGGGACTAATGTTACTCGTAGAAACTAACCACGTGGTCATGGGACCCCTAGTTTAAGAGCACGACAAAAATTTGAGAATATTTACACTTAGGCATGAAAACATGGCATTAGAGGGTGAAACCCCGAAACACCCCCCAAACGGCCTTGTGATCGGCGCCTACGCCTCGCAAGGGACCAATGTAACTCATAGGAATAGACTGCGTGGTCAGGGGAGCCCCGATTTGAGAGCACGATGATAATTTGAGAATATCTACACTTAAGCTTGAAAATATGGCGTTAGAGGGAAAAATCCCGAAATACCCCCCAAACGGCTCCGTGAGCAGTGCTCGCACCTCGAACGGGACCAATGTAACTCGTAGGAACTAACCGGGTGGTCATATGACCCCCAGTTTGAGAGAATGATGATAGTTTTAAAATACCTACCGTTAGGATTGTAAACATGGCGTTAGAGGGCAAAGCCCCAAAACATTCCCTAAATGGCCCGGTGAGTGGTGCCCAAATCTCGCACGGGACCAATATAACTCATAGGTACCGACCGCTTTGTCATGAGACCCTCGGTTTGAGAGCACGATGATAATTTGAGAATATATACACACTTAGGCTTGAAAATATGACGTTAGAGGGAAAAACCCCGAAACAACCCCGAAACAGCCCCATGAGCGGTGCCCACATCTCGCAAGGGACCAATGTAACTTGTAGGAACTGACCGTGTGGTGACGGGACCCAAGGTTTGAGAGAATGAAGATAATTTGAGAAAATCAACACTTAGGGTTGAAAATAAGGCGTTAGAGGGAAAAACCCCAACCCCCCCCCAAATGCCCCCGTGAGTGGCGCCAACACCTCGTACGGGACCAATATAACTCGTAGGAACTGACCACATGGTCACGGGATTCCCATTTTGAGAGCATGACGATAATATGAAAATATTCACACTTAGGCTTGAGAACATGTCGTTAGAGGGTAAAACCTCGAAACAGCCCCGTGAGTAGCTTCCATACTTCGCACGGGACCAATATAACTCGTAGGAACTGATCGCATGGTCACATAACCCCCAGTTTGAGAGCATGATAATAATTTGAGAATTTCTACATTGAGGCTTGAAAACATAGCGTTAGAGGGTGAAACCCCGAAACACCCCCCAAACGGACCCGTAAGTGGCGCCAACACCTCGCATATGGACAATGTAACTTGTAGGAAATGACCGCATGGTCAGGGAACCCCCAATTTGAGAGAACGATGATAATTTATGAATATATACACTTAGTCTTGAAAACATGGCGTTATAGGGTGAAACCCCAAAATACAAATTGCCCGTGAGCGGTGCCAACACCTCGCACGGGATCACCAATATAACATGTAGGAATTGACCGCGTGGTCACGGGAACCCCGATTTGAGAGCACAACCATAATTTGAGAATATCTACAATTAGGATTTAAAACATGGTGTTAGAGGGTAAATCCCCCCACAAACGGTGCCATGAGAGGCACCGATACCTCGCACGGGACCAATGTAAATCATAGGAACTGACCGCTCACGGGACTCCCAGTTTGAGAGCACAACGATAATTTGAGAACATCTACACTTAGTCTTGAAATCTTGGAGTTAAAGGGAGAAATCCTGAAACAACCCTCAATTGGCCCCGTGAGCGACGCTTACACAATGCACAAGACCAATGTAACTCGTAGGGACTGATCGTGTGGTCACATGACCCCCTATATGAGAGCACGATGATAATTTGACAATATCTACACTTAGGCATGAAAACATGGCATTAGAGGGTGAAACCTCGAAACACCCCCCAAATGACCTCGTGAGTGTTTCCCACACCTCGCAAGAGACCAATGTAAGTTGTAGGAACTGAACGCGTGGTCATGGGACCCCCGATTTGAGAGCATGGCGATAATTTCAGAATATCTATGCTTAGGATTGAAAACTTGGCGTTAGAGGGCAAAACAACACTCCCCAAATGACCCGTGAGCGGCACCCACACCTTGTACGGGACCAATGTAACTCGTAGGAACTGACTGCGTGGTCACGGGACCCCGGGTTTGAGAGCACGAGGATAATTTGATAATATTTACACTTAGGCTTGAAAACATGGCATTAGAGGGAGAAACCCCGAAACACCCCCCAAACTGCCCCATGAGCGGCATCCACACCATGCACGAGACCAATGTAACTCGTAGGAACTGAACGCGTGCACACGGGACCCCCAGTTTGAGAGAATGACTATAATTTGAGAATATCTACACTTAGGCTTGGAACATGGTATTAGAGGGAGAAACCCCAAAACACCCCCCAAATGTCCCCGTGGGCAGCGCCCACACCTCGTACGGTACAATGTAACTCGTAGGAACAAACCACGTGGTTATGGGATCCCCTATTTGAGAGCACGATGATAATTTGAGAATATCTACACTTAGGATTGGAATATGGCGTTAGAGGGTGAAACTCCGAAACACCCCCAAAACGGCCCCGAGAGTAGCGTCAACACCTGGCACGAAACTCGTAGGAAATAACTGCATGGTCACGGGACCCCCGATTTGAGAGCACGACGACAATTTGAAAATATATACACTTAAGCTTGAAAATAAGGCGTTAGAGAGCGACCCCCCCCCCCAAAACAGCCCTGTGAACGACGCCAACACCTCGCACGGGACCAATGTAACTCATAAGAATTGACCACGTGGTCATGGGACCCTCGATTTGAGAGCTCGATGATAATTTGCGAATATCTACACTTAGGCTTGAAAACATGGCATTAGAGGGTGAAACCCCGAAACACCTCCCAAACAGCTCCGTGAGCGGCGCCAACACCATGCACGGGATCAATGTAACTCGTAGTATTTGATCGCATGATCACGGGACACCCGTGTGACACCCCGCCTAATTAAATACCGGGCGATCACTCCTTTATTAAATTAAATCAAGGTTAACAGTTGGTTCATTCTCAGCATCACTGTCGATAAAATAATTTTCCAATTTAACACCCTAAATAATTAAGCTAAGTGTCAAAAACATTTTTCATACAAACTTTCCAAATTTTAATTAAAGAAAAAGATTTATTTATTTAAAACAACATTTCTACAATTAAGAATCACACCACAAAAAGCCAAATAACATAATACATTCGTCAATCGAATGTCAACATATGAAACTAAAATCACAAATCCATCCTGAATAAATCCCATAGAACAATACCGGAAATAACTGAAATATAAATGTCCCAACAACAAATAAAATGATGAAAAGGGGCGACACGTGCCCAATAAATGAGAGTACTAGGAGTGGAGTCAATAACGGAAGCCGTCTACTCAAGTGACCTGCAACTCCCACCTAAGCTGCAGCTCGTTCTTCTCAATGGATCCTAAGCAAGACGCCCCTGTGGCTGGGCACCTGAAAATATACATATATATACAAGAGAGAGAGAGAAAAAGAAACGGGTCAGAGCCCGAAAGTTTGTTTGATTTAAAATACGTTTAGCAAGTATTTAAATTGATACAGGCCAATGCAACAACATATTAGTACGTCCCTATCTTGAGAAAATACTCACCTCTCTTCTAATGTGCACACCTATCGCACTAACCTTCCCAACGGTTTGTTTTAACATTTATCATACTAGTCTTTCTAAAAGATTTAACTTAACTTAGATTACTTGGAAGATTTACAATACACGATTTCAATTTAGAAAGATGTTCCAATTTGTAGCCAAAGTTCTCTATTTTTAACTTCGTAAAAATTTATAAAGTACCCGTGACATTTTATACTTTCTCAAAACAAGTATTTATAATATGAGTCAACAACCATGTCCTACTTATCAAATCACAGTAGTCAGTCTCAAATTTCATAATCTCATATATATATTAACTACTCGTATAATATATATATATAACAGCACCCCGGATAAAACTATGGTGCGTGCATACTCTACTATCCAAAGCCCCATATCACTCATATTAAGGGGAATACATTCGGAATCACTCTCGAATAGTATTAACATAAATACACAAACAATATTGAGGCGAAGCATAGATTCCAAGTCTCTAAGAGGATGGCACATACCGGCGTCTCTTAGGACCGTTTGAACTATCACATCGATAGCATGTACCAAGGATATCTATCTTCTAGGGTACAAGTCAATATCCCCCATAAAGGTCCCATCGAGATAAGACTTGTCCCAACGCGGAGACCTCAGGGATAGCAAGTAGCGTGGGTATGATTTTTCACATGCATATAATATATGTACACACAATCATATAAATATACCACTTTATCATATGAATATAGGTTCTTCTCATCACCCGTAATTATACCATTTATCCTTAATTTCACAGTTATAGAATTACGTATAAGGTTTTATTCCTAACCTTAACTCGAAGGGTTTTCTCACTTATTACCTAACACTCGTGGATTATATCCCCACAAATCTGAAATTCAGTAAGTGACTTTATTAGATTCCAACGTAACTCTCTTACGCACCTCACCCTTTAAATTCATAAATCAAACAACCTTAGGTAAATATCCCATAAATATCATTCTCGTTGAATATTAAAGGTTCCAACATTATTTCATATACCCTACTGGTCCTCAATGTATCCCAAATCATTTTATTTAGAATGCCCAAAAATCATTTCACGATAAACTTAATTTAACTAATTAAACAAGGGAAATAGGAGTCTACCAGGAGGGGTCGATCGATCGAACCTTCGATCGATCGATGCTCTAGGCTCGATCGATCGATCAAGCATGTCTGGGCAAAATTCTGCAGAATGCAGTTACGGGATTCATCAAACTTCTTCATCCAAAACTATGTTTTTCCATTCTAATCGTCCCAAAAATCCTACTATCATCATCATAACATTATACCAGGTGTTTATAACGTAAAGCATGTGTATAACTATCATTAAACATGGATTTTCAACCTAAAATCATGTCCAATTATCAAGAACCCTAGAATTTTCTTAAACAGATTTCTAATGAATCTTCCTCCAATATTCCTTTATTATGATCACCAAATTTCGTGGATTATTACCTCTACATGGCAAGGGTTTCCAGAATCAACATATACATCAATACTACATGGGTTCTCCTATAAAAATGGGGTTTTCTTCCATAGTTTTTTATCACAATTCATTCCTAAACTAACATGAAGATTGCATCAACAAAAATAGCAAGTTTAAACACTTGCCTGGGATTTTGGTATGCAGATTCACGGCTGATTTTGGTATGGCTGCGTTCCTCGACTCGTGATCTACGCGGTGGTGGTGGTGGCGGTGCAAACCGGTGGCTTTTTGGCCTTGGATTGCCTTGGAGCTCTCTCCTCTCTTCTCCAATGGCCGTCACTTAATTTGTGAATGTTCTAACCCTAAGAGGCTGACCTAATGGCTGATATAGGTTGGCTGAAATTCGTGGGTTTAATTACCCACTTATGTAAAATGACTAAAATGCCCTCCCGGGGCACCAATTAGGCCTAAAAACGCCCCGAGACCCAAACTAAATCCCCGGGTATACTTTTTTGACTATCTCGACCCTTCCGGACGCGTTGGCGCACTCAAAACGACCATACGAACAACTTATAAAATATTTACTTTTTATTTAACAAAATTAGTCCTGACGTGACACGGGCACGTCCCGACTTAAATTTTCGAAATAGTCATTTAATTCACTTATGACATCCAATATAACCAATATAATATATTACTATGCTCATTAGTAATATTCAACAAGTTTCCCATAATTACTAACTCTCGTCACGTTAATAATTATTACATAATTAATTTCTGGATTTTTATTAAATAAACCGTCACATTAAATTTAATAAATCCCCAAATTAATATAGCATAAAAATACGGGGTATTACATACTTCCCCCCTAATAACGGAATTTCATCCCGAAATTGGGAAAATAAGGCATACCTGGTAAAAACAACTCTGGATATCTCTCGCGCATATCTGCCTCACGCTCCCAAGTGGATTCCTCCACATTATGATGCTCCCACTGGACTTGCACAAGTGGAACTATTTTCGACCTCAATCTCCTCTCACTATAGTCTAGAATAGCCACTGGTCTCTCTTCGTAAGATCTATCAGACTGTAAGTCAATCTCATCTATCGCAATGTGAGTATGGGCCAAATCATCCCAAAGATATCGTCTCAACGACGAGATGTGGAATACATCGTGGATGCGATGTAAATGTTCTGGCAATCCCAACCTGTATGCTACCGGCCCAATCCTCTCGATGATGGGAAATGGTCCTACGTACCTCGGAGCCAACTTACCCTTCTTCCCGAACCTCATCACTCCCTTCATAGGAGATACACGCAATAACACTTGATCTCCCACATTAAACTCCCGGAAGAACCGTTTCGCATCGGCGTAGCTCTTCTGCCTGTCTTGGGCACCCGAATACGACTCCTGATTATCTCAATCCTCGCGGAGGTCTCTTGAATCACTTCTGGTCCTAGCAACTTGTTGTCCCTCACCTCGAGCCAACAGGTTGGAGAACGACAAGGCCTGCCATACAAAGCCTCAAATGGAGCCATGCCAATCGTAAACTGATAAGAGTTATTATAAGCAAACTCTACCAGTGGAAGATGTGGTTCCCAACCTCCTCCAAAATCGAGAACACACATGCGTATCATATCCTCTAACATCTGATTAGTACGCTCTGTCTGTGGGTGGTAAGCTGAACTCAACCTCAACTCGGTACCCATAGCCTCCTGAAAACTTTCCCAGAAACGTGACACAAAAATCTTGTCCCTATCTGACACAATATTCAGGGGCACCCCATGTAATCTGACAATCTCAGCGATGAACAACTGAGCATACTGACCCGTGGTATAATCTGTCCTCACTGGCAGAAAATGAGCCACCTTGGTCAAACGGTCTACAATCACCCAGATAGAATCGTGGCCCCGCTGTGATGTAGGCAACCCTGTAATGAAATCCATGGAAATACTCTCCCACTTCCACGCGGGTACTTCCAACGGCTGAAGCAATCCTGACGGTTTCTGGTGGTCCACCTTCACCAGCTGGCAGGTAGAACACTTGGACACAAACTCGGCGATGTCCTTCTTCATCCCACTCCACCAGTATTGACGCCTCATGTCCTGGTACACTTTATCACCTCCCGGATGTACTGCAAATCGGGACCCGTGAGAATGAGTCATCACTTCATGACGTAACTCCGCGCCTTCTGGAACCACCAATCTCCCATTAAACCGCAAACCTCCATCAGAACTAACAGAATAGGACTCAGCACCCTCGGCTAGAAGTCGCACAATCTGCTCCTGGAAAAACGGGTCTGTAGTCTATGCCTGTATCACCCTCGTAACAATCTCGGGCGTGACCGACATTACGGATATGAAAGATCGTGCCACTGCGTCTTGGTGACCCAATTCCTTCCACTTTGCTTTCCAGGCGTCCGCTACATCGTCTACCGGTCTACGGCTCAATGCATCAGCAACTACGTTGGCCTTCCCCGGATGATACTGTATATCGAACTGGTAGTCCTTCACAAACTCTAGCCATCTGCGCTGATGCATATTCAGCTCTCGCTGAGTGAATAGGTACTGCAGTGACTTATGGTCTGTGAACAAACGGAATTTCTCACCCAATAAGTAGTGCCTCCAAATCCTCAATGCAAAGATGACCGCTGCTAACTCCAGGTCGTGGGTGGGTTAATTCTTCTCATGCGGCTTAAGTTTGCGGGAAGCAAAAGCTATAGCCTTCTCCTCCTGCTAGAGTACACCTCCAAGTCCCCGTAAAGACGCATCGGTATAAACCAGGTACTCCACACCCGGTTTCGGTAAGGCAAGGACTGGTGCTGAAGTAAGCTAGTCCTTCAGCTCATCGAAAGCCAACTGACAAGCATCATCCCAAACATATGGTACCCCTTTGCGAGTCAGATTCGTCAATGGACCCGCTATTTTGGAGAATCCCCGAATGAATCTCCTGTAGTATCCGGCTAATACCAAGAAACTACGCACTTCTGTCTGTGTCGTGGGCTGTCCCCACTCCCTCACCGCTGACACTTTGCTCGGGTCAACTGCTATCCCTTGCTCAGAAACAACATGGCCCATGAACTGTACCTCTCGCAACCAGAATCCACACTTCTCGTACTTAGCATACAACTGATGCTCTCGTAGAGTCTGAAGAACTTGCCTCAAGTGCTCGGCATGATCCTCCTCGGAGTGTGAATATATCAAGATATCATCTATGAAGACGATGACAAACTGATCCAAGAATTCTCTGAATACTCGATTCATTAAGTCCATGAAAACGGCTGGAGCATTTGTGAGTCCGAACGGCATTACCCTAAACTCGTAGGACCCATATCTCGACAAGAAGGCAGTCTTTGAAACATCCTGCTCTCTAATAGGTAACTGATGGTACCCCGACCTCAGATCTATCTTCGAAAAGAAAGTTGCTCCCCTCAACTGGTCGAACAGATCATCAATTCGAGGCAACGAATACTTATTCCGTATCGTGACCTTGTTCAATTCTCGGTAGTCCACACACAATCTCAATGAACCATATCTCTTCTTCACAAACAAGACTGGAGCGCCCCAAGGTGAGGTACTCCTATGAATGAAGCCCTGACCTAACAGCTGCTCTATCTGATCTCGTAGCTCTCGCATCTCTGCTGGAGCCATACGGTACGGTGCGCGTGCTATAGGTCTCGTATCTGGCAATAAATCTATAACAAAGTCTATCTCACGACTGGGCGGTAGGCCTGGTATCTCCTGAAACACATCCGAATACTCCCTGACGACAGGGATCGAATCTAAGGGAATCACAACCTCCTTAGAGGTATCCTCCTCTATGTAATACAAATGAGCGGTCGAACCTTCCTCTGGGCGAGGCATCGCCACTACAAACATCTCTTGCCCCGGAATGGCAAAAACAATGCTCCCACCGAAGCAATCAATCATGGCTCTATAAGATGCGAGCCAATCCATACCAATAATCACATCATGCTCGTGCATGTCTAAGACTAACATGTCTGCAGGTAATACCAAGCTACCAATATCTACCCCCACTCCCCGGCATATAAAGAATATAAGTGACCCACTCCCCAGTGGTGAGTCGACACACGTTACGGTGTTCTCTGCTATGGCTAGAAACCCTAAGGACTTCGCAAAATGCGTAGCTATAAAACAATGTGTTGCCCCCGTATCAAACAAAACTCGACCCATAGTACCATGGATAGGAAACATACCCTCAATCGCGGGTGGTGCCTGTGGAGCTGCTGCCTGGTGGACGTTATAGACACGTCCATACTGCAATTGCCCCTGCTGCACTGGAGCTGCTGGAATGGCTGGTAGGGCTGGCACCTGGGCTGGAGCTGGGAGGGCAGGTGGAAAGAGTGGTCTCTGCAGCTCATTACGGGCTCCCTGCTGCTGTGGGGCCCTATCGCCCTCTGGGCAATCCTGGCGCCTATGGCCATGTTTACCGCACCCAAAGCATCTGCCTTTGAAGTTACCGCCCCTCTGACCCTGTTGTCCATGGCCCTGCTGGCCGTTACCTCCATGCCACTGGCCCTGTTGGCCCTGATGTGCACGCTGTTGGCCTTGCTGGCCCTGCTGCTGTCCCTGCGGTCGGTATTGGCCCTGCTGATTAGGCTGGCCCTGATGGCCCTGCCTGAAACCCCCGAATCCCTGCCTAGAATCACCTGAACGGAATCGCTTAGCAGGGTCCCCCTGATGGGAACTCTGCTCGTGCTGACGAGTCTGTCCATGAGTTGGTGCCCCACTGGCACTATTACCCCCGGTCCTGCCCTGCTGGCTAGACTCCCCTGCTCTCTTGCTTCCCTGAAGGTGGAAGCGGTGATCCTGGCAATGTAGTAACGCTGCATTGAGTACATCAGTGAAAGTACTCAGGGATAGATTTCCAATAAGGTGCTGACGGATCCTCTAAGCTAACCCGTCGACAAACAGCAAAATCTTCTTGCTCTCAGTGGGTGCCTCATCCGGCACAATAGTGAGAAGTCTCGTGAACTCCTCCTCATACTCAGCTACAGTAAGGTTCTCCTGCTTCAGATTTAGTAATTTTCACCTCATCTCAGTCTGCACTGCTGGTGGAAAATACTTGCGGTCAAACCGCTCCCAGAACAACTGAATAGAGATCGTGTCCCTCTCTTCCAAAGTAGTAGTGGACTCCCACCACTGTAATGCGGCTCCCACCAGCTTAAAGGAAGCCAATAATTGCTTTTGCACGTCAGTGCACTCATACATTCGGAGATGCCGCTGGATGTCCTTCTTCCATTGGCTAACTGTAACAATATCGGAGCTACCAGAAAACTCAGGGGGATGCGCTTTTTGAAAAGCATCCCGAACCCTCTCCCATGCGGATGGAAGCTGTGCTGGTACTGGCGCCACTGCCTGAACCTGAGGTGGAGCCTGCTGAATCACCGCTATCGCGGCATTCACCACCTGAGCAACAATGGCGGCTACTTCGTTTGCATTCATTGTGCCTGGTGCCGGAGCTGCTGGCTGCTCGGCTTGGGCACGCCTATCTTTCGGAGCACGTCTCGGAGGCATCTGAAACGTGAACAAGTCTATTAGTCTACAGTTATCTTCAAATCTCAAATAGCTGAAGACTTTAAACGTAAAAGCAAGAATACAACAATCCTAAAAATAGGGCTCTATAGCAATAAAGTTACGCTGAAAGAGAAATAAGCCGTACAGATCCTATGGACACTAGAACCTGATGCTCTGATACCACCTGTGACACCCCGCCTAATTAAATACCGGGCAATCACTCCTTTATTAAATTAAATCAAGGTTAACAGTTGGTTCATTCTCAGCATCACTGTCGATAAAATAATTTTCCAATTTAACACCCTAAATAATTAAGCTAAGTGTCAAAAACATTTTTCATACAAACTTTCCAAATTTTAATTAAAGAAAAAGATTTATTTATTTAAAACAACATTTCTACAATTAAGAATCACACCACAAAAAGCCAAATAACATAATACATTCGTCAATCGAATGTCAACATATGAAACTAAAATCACAAATCCATCCTGAATAAATCCCATAGAACAATACCGGAAATAACTGAAATATAAATGTCCCAACAACAAATGAAATGATGAAAAGGGGCGACACGTGCCCAATAAATGAGAGTAATAGGATTGGAGTCAATAACGGAAGCCGTCTACTCAAGTGACCTGCAACTCCCACCTAAGCTGCAGCTCGTTCTTCTCAATGGATCCTAAGCAAGACGCCCCTGTGGCTGGGCACCTGAAAATATACATATATATACAAGAGAGAGAGAGAAAAAGAAACGGGTCAGAGCCCGAAAGTGTGTTTGATTTAAAATACGTTTAGCAAGTATTTAAATTGATACAGGCCAATGCAACAACATATTAGTACGTCCCTCTCTTGAGAAAATACTCACCTCTCTTCTAATGTGCACACCTATCGCACTAACCTTCCCAACGGTTTGTTTTAACATTTATCATACTAGTCTTTCTAAAAGATTTAACTTAACTTAGATTACTTGGAAGATTTACAATACAGGATTTCAATTTAGAAAGATGTTCCAATTTGTAGCCAAAGTTCTCTATTTTTAACTTCGTAAAAATTTATAAAGTACCCGTGACATTTTATACTTTCTCAAAACAAGTATTTATAATATGAGTCAACAACCATGTCCTACTTATCAAATCACAGTAGTCAGTCTCAAATTTCATAATCTCATATATATATTAACTACTCGTATAATATATATATATAACAGCACCCCGAATAAAACTATGGTGCGTGCATACTCTACTATCCAAAGCCCCATATCACTCATATTAAGGGGAATACATTCGGAATCACTCTAGAATAGTATTAACATTAATACACAAATAATATTGAGGCGAAGCATAGATTCCAAGTCTCTAAGAGGATGGCACATACCGGCGTCTCTTAGGGCCGTCTGAACTATCACATCGATAGCCTGTACCAAGGATATCTATCTTCTAGGGTACAAGTCAATATCCCCCATAAAGGTCCCATCGAGATAAGACTTGTCCCAGCGCGGAGACCTCAGGGATAGATGGCTGCGTGGTCACGGGACCCCCGGATGAAAGCACGTCAGTAATATGAGAATATCTACACTCAGGCTTGAAAACATGGTATTAGAGGGCGAAACCCTGAAACACTCCCAAATGGCTCCGTGACCGGCGCCAATACCTCGCACGGGACCAATGTAACTCGGACGAACTGACTGCATGATCATTGGACCCCAGTTTGAGAGCACGGTGATAATTTGAGAATATATACACTTAGGCTTGAAAACATGGCGTTAGAGGACAAAACCTCAAAACACCCCCAAACGGCCCCGTGAGTAGTTCCCACACCTTGCACGGGACCAATGTAACTCGTAGGAACTGACCGCTTGGTCATGGGGCCCTCGGTTTGAGAGTACGATGATAGTTTGAGAATATCTACACTTAGGCTTAAAAATATGGCGTTAGAGGGAGAAACTCCGAAACACCCCCAAACAGACCCGTGGCGGCACCCACACCTCGTACGGGATCAATGTAACTCATAGGAACTAACCGCATGGTCACGGGATCCCCGGTTTGAGAGCATGATGCTAATTTGAGAATATCTACACTTTGGTTTAAAAACATGGTGTTAGAGGGAGAAACCCAGAAATACCACCCAAACGGCCCCATGAATGGCGCCCACACCTTGTATTCAATCAATGTAACTCGTAGGAACTGATCGCTGGTCATGAGACCCCCGATTTGAGAGCACGAAGATGATTTGAGAATATCTACACTTAGGCTTGAAAAAATGGCGTTAGAGGGAGAAACTCCGAAACACCCCCCAAACGGCCCCATGAGCGGGGCTTATACGTCGCACGGGACCAATGTAACTCATAAAAACTGATCACGTGATCACGGGACTTTCGATTTGAGAGCACGATGATAATTTGAGAATATCATCATGTTCTCAATCGGGTGTCCTGAGACCACGCGTGCTTTTATAATTTATTATTTATCGTTATGGTCGTGTGGGGTTTACATTACGCAGGTTTTAGAATCTCCAAGAAATAGAGGAGACTCTGACCATTTTTTTATTATAGTTAAAATGGTCACGGCCAAAGTCCATGACGATCTTTATTTATTTTTGTTACATATAAACAGGGTCACGACCTAGCGCCGTGACTATTTTGGTAATGTCAAAGTGTGTGTCACAACTTTGAGCCGTGCCCATTGTCATATTCAAATGGATGGGTCACGGTCTTGAGTCGTTACCAAAGCCGTGACCATTTTCATAATTCGAAGGATGGGTCACGACCTTGGGTCGTGACATCATCCGTGACCATTTTTTTATTCTGAATGATGGGTCACGGACTTAAGCCGTGACCATTTGCATATTAAAGGATGAGTCACGGCCTTTGGGCATGACCAGCTGTGTGTATGGGTCACGGCTGTAGTCCGCGACCATCTATCGTGATCCCCAAGGTCCGTGACCCTTCGTTTGGTCAGGGATTTGGGTTGTAACCCAGGAAAATGGGCACACCCGAAATGGCCACGACCCTTGGCAGCGACCCTCAGTCCTGGTCAGTTTGTCCGTAACCATTCGCATAATATGGTGTAGCGAATCATACCATTTGGTGCATGCATAACAATAGATCAATTGCCATCTTTTATATACTACGAGTAAAATACTTTCTCTGCGTTCTTAAAGGCACAAATAAAAGGCTCGTCGACTATGAGATCTCTACTCTTCATCTTTTATAAATCTATCATGATAAGTTTGGAGTCATGATCAACTTTACAAGCATCCGTAGTGTCTTCCACCTTCACCCAGTCACAATAGAATACGGTTTCTGTGAACTCTAAATAATCAAGCTCCAGGATTTGTTGAACAATCTCATAATAGGTTGGCATTATATCTTTTGGATGTTTATCGATTTTGCTAGAGACATAGACATAAATTGAAATTCCGATGTTTTGCATCAAAATATTTTCCTCAAATGGATATGAAACGAAATCAAAATCATTGGTGCATAATTTCTTAAACTCTTTTGCACAAAATTTGGGACCTTTTACTTGGCGTGCAAGCCTTAAAGAGACATCACCTTTTTTTAAAAATTGTATTTATTAATGAATTTGCATAAGGACATGTTTTTACCATACATGTATAAACAACTGCACACATAAGAGGTGGAAATTACTTCTTTTGATATCTATGCCCTAAAATCATTCGTAGTGCAATTTCTCCTCTAATTTTAGGTAATTTCATTCTTGTATTTTCTAAAGGTAAGTTATATAGTTTAGATCATAATATATATAATACATATAAGCAAACAAGAATAATTTAGTTAATTATATAGCTGCTTACTTTCTCCAATCTTCAACTTCATCTTGTAATTCGAAGACATAACGAGCTTGTTGCTCGTATTCTAGATTGGTGAGTCTCACCTATTTAGGGTTCTCAAAAGGAAATTTATCCTCAAAATCGCCAGGTTACTCGATCACTCATTATCCACGAGGATTGAACCTCATTAACTCTTGTTTTGGTATATGTTGTCGAGCGTATAACATATGATTCCACAGTTACATATTCTTTAGCAATTGACCCTCCAATATACCGTATATTCTTTACGTAATCTTTTAAATTTTTCATCAAGCGCTCTAAAGGATACATTCATTGATACCTAAAGGGACCACACAATAACACATCATTGCATAAATGCATAACTAGGTGGATATTGATATCGAAGAACAACAAAGGAAAATATTTCTCTATTACACAAATTGCCTCGGCTAAAATTAATTTCACAACTTTAATGTGCTTTCTGTTGACCACTTTTGCACAAAGTAGGGTAAAACACAAACTAATTTGCATAATTTCTCGACGGAGATCTTTGTGTTCAGAGAAGCAATGCCTTAATAGTAGAGGGATTAATTAAAGGATAACGTGTTAGTTGGGAGACTTGCATTATTTTAGGTCATTTATTTGGTAGCGTACTACCATGAAAAACTTATTGGAATAGCCAGTTAGAGTCTTCAAGTTGAACGACGTGTCTACGATGATCTTTTTCTCGCTAGTATTCTAAGTGAAACCAGTCGGGGGGTATAGATTATTCCTGTTGTAGGATCATTTTTAACCATAATTTCTTCTTTATTTTCATCTTTTGTAGATTGCAGCGCGCCCATTCTCTATCTTTTGAATGAGATCCACTTAGACATGTTCTTATCAGATGTTCCACAACATTTAACACTATGTGCATCACAACAATTATATGCCTTACATGATGATCTTTCCAATACGACAAGTTAAATAATATTGATCGTCTAGACCATGCCTTCGTACGACTAGGGTCGTTCGGATCCTTCCTAGTTTTACACTCCAGGTTTACAAACTGAGGGTGTTCACCTATGTACATATTCCCCCACAGTCGCAAACCTCCTTCTCCTTAATTTGCTGATGAGAAATCCGAGAAGGTTCCTCCCTATGCTCGTGACCAAAAGGTAATAAGTTAAACTTGTTGTTCTTAAAAGGGTGACTGGTTGGTTGAAATCTACGATTACCCGTATAACTCATCTTACCACTGTGATTTAGCTAAGTGGCTTCAGTTTTCTCCCCACATATGGGACATCCATAATAACCATGAACATTGTAACAGGACAAGGTCCCATAAGTAGGAAGGTTGTGTATCGCCCACATCATCATTGCTTTAAGTGTGAACTCTTTACCCTTATGAGAGTGAAATGACGTCACACCTTTATCCCATAAATTTTTAAGTTCTTCGATTAATAGGGATAATAATATATCAATATCATTGTCAGGAGACTTTGGTCTGGGTATCAATAAAGACAATAATGTGAACTCCTTTCTAATGCACAGTGTTAGAGGGAGACTTAAAGGATCCATGAGATCTGACCAATAACTCTGATTAGTAATTAAATTATCGAAGGGGTTAAATCCATCAATTGATAATACAAGACGGACATTGAGCGTTTCCTTTTAAAATTCATGGTGTCGTGCATTTGAAATTTACCAGATCAGTGAATCAACTGTATGACGTATGAGATTCCCACCCACCTTGCATCGAGCGTGCCATGTCATGGCCTGTGTCATCGATGGTATAGTGAAAAATCATTTTAATCGTGTCCCGAAGGGTTAATACTTCAAAACTTTTGTGTAACTTGCGAGAACTTACGATATTTTGCAGTCTTGTCTTTTTCATTCTCGCAAGCCAAATATCTAGGCTCACTGCATATAGGACACTCATCCTTCTCTTCCTGCTTGTTGCGGTACAATATGCAATCAAAATTGCATGCATGAATAGATTTATACTTTCGAACCAAACCGTTCAAGCTCTTCTTTATGCTAGGATAATTGTATGTTAACGTGTTCTCCTTTGGGAGAATGTCTTTAACCCGCTTAAGAATTCTGATTACCCTATTGCTCGACAAACCAAATTAAGTCTTCAAATTATGCAAACCAATAATGGCATATAATACCGAGTGATCTTCATCGTAATTTTTATACAACAGTCTAGCCATATCGACTATCAACCGTATGTATTTTGGATCTTCCTGTAATTTAGTATCAACTTGTTCATTGACTTGGTCATAGGTTGGCGGTTTTTATGGCGGTGGACACCCCAAGCATCATCAATTAGGTCGGTCAAAGGATGATGTGTTGGCGAATAATGTACCACTTTCGCTCGGTGGGGTTTCGTTACGCTGTCGGTTACCAGTAATTCTTTCGGAACATAAGGTACATTATTTTCACCATGGTATGTTTATATCTTATAGTCTTGATAAATATCCACTTGAGTATATGAAACTCAATGTCTTCTAAAGATTTATTTTTTTCATTCAAACAACGGGTGTGCGAACATGGAATCTTATCACTTTTAAGATTTTTATAAGCGTATTTAACAAATTCTTGAACGTACTTTACATAATTATCATATATTCAGTTACTCTCCCCCATCCACTCTTCGTATTGTGGAAAATTCATTAAATAATCTTCAAAATTCAGTTTACCTATATTAATAAGTTGAAACAAAGGTCATGTTGCATACAAGAACGCACAACAAAATTCGATCAAATTATTCAACACAACTTAAACTCAAATTAAACAAATTAAAATAACTTAAATAAACAAAATATTATTACAACTTGTTCTCAAATATTACAAATTGGCAAACATTTTTCCTCGCCTAGGCTTAACCAAGAAATAAACTAGTCAAGTGATAAAATAATTTTTATAGTATTTCAGTTCTTTCCTGTCTCCACTGTCAACATGCACATGCATATATCTATAACCATGGTATATTTCATCAACCAGTATCTGAGCCTCGCCCATCTGCAATGGACGATTATCTACTCGAGTCTGGACAGTTACGAAGACGAGTGTGCACACTCCAATAACCCTTATATTGTCCAAGTTCCTGAAATAGTGCTGCTCGTCGTAGTCACTGTTAGTCGATGACGATGATCCAGGGAATGTGGTAGGTGGTGGCACTGGGGAGGGGAATGATGAAGGAGGCGACATTTATGATGGGAATGTCAAAGGAGGCGACATTTTTTAGGGGAAACCTTGAGAAGGAGGGTAGGGGAACCTTGAGGAGGCATCGGTGGCCGAAAACCTGAAGTATATAAGGACATAAGGCGCCCCATTTTACTTGTCAAGACTCCTACGTTACTTTTATTCTCCTGGACATCCCCATATATTTTGGACTGACTTTCCTCTTGGCTTGAGATACAATTCTTGACAACAAAAAGCTCATCCACAAGAAGTGCAGTGTGTTTTAATTTAGATTTTGGCATATGTGATCCGACACTTCTCGTCCACCCTCTTTTGTCAGTTATAAAGGTCTGGAACAGGGCATCATTTTCAATGTCATTATAAGGGCTTGAACTGGACTAACTACTAATGGCCTCGATCAATTCTACATTCTTATCCAAGTGTGGTGGGAATTTATTATCTTTGTCCCGTTGGGTATGCATGTACAAGTTGGCCCGATTAGATTTTTTATCGCATCTGGACTGTCCTGACCTATCTAACCATTCACTCTTCAAATCTTCATAGGATTTAGAGCCTAGTCTATGAATATCAACTTTTTTTGCCCTGTTTTATCTATTCTGATCCCTCTAGACCAATTTTTTGTCCATCGCCTCATTTTCTAGAAAGTTGTTCTATTGATCAATCGACATTTTAGCATTTAGAGGCACTCTGTATCTCAGAGCTAAAATGTCAGAGCTCGGTGCCCCTTTCCAGAAATGTCCCTGTCGAAGGTTTCTCCGATATGTTCTCAGTTGTTTAGTAACTCGAGAAAGAACCTTTTGCTTTGAACGATTGGGTAATAAAAACGCTTGCAGAGTTGGTCATAAATATCATCCTTGATGGCTTGATTAACTGCGTTCCAGTTATCTACCGCCCTGACTCCTACATTCATTTTCCCAAGCGACAAACAATGGGATTTAAATATCTGGTGATCATTTTTATTGCCAGTGGGATTATTCCCAAGAAGGGAGAACCCAATGGGCTTTTTCTCATTTGCTCGGGAGGTGTCGTTAGTGGTGAGTGGGCAGCGTTGGAATAATAGGATTTTGTTGCCTACTCGTATAAGGAGTAATGGACTGAACCAATGGTGGAGAAGAGAATTTATCACCATGTGGTGATGAGAATTCTTGTTTGGGTGCAGGAGATGAGAATTCTGGTTGGGGTATCACATCATTACTTGGTACATTCTGTCCATTATCGCTCAACATTATCCAAGCGATAAAATCATTATATTAACATGAAATTATAACGAACTAATCATGTTTACGGATATATATATGTATATACCTTATCTTAATAAGGCTTTAAAATATGTTCAATGTGTCTAATCTCCATCCAATCGGTATTATTTTTTAAAGACCTATGGATTTTTGCACATGGCCTACTAGGAGGAAGTGTATCTATGATTGATGTATAGATGTCCATGACATGAACTCAAAATCCCATCTTCTTCATATTATTAGCAAGATTCAATTTAATGTTCATATTTTGCAAGACATCAGAGTCTTGGTCAATGCTCTTTGTACATAGTTGTATCCACAACGGGTGAATATTTTTTTCTGACTTCTCTAACAATGTAAGCAAGGTCAGGGCTACGTCGAGATTATATACGAAAAATATATTCTCTACAGCCTCATCCCAGCTTTTTGGTAGGAAAAATAGAATACGATCGCATAGGTTCTATTGTTGGAGTTGAACTCCACGATTTGCAATGTAGTTAAACTATTCGATCTTCTTATTCCCATACTTGTAAATATGAATACTCTCTAAATGGCGTGCACTAATAAAAGAGGTATAAGTGCGGTCTAATTGCAACCTCTTGTACTCTTATTGCTAATGATTATCACCGTGCCTCATTTTTCCTGAGAAAAATATATGAGGTATGAGTATGAGTCATATAAGTAATGGCTCTAATTAATCATTAGCTAGTTATTATTTTCCATCCAATTCAATTTAAGTTTATCTTATTTTAACATATGAGTCCTATGCAAATGGATGTAAATTGAAACCATGCGTATGAATGTGCACATAACCAATTTTCCTATCCCTTTCATTAGTACCTGGCAAACTACTACCTACCATTTCATAAGGAGCCAAGGGATCACTATCATTAAATATAACCTTTTATAAAGTAAAGCATTTAAGAATGGGTATATTAGTTTGATTAAGGTTTTGAATTATCACAAGTACCCTTCTCTAAACCCCGTGCGTGGGACATACCACCGAAGTGAAATCCAAATAAGGAACCCCGAATACACTTACATTTAGATAGCGTAATTATTAAGACACTTTTTTTTAGGGTTTATTATGAGATAATATGTCAAGAGTTTTAAAGTCCATGTGTACTATTAATCCAAGCAATCCAACATCACTATGCAATAACCAAACCAATAACCAATAATTATCCCATACTCCTTCTATCGTATATATGATAAAACACATACTAATAATAATAATAATATCTCAAGCAGGTCTTATATCCATTCTTGCATAAAAGAGACATGTAATTAGCATCAATTTGGTTCGTAAATATCAAAAGTACTACTCTCAAAGCATAAGGTATAATTTGGTCCATTTTACACATCTAAGGACTAAATAAAATAATAAAGATGCGGAGATAATGGGTGAAGGATATTCATGAGTTTCGGTTAGATTTATGTGAATTCTCTCTTCCTTTACTTGATAGGGGGGGCGTCATACCGAAAAAAAAGAAATCTCAAATTTGAAGCGAAGACTTACTTCTAGCTTAGGGCTGGGTGTGACTCTTGTTTTTGAAGGGCTGAATAATCATCTTAAATAAATAAAGTCAATTCACCACTTGAATCCACATTAATACATAAGCCGATTGGATTTCCTACTAAATTAGTCAAATTTTTTAAAATTAACAGGGTATTACACCTTAAGGTAGTAGGGTATTTGTGTATATGGGTATATACACACATATACACGTACATATATACATACATACACATATGCACACACGTACACGCACATGCATACAGACTATATATACATAAATAATGTATATATATATAGAGAGAGGGCAGTAGACCTGAGTGTAAAGATAGATAGGAATGATCGGAGAGAGGGTTGTCGGGGGGAGAGAGCGAGGAATGATCGAAGGTTTTCCGGAGAGGGATGGATAGATCGAGAGAGGTCGAGAGTGAAAAATGATAGCTATGACTGGTTCCTTATAGCTAAAGGCCATGGTCACGAGCCCTTATCCATGACCCAATGGTGTGATCATTTTATTTTTTCCATGTGATCAACATGGTCACGATCCTGGACCTTGACCATGTTGATGACGTGGAAAAATTAAAATGTCAGGGCAGTGTGGTCACGGACAAGGGACATGACCAAGCATCGTGACCATTTCAAAATGGCCAGGGCTTTGGGTCGTGACCCATGACAACTGAAAACCTTTACTTGGTCATAGACTTAGCCATAGTCTTGGACTGTGACCAATACTGGCAGGAATTTTGGTCCAAGTATAGTGCCCTGGTTATCACGGACCACGACTGCAACCCCCGTGGTCATATACTGGGGCCATGACCATGTCCATTGAATGTCATGGATATTTGTGGTAATGGACCTGGTCACACATGTTTTGGATTTGGTCACGATCAATGGTCATAACTGGTTTTCCATGATAATTTTTTATTTGTGGTGTAGTGTTCCATCATTTCAGCATCTGCCTACTCAATGGAAGTCACACATTTGACTGGTGTGAGAAAATTATTTGACTATTTGATAGACGAAAATAATTTTCTTCTTCCAGCTTGTGAAGTGTCACATAATACGTGTATCCCTCTCCAAGGGGCTTTATGTCCTATCTGTTATATAGGTTCTTTTACATGCTCATTATGGTTTAAAGACTCCTTAGTCCAATTCTACAATCGAGTTTTTCATCTCCCACTTATTTTAGGGACTAGTCAGCTTTAGAGGGTAGCCCTTTTTAGTTCTTATACTCTCAAGCCATCGATCCTACCCACCAAACTCACATCTGGTGAAAATTTTATAAACCATTCATATCAATTATGGAGGCTTATCATGAGCTGATAATTATTCAACCATATTTTCCTTAAGAGGCAGTGTTCCTTCTTTTGGGGCATGCCATTGATTTTTTTAGGCCATACCTTTTTTGAGCACATCAAACTTGCCTCTATAGGCACAATATTGCCTTCACAAGATGATCAAACTTTACTTCATAGGCATAATCTTGCCTTTATAGGATTACATAATCTTGCCTTCATATGCATCCTCTCTTCTTCATTGGGCCATTAACTTTGCCTCTGTAGACATATTCTCATTTTTATAAGCCCATCATATTTTCCTCCGTAGGTACATTATCGCTTTCATAAGATCATCGAACCTTGAATTCAAAGGCACACTCTCACCCTCACGGGTCGATCAACCTTTCTTTCATAGGCACATTCTTGCCTTCACGGGTCGATCAACCTTTCTTTCATAGGCACACTATTGGCTTCACATGATAGTTTAACTTACTTCCATAGGCACACTCTAGCCTTCATGATCTCATATAATCTTGAATTTATAGGCATCCTTTGCCTTCATAGGCCCATCAACTTTGCTCTGCAGGCATATTCTCGCTTTCATAAGCTTATCAAACCTTGCCCTCATAGGCATGCTCTCGTCTTCACAGGCCAATTACACTTGCCTCCATGGAAACACTCTCGCCTCCACATGTCAATCAATTTTACCTTCGTAGGCATCTTCTCACCTTCATAGGACCATCAAATTTTCCTTCGTATGCATATTCTCTCGTTCAACGGCACACCAGACCTTGCCTCCATAGGCTCATCAAATCTTTCCTCTGTAGGCATATTCTCGCCTTTAATGGCTCGTCAAACATTGCCTCCGTAGGTGCATTCTCACCTTAATATTCTCATCACTATCTTGCCTTTATATTCCCATCAACCTTGACTCCATAGGCACATTCTCCCTTTTACAAACCCATTCAACTTGCCTCAATGGGTATGATCCACCCTCCTTTAAAAAAAAATACCATTGACCTTGTGTATTGTCACACCCCACCTAATTCTGGCATCGTCCGTCACCAAAACTAAGCCGGGCGTGAGTAAATTAAATACCATTCTTAGCATGATATGGATATGAGACATAAATAAATCAGTTCATAAGATAAATAATTAAATCAATCTCAAATAATCTCATTTAATTATTTTAAATTAAATATACCAAGTTTTCATCATATATACATCAAAAATCAAATTTTATTATCTCTACATGTATTACATGAGTTATACGCATCTGTCACACCCCGTCTAATTCTGGCGTCGGTCGCCATCAAAACTATGCCGGGCGTGAGTAAATCAAATACCATTCTTAGCATGAGACAGATATGAGACATAAATAAATCAGTCCATAAGATAAATAATTGAATCAATCTCAAATAATCTCATTTAATTATTTTAAATTAAATATACCAAGTTTTCATCATATATACATCAAAAACCAAATTTTATTATCTCTACATATATTACATGAGTTATACGCACCCAAAAGTCAATTATTTTAAAGCTGGGATTTTTCTACATGCAACCTACAGCAATAAAACCCAAAATCACTCATGAATCCTACGTACCCAAAGGGTTATGAATATTATTCAGATCAAAAGATTTTATAAAAATAGCCCCATAATTAGTATCCACTTTTTCTAATTAAGTTACTAATTATTTTTAAGAAAACATGTAATTAAGTATTTAGGCGACACTTAAAACGCATAATACTAAAGGAAAAGAATATAGTATTCATGCCTGTAAAGATCGTGTTGAAAATCTGATTAGAAATCTAGATTCCTTGTGAAAAATTAGCAAAAGAGTGTTCTTGAACCAACTTGATTAAACCCTCAATTAAGCCCCCCAAAACTTGTGACAAAAAGCTTGATAATGAAGAAGTTTGATGGTTATGGGTGAGAGGAAAAATATTTAGAAGTGTTCTCTGGTGAAAAATTGAAGAAAAAGTGATTATGAGAAGTCCCCCTACGGATTAACAAGGTTATATAGTGATTAGGAGTCCTAATCCTACACAAATACTAAAAACAACTTACTCCTTAGGTTTTCTGGGAGGATCAATCGATCTACCCCCAGGCATCGATCGATCGATCATGCCTAAAATCTGGCCGTTCGCCCAAAAAAATTATGAGGGGCAAAAATTGTAAAATCAATATAAAATCCATTTTAACGCCGATTGTAATTCCTCTTGAAGTTTTATTCTTCTAAAATCATAACCAACATATTTTGCCAATAAAAATTATTAATTAAAAAATTTATTTTTCTAAAAAATTCCAATTAATTAATAAAATAGTTAATAAAAACACGGGGTGTTACATGTATATACTAATGTGACAAATTTTAGGCTCATTTTAATATAATTTGGATCAGTAAAAAAAAGAAAAATAAAAGCTTTGTACATAAAAAGAAGTATATTTTCAAATATTTATATCCACGTTGAGTCACTTCTTTAAGGTATACCTTTTGTTGAAAAATAAAACGATAATTTTAAGTTTCCTTTAATTTATCTGTAATCTTTCACTGCATTTGAGGTTGAGCGATTGGGAAATCAAAAGAAAATAGAAAATCCCCTCTTTCCACCCAAAATAAAGACCATAATAACCTTCTTCTAAGCCTAACTGACCAAGAATTTTATTTAAACCTGGCCAAACCTGTCCTACTAGCAAAGCTCACATGAGCTTACTTCCCCACCAATTCTCTTAAAGGCATGATTAACCCATTTTGAATATTTAGTTATCCCATTTTGAATACTTGGTTGACCCATCGTATCTGGTGTAGGGCATAATTCTCTATAAAAAACATATGAAGAAAAAAATAGATGAAAAAGATTCCCGCTTGGATGAAAACCCCATGAGGGGCGGCTTAGGCAAAAATTAGGGGAAATAGAAAAATTATAAATGAGATAACCTATGACACCTCTTTTTGAGTTAATATATCATTTGGTCTTTTTTACCTTATTTGAGGTGAAACACATTATGTGAGATATCCTTCAATGGCGTGTCTTCCTCACTTGATTCAAATGGTTATTTCACCACCTTTTGTCAAACACGTCTTTCAAGATATTCCACATCCAGTTTCTTCACGCTTCAAATAATAATGTCACACATTTGAAAATCCATAATGATGACTAAATTGAGTTGAACCATCGATAATGACCTCAAGCTTATTTAAAACATGTTATATCTTTAAAAAATGACGTATTGGGTCATGGACATGTAGATTCTGATCTAGGATTTCCTATCCCATTTTCCCCAAACTAAATTCCATTTTTATTATAAAACCCTTGTGATAATGTTCATGAAATGACAACAAGAAAGTCTCAATAAGTCAGTGATCACAATATTACATGGCTACACTATTGGATAACATAGAGCCAATGTATCTCTAATGGATGGAATACCTATCCTTCTAGGCTGACCTTTCCCTAACCAAGGTGATCTGAGAAAAAGACTAGACATAAAAAATGAGAAAAAAATTATATCCTCCCGGACAACATTAGTGGACTAATGGAAAGAAGTGTTATTGAAGCATTTCCATCAAAGAAGTCATTGAAGTACACCATGAGTGTAATACCCCGTATTTTTGGCGACATTTATTTTAGGGATTAATTAATTAATTGGGAATTAATCCGGATAAAATACTAGCGAGATGTGAGTTGGTATTTGACTATATTGAGTATATATGATGATATATGAATATTGAATTATGAAATTTGTCGTGAGATTGATATACGGCAATTTGGACATTTTATTGGGACGCGTGAGACAGTCGCGTCAGGATATAATTATTTTAATTATAAAAGTGAATTTAAATTCTATTAACCGTATGGTCGTTTTGAGTGCGCCAACGCGTCCGGAAGGGTCGAGATAGTCAAAAAACACTAGTCAGGGGTTTAGTTTGGGTCCCGGGGTATTTTTAGGCCATACCGGCAACATAAACGGTATTTTGGTAATTTTGTATTTTTGAGAATTAAAAGTGACGAAAATTAGTAAATTATATCTGATTCAGGAAACCAACCACTAAACCCACTACCAACCATATTGACCCATAAGACTACGGGGAATTTTAGAATTAGGTTTTCTAAGTTCCCAAAACAAACCCTAGCCACCATAGCCATTGGAGAAGAAAGCTTGGAGAGAGAGAGATAGAAGGGAATTCTGCAGGAAGAGAGAGGGAACTTCTTCAAATCGTCATCAAAATCTGAGATTGAATCAAGGCAAGTGATTTAATTCCGTTTAATTCAGAGAATGTTTCTTCCATGTTAGATAATTCTAAGATTTACATTTGTTCTTGAAAGTTAATGAAAAACCCATGAGTTTGGAATTAGAATACTATATTTTGAGGAAAGGATTGCATGTAGAATCGTATTTAGAGAACTAATCTGATGTTGATATATCTTGCAAGAAACAAAAACGGATTTAAGTGGATAAATTAAAGACTTAAAATTTTAGGGTTTATGTTCTTGAAAATTTGGGGAAAAGTGAAGAGACTTGATGATTTAATTATGTTTAGGATGAATTGATTCCTTAAAACACGTTAGTATGTGACCTTAGTATGTTTAGGATTGATTAGAGACCTTAAAACATTGTTGGGACGAATTTTAGAGGAGAATTGAGGAGTAGAAATTGGTGAAAAGCGAGTAGAAATTCTGGGCTTGAATCTGGCCACTCGTTAGAAGACCTACCCAGGTCGTTCGAACGAGCTCGTTCGAACGAGCTTCTAACGAGTTGACCATTGACTTCTAACGAGGGTGAAGTTCGTTCGATAATATCGTTCGAACGAGATCTCGTTAGAAAGCCCACTTCATTCGAACGAGATCTCGTTAGAAGACTCAGTTCGTTCGAACGAAGTCTCGTTCGAACAGCCTCGTTCGAACGAGACTTCGAACGAGTTGACAGTTTAGGATTTTTAGCCTGTTTTGATCCCAAGTGCCCAGTAACCTTGTGTATAGGTAGAGATAGCCTTTCCTTGATGAGTGATTGATATATTTGGGATGTTTGGGATATTATGAGGAGTCAAACCTAGAAGTGTAGTTTGAAATTAAGGGAAAATGTGAAGTAGGACGTGAGCGTCTATTACAATGTGAGCTATTGACGGCCTAATTAATTATATTAACCGGGAACATATAAATGGTGTAGTATTATATGTCCGTACGAGAAGAGATATGTACCAATATATTATGGTGATTACTAAGACGTGTGCATACTTAGTATATATGTATTGATTTTATGTGTATGACATACCTACCATACTTGCTATCACGGGAGGTTTGCGTTCACTTAGGGCCCTCTAATCCTTGTGTTGCCCGGATTTAGACTGGTTACCTCGATGAACATAGGTCAGAGAAGGACTTATTGGGATGTTAATAAGTCTGCTGATCGTGGGAGCGTAGGTATGTGCGTGACCCATGTGATGTGACTGTGTTCGCCTCCATTATTTGTGATGTTGTTATCTGTGAACTATTCCTGAGAGATTCGGAATATGTAATCCTTATGTACGTGATGTACCGGGATGGATAGCAGAGTATGTGTGCACCGCAGCTTAGTCTCGGGGTGCTTATATTGTATATTTATGTTGTGGAAAATATACACTTTATTATGGGAACTTTCATATGGTATTGTGTGTATAAATTTGGAAAATATAAAAGGGATAATCTAAAATGAGTTGTGTTGCTTTTATGGGAGAAACTGAATTTACGTTAAGCCCCTATTTAAATGTGATCGTTATAATGTAAATGGGAACCGAGTAATAAGAGTAGAACCTATGACAGTCTAGCTAGATATGATGTCACTTAGCTAGGGATTAGTGTCATTTTAGATGGGTACTTACGTTAGGAGTGCACATTTAGTCGAGAGGTGAGAATTTCATGTGAGTGCACGTCCTAACATGTACTTTGCATTTAATGTTTTTAAAGCACTTGCAGGTTTTTAAAATATCTCCACATTCGGGCTCTGACCCGTTTTCTTTCAAATCTATTTTTCTTGTAAAACCATTTTAGGTGCCCAGCCACAAGGACACCACGCATAGGATTCTCATTCCGATGACGAGCTGTAGCTGTTTGTGGAAGTTACAGGGAATTGCTTTTAGACGCTTCTATCATTTGGATTCCATGTTCAGTATTCCTCAGTTGTAGGGCATGTTGCCCAAATTCTATTAGAGACATTTCCATTTCAGTTTTTCAGACTTTGGCATGTATTAATTCAGTATTCAGTATTTCGTTACTTATTTCAGTTGTGGGATTTGTTGTGAGGAGTTTTTCCTCCGGATTTATTTATATCATGTGATGGTTATTCTATTATTTCGTTATGGTGAATGGTGATATTATTCTTGCTTTAAATCTTTTACTGCATGTTAATCAGACTTTAATTAAAATTTGACAACTTACTTTTTAAATACTAGGTGGTTAGTAATAATAACATGTTTTCGACAGTGATGCTATTAACTGAGCCAACTTGGCATTTTGATTTAATTTAATAAAGGAGTAGCTACCCGGTATTTAATCAGTCGGGGTGTCACAGGTGGTATCAGAGCATCAGGTTCTAGTGTCCTTTAGGATCTGTACGGCTATTATGTTTTCGCTAAGTTTTCTTTGATATAGAGCCCTATATTTTAGGACTGTTGTACTCTTTTTGTGTATGCTACGTTCTTCAGCTATTTTAAGTTTATAACTGCGAACTTATAAACTTCATTCTTATTTCAGATGCCTCCACGACGTGCACGACGAGTTCCCAGGGATGCAACGCCCGAACCCCAGCCCGCTCCAGTTCAGGGCATGATGAATGTCGCTGAGGTTGCAGCCATTGTAGCCCAAGCGGTAAATACCACAATTGCCGTAGTTCAGCAGGCACCACCTCAGGCGCCGGTTGCCGCGCCAGTACAGGCAAATGCATTCCCGTCTGCTTGGGAACGTGTACGTGACGCTTTTCAGAAAGCGCATCCGCTAGAGTTTGCAGGTAGCTCAGATGTGGTAGTCTCGAGCCAGTGGAGGAAGGATATACAGAGGCACTTGAGGATGTATGAGTGCACGGACGTTCAGAAGTAGGTGCTAGCTACTTTCAAGCTAGTTGGATCTGCGCTGCAGTGGTGGGAGTCTATTACCACCGTGGAGGAGAGGGATACTCTCACTATTCAGGACTTTTGGGTGCGGTTCGACCGCAAGTACTTTCCGTCAGCTGTTCACACGGAAATGAGGAGGAAACTGATGAATCTGAAGCAAGAGGGTAAGACCGTGGCCGAGTATGAGGCCGAGTTCACGAATCTGTTGAATATCGTTCCAGATGAGATACCGACAGAAAAGAAGAAGATTGAGAAATTCACCGACGGGTTGACATGGAGGATCCGTCAGCATCTATTAGGGAACCTTTCATTGGCCACTTATTCTGATGTGGTTAACGCTGCTTTGTTACACTGCCAGGATCACCGCTTTCATATGGCCGAGGGCAAGAGATCGGGAGAGTCTAGCCATCAGGGCAAGACTGGAGGACATGGTGCCGGTGGGGCACAATCTGTTCAGGGGCAGAGACAGGGTGAGCAGGTTTCCCAGCAGGGGGATCAGAAGAGGTTCAGATCAGGGAATTACAGGCACGGACAGGGAGGTTTCCGTCAGGGCCATCAGGGTCCAAACGGCCATCAGGGCCAACAGGGGCAGAATGGGCAGCAGTTTCAGCAGGGCCAGCAGGGCCAAGGGAGGAACGGTAACGGCCACCAGGGCCGGGGACAGCAGGGGCAGAGAGGAGGGAACTTCCCAGGGAAGTGTTATGTTTGTGGCAAGACTGGCCATAAACGACAGGATTGTCCTGATAGGGGCAGGGCCCCACAGCAGCAGGGTGCTCGCCAGGAGCCGCAGAGGCCTATGTTTCCCGCCGCTCTCCTCGCACCGCCACAGATGGCAGCATTGCCACCCATTCCAGCGGTCCCAGCTCAGCAGGGGCAGCTACAGTATGGACGTGTCTATAACGTCCACCAGGCAGCAGTTCCACAGGCACCACCCGTGATTAAGGGTACGTTTCCTATCTATGGCACTATGGGTCGGGTATTGTTTGATACGGGGGCTACACATTGTTTTATAGCTACACATTTTGCGAAGGCTTTATGGTTGTTAGCCACAGCGGAGAGCACAGTGACGTGTGTCGACTCACCATTGGGGAATGGGTCACTTATTTTCTTTATATGCCGGGGAGTGGGGGTAGAGATTGGTGGTTTGGTATTACCTGCAGACATGTTGGTATTAGATATGCATGTTCACGATGTGATTATCGGTATGGATTGGCTCACTGATTATAGAGCCATGATTGACTGCTTCGGTGGGAGCATTGTTTTTGCCATTCCGGGGCAAGAGATGTTTGTAGTGGCGATGCCTCGCCTAGAGGGAGGCTCGACCTTTCATCTGTATTACATAGAGGAGGATACCTCCAAGGAGGTTGTGATTCCTTTAGATTCGATCCCAGTTGTCAGGGAGTATTCGGATGTGTTTCAGGAGATACCAGGCCTACCCCCCAGTCGAGAGATAGACTTTGTTATAGACCTATTTCCCGATACGAGACCTATAGCACGCGCACTGTACCGTATGGCTCCGGCAGAGATGCGAGAGCTACGAGATCAGATAGAACAGCTGTTAGGTCAGGGCTTTATTCGCAGGAGAACCTCACCTTGGGGCTCTCCAGTTTTGTTTGTGAAGAAGAGGGACGGTTCACTGAGATTGTGTGTGGACTACCGAGAGTTGAATAAGGTCACGATACGGAATAAGTATCCGTTGCCTCGAATCGACGACCTATTTGACCAGTTGAGAGGAGCTTCTTTCTTCTCGAAGATTTATTTGAGATCGGGATACCATCAGTTGCGTATCAGGGAGGAGGATGTCTCGAAGACTGCGTTCTTGTCGAGATATGGTTCTTACGAGTTTCGGGTTATGCCTTTTGGTCTGACCAACGCTCCAGCAGTGTTTATGGACTTGATGAACCGAGTGTTCAGGGATTTCCTAGATCAGTTTGTCATTGTCTTCATCGATGATATTCTGGTTTACTCCCAGACAGAGGAGGAGCACGCCGAACATTTGAGGCAAGTTTTGCAGACACTACGTCAGAACGAGTTGTATGCAAAATATGAGAAGTGCTGGTTTTGGTTGAAGGAGGTCCAGTTTTTGGGACATATTATTTCCGAGCGGGGAAAATCTGTTGATCTGGGGAAGGTATTTGCGGTGAGGGAGTGGGGACAGCCCACGACACCGACTGAGATTCGTAGTTTCTTGGGCCTAGCAGGATACTACAGGAGGTTCATTCGGGAATTTTCGAGGATAGCGGGTCCTTTGACACGTCGGACTCGTAAAGGTGTGCCGTTCATTTGGAGTGATACCTGTCAGTTGGCATTTGATGAGTTAAAGGACAAGTTAACCTCAGCACCTGTGTTAGCATTGCCGAGACCGGGAGTTGAGTATTTGGTTTACACCGATGCGTCTTTGCAAGGACTTGGAGGTGTATTGCAGCTAAAGAGACATGCCATAGCTTATGCTTCCCGTAAGCTTAAGCCTCATGAGAAGAATTACCCCACGTATGATTTGGAGTTGGCGGTAGTGGTATTTGCCCTGCGGATTTGGAGGCACTATCTTTTGGGGGAGAAGTTCCAATTGTTCACGGACCACAAGTCCCTACAGTACCTGTTCACGCAGAAGGAGTTGAACATGCGGCAAAAGAGGTGGCTTGAGTTTGTGAAGGACTACCAATTCGATATCCAGTATCACCCGGGTAAGGCTAACGTGGTAGCAGACGCGTTGAGCCGTAGGCCAGCAGATGAGGTGGCAGGGGTGGGGAAGGCAAAGTGGAAGGAGTTAGGACACCAGGATGCAGTGGCCTGATCTTTCATGTCTGTGATGACCGTTACACCACAGATTGTCACGAAGGTAGTACGGGCACAGGCTAATGACTCGTTCTGTCAGGAGCAGATAGTTCGATTACTAGCAGAGGGAGCCGATTCCTATACCGTTAGCTCAGACGGGGGATTACGCTTCAATGGGATATTGGTGGTGCCGGAAGGGGAGGAATTGCGACACGAGGTGATGGCAGAGTCGCACGGCTCACGGTTTGCGGTACATCCCGAAGGGGACAAAATGTACCAAGACATGAGACGGCAGTATTGGTGGAGCGGTATAAAGAGAGATATTGCTGAGTTTGTTTCGAAATGCGCCACTTGCCAGCTAATAAAAGTGGATCACCAAAGACCGACAGGACTTCTACAGCCGTTGGAGGTCCCGGTGTGGATGTGGGAGAGCATATCCATGGATTTTATCACGGGGTTGCCTACGTAGCAGAGGGGTCACGACTCCGTTTGGGTAATTGTGGACAGATTGTCCAAAGTCGCTCACTTTTTACCCGTAAGGACCGACTACACTACGGGACAGTATGCCCATCTCTTCATTTCAGAGATTGTGAGACTTCACGGTGTGCCCCTAAATATCGTGTCTGACAGAGACAAGATATTTGTATCGCGGTTTTGGGAGAGTTTCCAGGAGGCCATGGGCACGGAATTGCGGTTGAGTACGGCTTATCATCCGCAGACCGATGGGCAGACCGAGCGCACAAATCAGATGTTGGAGGACATGCTACGCATGTGCATTATTGACTTTGGAGGTGGATGGGAGCAATACCTTCGACTGGTAGAGTTTGCTTATAATAACTCCTACCAGTTCACTATTGGCATGGATCCGTTTGAGGCGTTGTACGGTAGGCCTTGTCGTTCCCCAGCATATTGGTTAGAGGTGGGGGACAACAAACTACTTGGGCTGGAAGTGATTCAGGATACTTCGGCAAGGATTGAGTTGATTCGGAGTCGCATTCGGGTAGCTCAAGACCGGCAGAAGAGTTATGCTGATGCGAAGAGATCTTTCAGGGAGTTCCAAGTGGGGAACCAGGTTTTGCTCAGAGTATCTCCTATGAAGGGGATAATGCATTTCGGGAAGAAGGGGAAGTTGGCACCGAGGTATGTGGGGCCGTTTCCTATCATTGAGCGGATTGGACCAGTTGCGTATAGACTCGGGTTACCGGAGCATTTACACCGGATTCATGATGTGTTTCATATTTCCTCGCTAAGGAAATATCTCAGGGACGATTTGGCTCATTCTCACATCGCTTTGGAGGAGATTGATCTACAGCCTGATAGCTCCTACGAAGAGGGCCCGATTGCTATTTTGGACCGAAGTGAGAGGAAGATGCGGTCAAAGATAGTTCCGTTAGTGCGTGTTCAGTGGCGACATCACAATGTCGAGGAGTCCACATGGGAACGCGAGGATGAGATGCGCGAACGTCATCCAGATTTGTTTTTATCAGGTACTTTCTAGTTCCGAATTTCGGGATGAAATTCTGTTATTAGGGGGGAAGTATGTAATACCCCGTATTTTTGCCAAATTTATTTTTGGGATTAATTAATTAAATGAGAATTAATTGGGAATTAATCCGGATAAAATACTAGCGAGATGTGAGTTGGTATTTGACTATATTGAGTATATATGATGATATATGAATATTGAATTATGAAATTTGTCGTGAGATTGATATACGGTAATTTGGACATTTTATTGGGACGCGTGAGACAGTCGCGTCGGGATATAATTATTTTAATTATAAAAGTGAATTTAAATTTTATTAACCGTATGGTCGTTTTGAGTGCGCCAACGCGTCCGGAAGGGTCGAGATAGTCAGAAAACACTAGCCGGGGGTTTAGTTTGGGTCCCGGGGTATTTTTAGGCCATACCGGCAACATAAAGGGTATTTTGGTAATTTTGTATGTTTGGGAATTAAAAGTGACGAAAATTAGTAAATTATATCTGATTCAGGAAACCAACCACTAAACCCACTACCAACCATATTGACCCATAAGACTACGGGGAGTTTTAGAATTAGGTTTTCTAAGTTCCCAAAACAAACCCTAGCCACCATAGCCATTGGAGAAGAAAGCTTGGAGAGAGAGAGATAGAAGGGAATTCTGCAGGAAGAGAGAGGGAACTTCTTCAAATCGTCATCAAAATCTGAGATTGAATCAAGGCAAGTGATTTAATTCCGTTTAATTCAGAGAATGTTTCTTCCATGTTAGATAATTCTAAGATTTACATTTGTTCTTGAAAGTTAATGAAAAATCCATGGGTTTGGAATTAGAATACTATATTTTGAGGAAAGGATTGCATGTAGAATCTTATTTAGAGAACTAATCTGATGTTGATATATCTTGCAAGAAACAAAAACGGATTTAAGTGGATAAATTAAAGACTTAAAATTTTAGGGTTTATGTTCTTGAAAATTTGGGGAAAAGTGAAGAGACTTGATGATTTAATTATGTTTAGGATGAATTGATTCCTTAAAACATGTTAGTATGTGACCTTAGTATGTTTAGGATTGATTAGAGACCTTAAGACATTATTGGGACGAATTTTAGAGGAGAATTGAGGAGTAGAAATTGGTGAAAAGCGAGTAGAAATTCTGGGCTTGAATCTGGCCACTTGTTAGAAGACCTACCCAGGTCGTTCGAACGAGCTTTGACCATTGACTTCTAACGAGGGTGAAGTTCGTTCGATAAGATCGTTCGAACGAGATCTCGTTAGAAATCCCACTTCGTTCAAACGAGATCTCGTTAGAAGACTCAGTTCATTCGAACGAAGTCTCGTTCGAACAGCCTCGTTCGAACGAGACTTCGAACGAGTTGACAGTTTAGGCTTTTTAGCCTGTTTTGATCCCAAGTGCCCAGTAACCTTGTGTATAGGTAGAGATAGCCTTTCCTTGATGAGTGATTGATATATTTGGGATGTTTGGGATATTATGAGGAGTCAAACCTAGAAGTGTAGTTTGAAATTAAGGGAAAATGTGAAGTAGGACGTGAGCGTCTATTACAATGTGAGCTATTGACGGCCTAATTAATTATATTAACCGGGAACATATAAATGGTGTAGTATTATATGTCCGTACGAGAAGAGATATGTACCAATATATTATGGTGATTACTAAGACGTGTGCATACTTAGTATATATGTATTGATTTTATGTGTATGACATACCTACCATACTTGCTATCACGGGAGGTTTGCGTTCACTTAGGGCCCTCTAATCCTTGTGTTGCCCGGATTTAGACTGGTTACCTCGATGAACATAGGTCAGAGAAGGACTTATTGGGATGTTAATAAGTCTGCTGATCGTGGGAGCGCAGGTATGTGCGTGACCCATGTGATGTGACTATGTTCGCCTCCATTATTTGTGATGTTGTTATCTGTGAACTATTCCTGAGAGATTCGAAATATGTAATCCTTATGTACGTGATGTACCAGGATGGATAGCAGAGTATGTGTGCATCGCAGCTTAGTCTCGGGGTGTTTATATTGTATATTTATGTTGTGGAAAATATACACTTTATTATGGGAACTTTCATATGGTATTGTGTGTATAAATTTGGAAAATATAAAAGGGATAATCTAAAATGAGTTGTGTTTCTTTTATGGGAGAAAATGAATTTACGTTAAGACCCTATTTAAATGTGATCGTTATAATGTAAATGGGAACCGAGTAATAAGAGTAGAACCTATGACAGTCTAGCTAGATATGATGTCACTTAACTAGGGATTAGTGTCATTTTAGATGGGTACTTACGTTAGGAGTGCACATTTAGTCGAGAGGTGAGAATTTCATGTGAGTGCACGTCCTAACATGTACTTTGCATTTAATGTTTTTAAAGCACTTGCAGGTTTTTAAAATATCTCCACATTCGGGCTCTGACCCGTTTTCTTTCAAATCTATTTTTCTTGTAAAACCATTTTAGGTGCCCAGCCACAAGGACACCACGCATAGGATTCTCATTCCGATGACGAGCTGTAGCTGTTTGTGGAAGTTACAGGGAATTGCTTTTAGACGCTTCTATCATTTGGATTCCATGTTCAGTATTCCTCAGTTGTAGGGCATGTTGCCCAAATTCTATTAGAGACATTTCCATTTCAGTTTTTCAGACTTTGGCATGTATTAATTCAGTATTCAGTATTTCGTTACTTATTTCAGTTGTGGGATTTGTTGTGAGGAGTTTTTCCTCCGGATTTATTTATATCATGTGATGGTTATTCTATTATTTCGTTATGGTGAATGGTGATATTATTCTTGCTTTAAATCTTTTACTGCATGTTAATCAGACTTTAATTAAAATTTGACAACTTACTTTTTAAATACTAGGTGGTTAGTAATAATAACATGTTTTCGACAGTGATGCTATTAACTGAGCCAACTTGGCATTTTGATTTAATTTAATAAAGGAGTAGCTACCCGGTATTTAATCAGTCGGGGTGTCACAGTGAGTTCCATTTTAAGTATACAAGAAATAATGAACTTATCTTTAAGCAAGAGAGACAACATGGTTTCCAATCTTAAGATGTGGGAATCTTTGAGCCAAAACATATCCTTTGCTGAGTGATTAAACCCTAAAAATCATAGAATTTTTTGGTCAATCCATAACCAATACTTACGCAATGGCCTTAAGACCAACCAAACTCAAATTCCCTTCGAAAATGAACTACATTTGTCCTTATTCCACTTACAAGATATATAGGTAGCCCATTTATGGGTCCAGTCTCACCACAAGATAAATCCCATTTATTCTTTTACCCCTTTGATCCAAATGCAATCCTGTGATTGGAACTATTATGTTCTTGAAAAATAAAAACAATGAGGACAAGATAATCTCTAAGACCTTAATCTAATGCAAGAGTCTTTAATCTGGGAAAAGACCTTTTGAATGTCCTTCATGTCATTGTATGTCATCCCCCATTCTTACTTGAGATTCATGCCCTTCATGTCATTGTATGTCATCCCCCATTCTTACTTGAGATTCATGCTCCTAAGTCTAAAAGTCATTCATCTCTTCAAAGTCAAACATGAAAGTCAATCTTATAGAGTGTGATTCATTCTCACATTCTAGTCATTTCTCCAAAATCACACATCGCTTGAACTTTTGAATATCTCATGCTTAAAGGTGCTCTAGCTAATCTAAAAAAAGAACAAAATAATGAAATGAATGACAAAAATATTCATATGAACAATTTGCCTATGAGATATACACTAACATTAAACCCCAATATAATGCGCATAGTGGTTAAATGATCAATTTATCCTAGTTTCCATACCATTATCCATATCTAAGGAATCTTTTGAGATCTGTCAAAACACTTCAATGCTTGTAATTGAACATCCTTACCAACTCACCTTAGTTTCCATGATTATCCTTAATCATTAGAGATGTAATCCTCAAATGAATCCAAAACAATATGTGAAATTCAAGAAAATACATAAAATATTTCTAGATATAGCCTTAGGTCACAAAAATATCTTCTAAAACGAAAAATGTTTTCATTTGAAATTGACTCATCCAATAAAATTTAATTCGAGCCTATAAGACTCTCCATTTTATTCCAACATGGGTCATACTGAAGAGCATGTCTCGATCTTTAATCGTAACACCTCTACTTAAGGCCTATGGGTCACCTATTGGTCATATTGAAGCATAAGAGGCATAAGACCTTCAGGTTGCTTCCTATCTTTTAATTAAGGCACCAGACCCCTTATACTTCCGCACTCCTCGCAACAAAGCCTCAAAATCCTCCCGAGAAAACCATGCCAAGACTAAGAATGAACTTGAGAAAACTTTTGCTTCTTTCTAATATAATGGAAATCTCTCTATTTATACACGAGAGATCTAGATTCTGCAATCCAATCTCATTCTAACTGTGGGATTATCTCAACTCTTTTTTTGTACGATCGGTCCTCCCCTATTTCTAGCATAAAATATTACAAATGAAATCAAATTTCACATTTACAGAACCAATTCATCCCTTCTAAAAGTCTCATTGATCCAAAGTTAGCTTCGTATGCCCTGTTGTGGTGATAAATAGTCTTATCCCATATATGATGTTAAATAAATTCATATGCCCCGATGTGGAGAGAAATAAACACATCCCATGTGCGATGTTAAATAGGTTTGTATGCCCCGATGTGGAGAGAAATATCCTTGTCCTATATGTGAGGTTAAATAAGTTTGTATGCCCTAGTGTGGAGAGAAATAACCCTGTCCCATGCATGATGTTAAATAGCTTCGTATGCACCGGTGTAGCAAAAAATAGTTCGGTCCAATATATGACGTTAAATATCTTTGTATACTCTAGTGTGGCGAGAAATAGTCCGATCCCTTATGTGACCTTAAATAGTTTCGTATGCCCCGATATGGGGAGAAATAGTCTAGTCTCATGTATGAAATTAAATAACTTTGCATGCCCCAGTGTGGCGATAAATAGTTTGGTCCCATGTGTGAGAGAAATAATCCGGTCCCATGTGTGACCTTAAATGGCTTCGTATGCCTTGGTGTGGCGAGGAATAAACCCTTCCCAGGTGTGACATTAAATAATTTTGTATGCCCCAGTGTAGCGCAAAATAGAATTGTCCCATGTGTGACGTTAAGTAGCTTCGTATGCCCCTGTGTGGCGAGAAATATCCTCATCCCACGTGTGAAATTAAATATCTTTGTATTCCCTTGTGTGGCAAGAAATTACCCCGTCCCATATGTGATGTTAATTAACTTCATATGCCCTGACATGGCGAGAAATAGACCCATCCTATATGTGAAATTAAATAGCCCTATCCCATGCATGGCGTTAAATAGCTTTGTATGCCCCGGTGTGAAGAGAAATAAACCTAACCCATATGTGATGTTAAATAGCTTCGTATGTTCTGATGTGGCAATAAATATCCTCATCCCATGTGTGATGTTAAAGAGCTTCGTATGCCCTGGTGTGGCGAGAAATAGTTTGCTCCCATGTGTGACCTTAAATATCTTCGTATGCCCCGGTGTGGCGATAAATAGTCCGGTACCATGTGTGACCTTAAATAGCTTCGTATGCCTTGGTGTGGTGATAAATAACACCATCCCACGTGTGACATTAAATAGATTCATATGCCCTAGTGTGGTAAGAAATAACCCTCATGCCATCTGTGACGTTAATTATCTTCGTATGCCCCAATGTGGAAAGAAATAGACATGTACCACGTGTGGCGTTACATAGCTTCATATGACCTAATGTGGCAAAAAATAGTCCGGTCCTATAAGTGACCTTAGATAGTCAAGGTGCTCCAGCACAACGAAAGTGTCTAGGCGAGTGCCACCATTTCCCATGCAAAAAATTAAAAGATATATTCATCAAAATGAATATCTCAAGGGAACATAATCCTAAAAGAAATATCCAAAAAATAACTAAAATCATTTGCCCTCGCTGAAAAGGCATCTCTCTTTTCAACAACTTTCACTCAAAAGTGAACACCACTATTGAGGGGCTCTGTAGACACCCCATTCTGCTCCTTAATAATCCTAAAGGAGTATGGCATAACTTGTCAAACCTCCTAGACTCATTTAAAATACCAAGGCCTTAGTTAAACTAAGGATAATCTAAATAAAACTTAAGTAAAGACCCAAAATCCTTAGAAGACCCAAAAATAAATAATCAAAATAACTTGAAAACGGCATGAAATAGACCCAGATTAGAAAAAATTCACCAATGGCCGATCGGTCCTTGGGTACAGTGCCCCATGGCCTATAGGTCCTATTAGAGGACCTATCGATCATGAGTCCAGGTAGTTTGATTATAAAAAAAGGCCTTCACCTACTAGTTCGAGACACAATAACTCCGCTACTTAAATGGTGTCTTTTTGCGTCTTTTCTCTCTAGAAAAACACAAAACTCTCTCCTTTTACCTTTAAGATCCTTTCAAATAGAGATCTAAAGCCATAACACGAAGCCATGACTTTTTTCTTCTCACTCAAATCCACAAAAGGCCAAAAGACTTTAAGAGTGTGTGTGCTCGAAATCGAGATGGACAAAAGATACCCAATTAAAATCTCTTGTCAAGCTGTGATAAGTTTTTCTTTATAAGTCTATGTTGGGATATCAAATGCAAGCTCTAAGCCTATGTGAAAAATTATTTACTAATTAGATTATGTAAATTTTTATTTTCAATATTTAGGTGACGTAATGTAAGTGTGAAAAGGTAAATAATATCGCACAACACCAAGGCTTACAAAGAAAAACTCATAACGAAAAAAAACCTCGTTTTAATAGAATGATAAATGTACTACGGTAGAGTTTTATAGCTAAAAAAATAGACTTACAACCTTCATGAAGCTATAACTGACCAGACACTCTTTACCTCCATATCCTCCGTAGAGAGCACCAACAACTAAAGTATGCTACATAACTGTGACAGGTTTCAATCCATAACCGATGTCGTAAAGTCCTCATGTCAAATAAATCTTCTTCAAAGTAGGAGAAACTTCTTCATTTTGAGTTTACTATGTGTTCTACCACTTGGAATAGGGAGAGAATCCACCTTAGAGTGTGGCCACTTTCTAGATGTGTGATGACCTAACGTGAAAATATTTCTTAAAATATGGCTTAACTCACAAAATATATTTGTGAGATATATAAAATCTAAAAATAACACAAGAATAAATTGGAAAGATATTTGTTTAAGGTTTTGAAAAAGGTTTCTAAAAGAAAACAAGTTGTAGAGGGGAATTGAAGGTTACCTTGAGATTAGGGATAATTCCCCCATTAGCAATAGTGTTTAGGATTAAGAAATCATGGTAGCTCAGCGTGGCAGCTCAACGAGGCAACTTAGCGTGGCAACTCATACTTTAGCCTGTTGTGTTAGTCATATCATATCTTTATTTATATTGACTGTAAGCTATAACGGTTGTAATGATGTAACGAGAATAATAACGAGTTTTACTGTGAGGTCAAACGGTACTCGCGAGAGACCGGGCTTGGCAGGGCCTGGAAGAGATTTCATGCTTTATCGAATGACCTCACCGTGGGAACTTTAGAGGGAGTTGGTTTGGAGGATTGAGAAGTGAGGCACCATTGGGGCTTGTCCTCACCATCTTAGATATACCTGGTAAAACACCGAAGGACCCTTATCGTAGAACCTCGGGCGGAGCAGCTTGGAGTTCCATCGGGCGTTAAGTTGTGAGCCAAACAACCCTCTACTTAATGTCACATCTACTTTATCTGATGTCACTAACCAGCTAGGCAATGTTAGACCTGCACTTGAGTAAACCACTGTGGTATTTGGGGCTGTCAGATAGTTGGTGAGCCACCTCTGTGACAATAGCCCCCTGACACACAGTGGTTAGGAAAAAGGCATGTCTTGGCATTTAATGTTTATGATGCGGGGACAACTAGTGCATCAGGTATTTAATGTTTGTGACATAAAGTATGAGGGATGTATTTCACGGGCATTAATGGCTGAGTTGACTCGAGGGTGGCGTGGGGGGATATTTAAGGACCCCAACCACCTCTAAGGAGAGGATGATCTTTTTGAGAGCTCGGAAGTTATTACTAGAGATAATATACATCAGAGAGAGTTATTACGAACCAGAGAGTTTTACTCAGCCACCATTGTTATTTATTACGAAGCTTTTTATACTTGACAAAGATTCTTGTGGGTGGTTGGTGTGTTTGGCTACCTGCCAAGGTGTATCTAGGGTGCTTACTTCTCTCTCCCTCTAGTTAAGTTACTTCTAAAGTTCATTACTACCTTTTGAGTTATTCACGAGAGAATTATGAGTCCAAACTAAGTCTATATTTATTGAGTCGTGTTTGTATCTCATGTGGTTAATCAATAGTGTTTCTATTTAACTTATCATTACTATACTCCAAAAAGGGGTTACGCCTCCATCTTATCTAAACTACCCTCTTACATTTGGAGACTCTCTTGGGGAGGCATTATTGTAAAGCAAGGAGTATGGCATAAGATAACATTAATCGAAGGCTCAACTTTGATGACATTCAACACAATGAAGAACAGGCGGTGAGAGAGCTGGAGGCTCTAAGGGATGGGGCCCCTCGAATAGAGGTACCTCCAGTTCAGGCGATGATCGGCGTTCCAGGGGTAACACAAGCTTCCACGAGTACCTCTTTGGGATTGTCTCAAGTGGCACTCCTCATGAATAAGTTTTATGAGTTCTTGCAAACTCCGGTAGCCTCGACGGTATTGGGAGGATTTGAGTCCAACTCCTTCGTAACACCAGGGGCAGCCCCAACGGCCCCACCAAGTGCAGGTGTAACGGGAATAATCCCAGCAAGTATACCCTCTATTTTGAATCCATCAGTGGGAACCTTAGGAGTATTAATGGCCCCAACTATGACGACTGCTCCATCTATAATGGGCACTCAGCCCATGGTCCCGTTGGTTGTTGCCCCAGTAGCATCACCCATGGAGGAAATGAGGAAGGAGATGCAGAAAGAGATGCTGAAGTTCATGCAGGCCTCCTCACAATCTGCTGGTGAGGTAGCTTCGGTCTATGATGACTTTTGAACACCTTATCCCCAAGAATACAACGAAGATCCCTATCCAAAGGACTATATTCCTCCTATTTTTAAAAAATACATAGGGAAAGGGGGAAACTCGAAGGAGCACATTAAGAGCTTCGTTGAACACTTGGGGGCACATTGTAATAATAATAAGCTCAGGTTGAGGGAGTTTTCTAAATCCTTAACCGATAAAGTATATACATGTTATTCTCATTTGGCTCCCAAGAGTGTTTCTACGTGGGAGGAGATGCATGTTTTGTTCGTCTAGAAGTTCTTTCTGGCGGAATATGAGTTTACTTTAACCCAACTGGGGAGGGAGAAGCAACGACCCGGGGAAGAAGTGGTGGTGTACATTCGAAGGTTCAGGGAAAGATCCCTCGATGTGAGGGAGGAGGCTAAAGAGTCCAAGTTATTGCAGATCTATGCGAAAGGACTACTTCCTGAGTACATCTGTCATCTCATTAATGAAACGTGTGAAGGGACTTTTTCGGCGTTCTTAAAAGCGATAAGAAATATCTCCTTGGTGGTGAGACCAAATCCGGTGGTGGTGCCCATGATGTTTAGGCAGCCGATACAACCTGTGGGGGGGAGGTCTCATCCCCCAAGGGTAGGGTACACCGAGGGAGCAGATAGGGGCAAGGAGCCGAAGAAGGACAATAAGAGGAAGTTTGGAAGAGATAAGGAGGACCCACCACCGTTGCCTTGTACTGTGGAGGAAGCTGTCAGATGTTACAACGTGATGGTCTAAGGATGAATGATCAACGAACCAAAGGGCATTCCCATTGGGGAACCCGATGCGGTAATAAGGGCGGACCCCAAATATTATAAGATTCACCGGAAGATCCAGCATCCAACAGAGAGCTATTTCATGCTGAGGAGAATCATCGATAAGTATGTGAAGGTGGGGACATTGTAAATCCCTCCGTAGAACATTAAGAATAACCCACTCCCAGCACATAGAACCAATCTGGTGGTGGCCTATGATGAGGAAGTAGAGAGAGAAGAAAGAAAGCCAACTACGAAGCAGGGAGAATTTAAAGAAGCTCTGGAAGATTGTACGAAGGGAATGGCTAACATTGTACTAGCCTACGATGAGTTAAGCGCCAAAGACGTAGAGGACGTATACAGCGTTGAAGGTGAGGAAGCAGACCCAGTTCCAGAGTACTGTGCATTTTTAAAATCCCCAAAGTTCACCTCGTTCTTTGACCAAGTGGGGATACCGAAAGAGACAAGGTTGGAAATAACCCAGGCAATACTTGACATTGCGAGGAAGAACGTAGCCCCTTCGCTGAGATGGAAGGGACCCATGGTCAGGTTGGTAAGAAGGTTTCTGTCAGAAGTAACCTTCAGCGATGCAGATAGGGCTGTAAGATTCCCTCATAACAGGCCATTGTATGTGATCGCCAGCATCAACGGAATTAGTTTCTAAAGGACTCTTATGGATGGGGGAGCTTCCATTAATATTATGCCAATCAACTCCTTACACGTAGCTAATATTACAGAAGAAAGGTTAGTCCCCAAGCCTTTGGTGATTTCGGGGTATGATAACCAATCTTCCAAATCCATTGGGTACGTTAATGTTGGGATTGTAATGGGAAATCTGAGTTCCCATATCAAGTTCCACGTAATAGAGAGTGCAACTTCCTATCATCTGCTAATAAGAAGGGTATGGATGCACAACCAAGGGCTAGCTCCTTCTACGTACTACCATTGCGCTAAGGCGAACATCAAGGGGACAAAGGTGACCATTAGAGCTAGGAGGAGGCCCTTCGCTGTCGAGGAAGCTCACTTGGTTGACGTGGCATTTTACACAGAGTTGGAGAAGGATGTTCGGGTCCTAATGAGAAGAATGAAGGGAGTCTTGATACCCTTGATCAGAGAAAGGATTGGGCCCTTGAACGAGCAGAATAAGGAGGTCGCAAGAAGCACAAGAGTAATGGTCGAAGAAGCTCACCAGGCGGTCCCTCGGCCCCAAAACATCTCGCAGCAGCTTAAAGATAGGATAAGGCCCAGAGTGGATCCAATGGAATATGAGATCCAACGACAAAGAGTGCTGGGTCAGTTCTCAGAAAAAAGAGTGGCCGAGGCTTCTAGAGAGAAGAAGAGGAAGGCAGTTGCAGCTACCAGCAGATAGTGCAAGAAGGTCGTTATCGAAGAAGGAAAAGTGGTATATCGATTATAATGGTATGAGCGGGCGGCCGAAGAAACTGGTGATGAGGTTGACCGGATATATGAATGCTTTTTAGTGGATCAAGGGGGATAATGTATGGTGATATATAACTCCAGCATATAGGAGTTTGTGGAGGAAGTCACCGAGGAACCAGATTACATGGCGGATCGACCGAAATCGCAGGCACAAGAACTGGAGCAGTTGAACCTGGTGAAAGAAGAGGAGGACCCAAGACCCATTTTTATCTCGAAAGATCTCAGTGAGGGGAAACAAAAGGCCTTGGTTGAGTTGATTTGGGAATTTATAGATGTCTTTGTGTGGAAATACACGGAGATGGAAGGGCTGGATGAGGGAGTCAGCTGTTAAAAATTGAACGTAATGCCTTCAGCCATTCCAGTGAAATAAGCAACGAGAACGTACAAGCCTGAGATAGATTTAAAGATAAAGGAAGAGGTCCAACATTTATTGGTGGCAGGGTTCCTCAAACCGATACAGCACCCGCTTTGGCAATCCAGCATTATCCCAGTGGGAAAGAAAGATAAAAACCAAATAAGGATCTGTGTGGACTTCAGAGATTTAAGTAGAGCTTGCCCCAAGGATGAGTACCCTCTGCCCTCTGCCCTCCATTGATATCCTGATAGATGCAACGACTGGTCATGAGATATATAGCTTCATGGATGGGTATTTAGGGTACAACTAGATCAAGATAGGCCCTCGAATGTAGAGAAAATGACGTTCAGGACCCTGTTGGGAAATTTCATATAGAGAGTAATGCCGTTTGGACTCAAGAACGCTGGGGCTACTTACCAGAGGACAATGATGGCCATTTTCCACGACTTCTTCCATAAATTTGTGAAATTTTATGTGGATGATTTGGTGATCAAATCAAGAAAGGAGGAGTCCCATCTGGGCAATTTGAGGAAGGTGTTTGCCCAATGCAGGAAGTAAAAATTGAGGATGAACCCACTGAAGTGTGTCTTTGGAGTAACAAGTGGGAAATTCCTAGGCTTCGTGGTTGATTGGCAAGGGGTGCAGATGGACCACGATAAGCAACGAGTGATCTTGGAGTTGCCAAGTCTTAGAACGACGAAGAAGCTGAAGAGTTTCCTCGGTAAAGTCTCCTATCTTAGGAGATTTATGCCTGGATTAGTCGAGATAACACATCCATTGATGCAGCTGTTATGAAGGAACACGAAGTTCAAGTGAGAGGAGGTTCATCAGGATTCGCTCGCTGGGCTAAAAAAGCTGCTCATTTCACCACAAATCATGGTTCCCCCACAGGCAGGAATACAGTTGCAGCTATACTCACATCCACCCGAGGTCCGTGGGAGCTTTATTGGCACAAAAAATTAATGGGGAAGAATGGCCGGTCTACTACCTCAATAGAATCATACAGGGTCCATAAGTCAGATATAGTAGCTTAGAAAGGCATTGTTTAGCCTTAGTCTTTGTAGCACAAAAACTTAGACATTATATGCTGTCTTTTACAATTCATATTGTAACTAGATGTGATCATATTAAGTATTTACTAGCAAGAACTATATTGATTGGTAGAGAAGCTAGGTGGTTCCTCATCCTCTCTGAGTATGACTTGAAGTGTGTGGTTTCTCATGCGATCAAAAGCCAAGTGTATGCCGATTTGTTGGCAATTTTCCCCTCGGGATTGTTTGAGCCACCTAACGAAAGTATTCTAGGAGACGATTTGTAGGCTAATCACCTAGACGCAATGGATGAGGAATGGACAATGCAGTTCGATGGATCTTCGGTGGAAAATAAAGGAGGAGCAGGGATTATTCTTTCAAAAGGAATGGAGGAGATTTTCCTTTCCTATAAATTAGATTTCCCTTATTCCAACAATGAGGCAGAATATGAAGCATTGGTGTTAGGATTGTTAGAGGCTTTTCGAAGGGGGATTCGTTTACTTTTCATCAAAGGGGATTCAAATTGGTGGTTCAGCAAGTGAATGAAGAGTACGCATTAAAACACATGAGCCTAGCACTATACAGAACAATCATTCAGAGGCTCCTCTGCCAGTTCCATCGGACCAAGATCAAGAGGAAGTCCAGAACGATGAATCGTCACCCAGACGCTTACGCCACCATTGCCCAGAAGATGGTCATGATAAATGATACAACTATCGTCGCGATCCAATGAAGAGCATCTCCTTCAATAGTATAATTAATTATACTGATGGAGGACGTTACAGACTGGAGGGGGAGATTAGAGGGAAATTGGAATATGGGGAAGGAGCGATGGGGCTGAGGGAATTAGACCAATACTTCACGAACCAGGGAAACCTTTACTTCAGGAAAGCATGAGGATGGTTGTCGAGGTGAATTGGTCCAGAAGAGGCAGAGCGGAGATTTAAGAAAACACATGAAAAGCACTGCGAAACAACTAAGATACCTCTCTACCCAAGAATGCAAAGAGAGGGGTATTTTTGGCCCAGAATGAAATAGGATGCGACAGAGCTATAACGAAAATGCGATAAATGCCAGTTATTCTTCGAAGCGGCTGAATGTCATTTTATGGAAGCTCAACCTAATTGGAGACAACCCTATATTAATTTCATCAGAGATGGAGTTGCCTCAGCACATAAAATTGATGCAATGGGACTCAAGCGAAGGGCCCCGAGATTCTACGTTCAGGAGGGGTAGCTTTATCGAAGGGGATACTTCAACAGGCCATTGCGTTGCATCAAGAAGGAAGAAGCAACCAAGGTCCTCAAAAAGGCACACAATCCAGCTCACATAGGAGGGGACAAGTTCTATGACCAATTAATGACATTGGGATATTATTGACCAATAATAGAGAAAGACTCGGTTGAGTTCGTTTAAAAATGCAAATCTTGTGAACTTCATTGAAATATAATCCATGCCCCATCGGTGGACCTACACTCCCTGGAAACGCCTTGTCTTTTCACACTTAGGAGTTCGACCTGGTAGGGGCAATACACCCTTCTTTGAGGGGGAAGAAATAGATACTAGTAGCAACAGAGTTCTTCACAAAGTGGGCTGAGGTGATACCACTGGGAAGGGAAACGGTGGGGGTGGTGAGTAACTTTATCAGGGAATACATTATTTGTCATTTTGGGATCCCAAAGGCCATCCTTTTAGATAATGGAACCCCTTTCGTCAATTTAGAAGTAACGATGCTCACAGACAAATACTCCATTATCCATCATACTTCGACGGTGGCATATCCAAAGGGAAACGGTCAGGCTGAAGCAACTAACAAAACTTTGGTTAATATCTTGGCTAAAGCAATGGAGGATTTTCGAGGAGCGTGAGATGATAAGATACCAGTTGTATTATGGGCCTATCGAACAACTAAGAGAAAGCCCACAGGGTATACTCCGTTATCCCTTGTCTATAGGGTCGAGGCGATTCTCCCAGTGGAGGTAGAAGTTTCCTCTGCTCGATATGATTTGTGAATTAGCATGCTCCCTTAGAATAGACATGTGCAGTTGGAAGCGTATGATGAACACATAGATAATGCGATGCAACACTTTCAAATGTATACGAAACAGCTCTCCGGGGCATATGATAACTTGGTGAGACCAAGGAAGTTCATGGAAGGAGACCTTATGTTGAAAGCAACAGTGAAGCACATCAGAGGATTGCCCCTACCCAGGTTATTGCTTAATTTCTAGGATGGAAGAAGATAAACCATTCAAGATTAATAATAAATGGTTAAAAGTCTATCATGTGTAAGCAATTATGTTTGGGCCACCGATGTATCTTGTTGTTATGAATATATAAGTTCTTTCTATGACAAATATGCAAGTTATTTTTATTATAATCCAAGTGGAGATGAAAGAATTGTAGAACTTCATAATGTACGAAAGCAGTTGTAACACAAAGAAATAACATGGAAACATATATCTTTCTTCATTCATAAACTTTGGGGCATTACAAAATCGGGAGCTATTGCCCAAGAATTACATAAGAATATATATATATATATATATATATATATATATATATACAAAAGTTCATTAGCCTAGGAGGAACCACAGATCCGGGGAAGAGAAAAAATCTCCAGGAAGGCCCGAAGAAGCTTCTAGGCAAGATTATTGGGCATTCATAGAAACCTCCAGCCTTGTTTGCGCTTTTGTATGCTCGATGAGGAGCTTCTCTCGCTTCGAATTTGCCAAGCGTAAATCTTCTTCGAGGTCCCCTACTTCTTTATCAACGGCTTCAAGAAGAGGTGCTAACTCAACCAACTTGGCTTACTCAGCCCGTTGATCCTCCTGATGTTTCTGGGGCAGTTCCCTTTGGCTATCCAGTCATTGGCTCTTTAAAGTTTTTAAAAGCGTAATAATCCAATTAAGACGAAAGCCATCATGACCCAGCTCCTTTAGGTGACCCAAGAATTGGTTGAGGAGGGCTCTAGTAACGGTTGAGGTTGGAGTACTGGCAATATCAACCACAATGGTAGCTATGCCCTGAAGCCTGTAGCCCATCACAGAGATGTTGGAACATAGGAAATCCATGGTAAACATTTCGGGATGGTGGTTTGCAAGAAGCTCAACTACCAATCGATGGTTTGCACGCATTTGAGGAGAACACTGGAGCACCATCAGGTAAAGGAATAAGGAGCCAAGTCGGGCAGATGAAGCTCACAGCCAGATTCTCTCTCAACAGCAGCACCGATCGTGGAATCTTTATCGTTGTGGCTGGAGTCTTTTGAAACAACGGGTTCCCGAAGAGGTGAGGAGGTAGGCGAAAGAACTGGTGGAGAATCTTCCTGAGCAACCTGAGAATAATTAGAGGAAATAATGAGTTTATGGAAAAATCTTAACAAGTGTTTTCGTTATTAAGTCACCAATATAGGTGGAGTTTATGAAAAATATTAACAAGTATTTTCATTGTTAAGTCACCGATATAGGTGGAGTTTATGAAAAATCTTAACAAGTGTGTTCGTTGTTAAGTCACCGATATAGGTGGAGTTTATGAAAAATCTTAACAAGTGTTTTCGCTGTTAAGTCACCGATATAGGTGGAGTTTATGAAAAATCTTAACAAGTGTTTTCGTTGTTAAGTCACCGATATAGGTGGAGTTTACTAAAAAATATTAATAAGTGTTTTCGTTGTTAAGCCACCGATATAGGTGGAGTTTATGGAAAACCTTAACAAGTGTTTTCGTTGTTAAGTCACTAATATAGGTGAAGTTTATGAAAAAAACATTAACAAGTGTTTTCATTGTTAAGTCACCAACATAGGTGAAGTTTGAGAAACTGAGAAATGCAGAGAAATTAGCGAAGTACCTCAGCAGTAGCATCAGCGAGAATAGAAGCCACCGTGGAGGCCTCAACGGCGCCCCTAACTGAAGAAGCCTCAACAATCGGCAAAGCTCCCTAGCTAATACACGGTACCAAGGCCAACGAGGGAATTTAATTGAAAGAATACGAGGAACCTCTAAGCGATGCCCCAGCATGGGCAGACACTAAAGAATTACCATGCGAGACAGCAGCATTAGCCTTGGCCTCGAAAAGAAAAAAGTCACTAAGAGCAAATGGTGGGGTAAGGCTTGGCGAAAGCTACAAATATAAAACCAAGTGTTAGATATAAGGAGCAATTACAAGGAAAAGGCAACAATACGTCTAGGCATTACTTACCCCCGTTATGGCACCAAAAAGAAGAATTGCAGTCAGGGATCGCGCCAATGCAGTGGGAAGGAGAATGTTAGCTATCAGAGACGCCACTTCCACCTAAAAAATCCCAGCATATCAGAATGATAAACAAAGCAATGGGACAAGGAAAAGACGTAAGAATTGACAAGAAATTTACCTTAGGAGCACTCTCCTCGACTGCAACGATGGGCAGAGGGGCCTCTTGCTCGAATGGTAATTCAGAAGAGGCTGGATTAGTTGCCTCTAGTTAGCCAGATATTTCAACAGATCCAACGATAGTAGTCCCTGCAGCAGCTTCTCTGGCCCGTTGGAAGGACAAACAGTGAGAGTATGTAAGCCCTATCATGGGGGAACGGGGAGGAGTAATATTGGCTTGAGCGACACCAAAATGCCCCCCATGAAATGGCTCACGGGGGAACTAGGGGGATTGGGCCTTTCTTCAACTCCCTGCACTAAAGTGATCAAGAAAATAAGTAAATGCAGCTTGCCTTAAGAAAAGGGGAACAAAAATAAAACATGCACACATACCTGAGATCCGGAGGGAGAATGAGAAGGTATAACCATGGGTGAAGGCGGAGAGGAGGAAACAACAGGGGGAGCTGAGGATGGAGGTATCTCGGCTGTCCATTTTTTCTGGGATTTAGTGCCCATAGTTTTCTTCCCTGCTGTTGCATCAGCACCTTGAGGTACCCTCGATATTTTTCTCCTCTTTACTGTTGGATCAGTTGGATCAACCACGATCGTGGGGAAATCAGCCGAAGGAGGAACGAAGACAACGCAGCGTTGAAACTTAACATTTATTCTTTCAACCTCAGCTTGAACCTGCCTCCTCAACTCTTCAGCTACCTCTGCAGACATAAGAGGGGGAACAGAGGCAATAAGGAATGCCTCCAAAGGAGTTTGTGCCTGATCTTGGGGCTTGGATTTTGAGGACTTGGATTTTGAGGAAACCCCTCTTTTGGAATTCTTAGTTTTTTTAGCAGGTGGCTGAGAAGGCCCTTCCCCTGTTGTAGCTTCGGTCGAAGGGGAAGGTGGTTTGGGGGTTGCAGCGGCCTTGGGCTTGGGCATGGCAATGGGGATCATGGGGCAGTGTGGAGGAAGTTCAGTAGGAGGTACTTTGGGGGTATGGCTTAGAGGATACTCAATCCCAAGAACGAAATTACCCTTTAACCCTAACTCCAAGGCAAAAAATGAAAGAACTGGAGGATACACGGGATCCCCCTCAATGAACTCAAAAATTTAGGCCAGTTGCCTTGGCCAGTACTTTATTGAGAATATAGGAGTTATGTCCCCTTGCCTAGTGATGCTGGGAATAGTGACTAGCCCAACCATTGTAGAACTCACTCCCCACGCAGTAGTTGAGGAGAACAGGGAACATGCCTCACCAAAAGAGATCTTGGGGTTAGATGATTGAAAAACTGGGCGAGGAGCCCCTTAATCGAAGTCAAACTGACGGCTGCATCGGTTGGGATTGTAGTGCTCGCTGGTGTATCCCCACTCGGTGTGAGAGGGCAGGTATTCTGGTGAAAATAAAAGGACCACAGCTAGTGAAGGGTCTTAAATAATGAGGTCCAGAGTACTAGCCTGGACCACTCTTGCTTCATGGTTGAAAAAACCGCAAGTGTAGAGAAAGATATCCTCTTCATAGGACCTCATCACAAAATTAAAAAAATAATTGATAATGGAGGTCAACTCCTTTTGGCTTTGCCTCTTGTGATAAACAAAAGAGCGTGGGGGCATAATTGTTTCCCCCGAAGGAGGGCGGTTGGTCTTGGCTGCCATGGCGAGAAAATGCATATAGAGGAAGCCTGTTAGGAGGACACAGTTGGCAAAGTTGGCCAGGTTATAATGACCCAGAGATCATTCCATATCGAAAAGGTTCCTATCAATCCATGTGTAGAGGGATCCTAAGGCGATTGTAGCCAGATGAAGCTTGATACCCCAGGCTAAACGGAGGGATAAGTTGATGACGTCCCTTCGAGGTTAGTCGTTGGGTTTCCCCGTTAAAAGAAAATGATAAAGAACGATAAGAATGTAGGCAGGAAGTTCTAGCGATGTACCTTGACCAGGGGCAGCCTCAGAGGAACTACCTTCAGAAGGATCCTTGAAGAAATAGTGGAGAAGAGGAGTGATGGTAGCTTTGTTTGAAGTACCGATGCACCTTTGGCATATACGGTCTAGCTCCAAATGATCAGCAGTCTCTTGGGCATCTAGGGATTCATCAGAATAGGGCTCATGGCCTGTTGCCTCAAGGTCTAGGAGCTCGCACACGTCCTCCAACATTATTGTAAACTCGCCCCACGTAGCAATGAATGTATGAGTGGTAACGTTCCAGCGAGATACCAGAACGGGAAGGGCAACATTATTCTTAGACAGGGTGAACTCACCAAACCACTTGGCTCGATAAAGCCCAATTTTAGTGAGAGCGTCAGCATGAAAACTCTGCATATGGGAGTTCCAAGTAGCAAAGTGAGAAGCAGAGCCCCTAGGACCTTCAAAGTCGATGTGGGACCATGGAAAGTCCCCTCGCTCAAGATGAAATCGGAGAGTCCCCTCTAGAGGTAGAAAGCCACAGTCATCAGCACTTTCATCTTCTTCACCAAGCGTCAGGGAATCATACTTGGCATTAAAAATGCAAGTTTTACAAGACCCAGCAAAGTCATCAACCTTTTCGAATATGGGGGACCAACGGTAAAAGCGCAACTGGTCCTGGAGGGCAGCAGTCAATGAGGCAGCAGCAGGGGTGGTGACAACAGGGGTAACAGGTGGACCACTAGTGACAGGCGTGGCAGGATTACCTGACGAGGCCATTGAAGACAACAAGAAGGTGCAAAGGCTTAGTAAAAAGGGATGGGGAACGAAAATAGAGGAGAACAACTACAAGTGGTGACGTAATAGATGAGAGAGGGAAAAAGCTGGGTAAAGAGTTGGACAACAATGGAGTTCTTCGCACAGTTTTCTCTCTCTAAAAAAGACGGGAGCTTGAAGAAGATGAAGAAAAGAGAAGGGTTGAAAAAAGAGACGTTTAAAACCTTTTAAGGAACTCGTCTGTTGAGTTTTCCACTACCACACGTGCAAGGTCGCCTATAATCATTTCAAATGAATATGTGGCACTTCGGGAGGCATCTTGACAGTTGAAAAGACAACGCCACGTCATTTACAAAGCGACGCCTAGGGAATAGAAAGGGTTGCCTTCTTCAGTAAGTTTGAGTTTTGGCACCACAATTTTTGTCAGACATATCCAATAACTCCCAACGGAAAAGATGTCCTAACGGTTCAAAAAAGTTATGATGTCCCCTCGCCACAAGTCCAAACGTTGTTTAAATGATGACTCGGCTACATCGGGGAGAATTTCTGCTTTTTCGAACATAGCGAAGCATTACAAGGGAGAATTTCACTTTCCAATAATCAAAATGAGTATTTGATAAGGTTAGCATGACTTTCTGGATAATTTTGAATAATAAAGTTAGAACGGTTGATGCTCAGCGTCAGGAAAAAGTGGCAATGTCCCTTCGCCAAAGCACCAATAAGCCATAGTGCTTTGATTCAGATTTTTTTTACTTACAGAGGAGGTTCATCGGATTGAGAAGTTTTTGTGTAGACATTTCTTGTTCCAATAACAAATCTCTCCATGAAGGGGCAAATGTATAGGGGGCTTAAAGGTTTCCTTGAGATTAGGGGTAATTCCCCCATTAGCAACAGTGCTTGGGATTAAGAAATCGTGGCAGCTCAGCGAGGCAGTTTAGCGTGGCAACTCATACTTTAGCTTGTTCTATTAGTCATATCGTATCTTTGTTTATATTGACTATAAGCTATAACGGTTGTAATGATGTAATGAGAATAATAATGAGTTTTAGTGTGAGGTCATACGGTACTCGCGAGAGACCAGGCTTGGCAGGGCCTGGGAGAGCTTTCATGCTCTATCGAATGACCTTGTCGTGGGAACTTTAGAGGGACTTGGTTTGGAGGATTGAGAAGTGAGGCACCGTTGGGGCTTTTCCTGACCATCCTAGATATACCTGGTAAAACACCGAAGGACCCTTACTATGGAACCTTAGGCAGAGCAGCTTGGAGTTCCATCGGGCGTTGAGTTGTGAGCTAAATAACCCTCTACTTAATGTTATATTCACTTTATCTGATGTCACTAACTAGCTGGGCAATGTTATACTTGCACTTGAGTAAACCACCATGGTATTTGGGGTTGTCAGACAGTTGGAGCGCCACCTCTGTGACAACATCCCCCTGACACACAGTAGTTAGGCAAAAGTCATGTCTTGGCATTTAATGTTTATGATGTGGGGATAACTAATGCATCAGGTATTTAATATTTAATGGCGAAGTTTCCTCAGGGGTGGCGTGGGAGGCTATTTAAGGACCCTAACCACCTTTGAGGAGAGGATGATCTTTTTGAGAGCTCTGAAGTTATTACTAGAGATAATATACATCAGAGAGAGTTATTACGAACTAGAGAGTTTTACTCACCGACCATTGTCATTTATTATGAAACTTTTTATACTTAACAAAGATTCTTGAGGGTGGTTGGTATATTTGGCTGCCTGCCAAGGTGTATTTAGGGTGCTTACTTCTCTCTCCCTCTAGTTAAGTTACTTCTAAAGTTTATTACTAACTTCTGAGTTATACGCGAGAGAATTGTGAGTCCAAACTGAGTCTATCTTTATTGAGTCATGTTTGTATTTCCTGTGGTTAATCAATAGTGTTGCTATTTAACTTATCATTACTATACTCCAAAAAGGGGTTACACCTCCATCTTATCTAAACTACCCTCTTACACAAGTTTACTTCAATTTTTTTTAGATCTCAAAGTATTTGAACTCAAAGATATTTAAAAAATATATAGAAGACAAAAACGAGACTTAAAACTTGGATGAATACAAGATCCGAAAATAAGTTTTTATCGAGAGATTTTTCTCTCTTTAAAAGTGACTCTTATGGACAGAAAGATTTGGCAAAAATATTTGGTCCACAAAAGAAATCATAAAATCACACTTACACTCTCTCTTTTAAAATGAAGTTTAACCCACTTATATATAGCACCAAGTTTGAAAGAGAAGCTAGGTAGCTACAAGTAGGTAAGTAGACTTACAAGGTGATAGAGAGAAAAGATATGGAAGAATCTTTAATTTGTGTGGGTACCAAGAAGGATGTGTAAGTATCTAACTCAAAAAGTGACTTTTGATGCTTGTTTGATGTGTATCCCCACAAGGTCGATGCAATAAGCTATCGTATCACTGCGGTGAACATGAGGCAATCTAGGTAATACACTTTCAGGATTTTTGAATGAGGCATAAGACAACCAGCGAGACAGTGTGACTGTAGTGAGCTTTCACATCGCTACAACGAACTTGCAACAAGGATACAAGGAAAGCTAAAGAAAAAATCTGTGAACAAAGGCACAGTCAGCGAGACACCATCTGTGCAGCGAGCTGTCATTCGCTGCGATGAAGGTTTCCTATGATAGACATCAACAACCTTTATGAAATGACATTTTTAATATTTTTTAAAAGTACTTTTTCTTTTCATAGATAAGTCTAAAGATCTATATTGACACACTAACACAAACACACACACAAAAGTATTTTCTTTAAGACGACATGTGTGAGTAAAATGTGAATGAGTCTACGTGTCCATGTACCTTTCCTAGTAGTGGTATAAAAGGATATGCGTGAAGGTGATGATATCCATTGAATGATTTGCATGATGCTTTTCTTGAGGGACCTCAAGGACAAGACTCAAAGTATATTTCGTCAACGGAATAAGACAATCTAGTCCTAATAGCGCACATGAGTGAAATGCATACTCTTAAAATACCCCCCTTTGTCTATTCCGTGACAAAATATACAAAAATGAAGATGTCATATATTTTTGAGAAGTCTAGAAACCTATGACAAATAAACACAAGCCCGACCAAAGGCAAAGATATCCCTACATTACTAATCCTCCTTTGGTAGAAGATTTCCTAGAAAGTCTTCCACCTGTTATCCTATTTTACAATCTAATATAAGACATAAATATAGTAATGTGATAAATAGTTAACATAAAATATGCGATGAATAAGATATGGAAGTGATTCATCGTTGTAAGGTGTATACAAGTTCTAGAAATGAAAATATCTTAATGCTATATTGAGATATATACTACATTTTTTGGATATATACTCCATATTCATCTAGTTTATCAAAAAACAATTCAAGATATCTTTGTAATTAGATATCCCCCTTAATCTAACCTTTCTCCCCCTTTTGTTATGGAATTATCAATGGTAAAGAAACATTAAATTAAATAAGTATACTAAGAAGGATCATTTTTTGAGTTATTTCAATCATAATTAACAACGATATAATATGAAATTCAAGGAATCTAGTCCATATTTCACTAATAGAGAGAGCAAGATAACATGATCTATCTAGAGCATGTAACACTAACATGAGGTAAAGTGCACTATAGGTGGTAATAGTGAAGCATGTGTAGAAGTTAATAAGTATCAAACAAGGGTTAATAGGCAACAAGATAATAAAGTAAGAGTCAATCCTAATTAATCCATGGTGTGCCAAATAAAAGCACAAAACATATAGTGAGCTAAGTGTCATAAAGGAATACTCATGATAGGCAAGTGATATAGACAAAACTCATATATATATATATATAATGACACACCAAATATCATAAGATATCTAAAAGAAGCTTAAAAATAGCTTCACCAAAATTTATACTCCAATCTATTGAGTACTCAACATTCCAAATAAACAAATATTTACATAACATAAGTAACCAGATATCCAAATATCCTGAACAACCTAAAATAGGTTTTAAGACATCAAATAATATGTAAAAAATAATAGACATATAGGGATAACAACATATATCGCCACCATTAAGGAAGTCACCACCACATAATCCTCATCCTCATCATCAGAGTCTCCGCATCTGTGACCTCTAATATCTAACTGGAGACCAATAATGTCTCATCACATAGCATCTAACTGTCTGAATATGGATATTTGAAACGTGATGAACTCAAGATGTATTAAATTAACAACCCAGTAAAAATTTATGTGATTTAATCATCAGGGATAAGGTTACCAAAGGAGTATGTGGTTTTAAATCGTGGATGGGAGGCATCACCACTTAGTCTTTGACTGAGAGCCACTTTCATGTCAACTGCAGGAGATTTTTGAGGTGTCTTCTTTCACTTTATCTTTCCATCATGGAAAGAGAGACATGTGATCATATTGAAATTATGTTCCTTCTTTTTCTTTGAGAATATATGAACGTTTTGAAAAAGAAGTATATATTGACTGAGCCGTTCAAAACAAAGAGCGGGTTGCTTTCCTTTCCATGTACTATTCACATTTTCCACCATCACATCAAACAAATTTGTTCCTAAATCCATGGAGATTCCCATACCAGTCGCATGCAAAAATAGACAATTATATAGTGGGATGGTATTGTGATGCGAGCTTTGGTTGATGTTTGTTGAGATGAGTATGTGGAGAAGGTAGTAGAAGTCGGTGAGGAGAGTTTTGGGCAAAGAATCTTAGGGAACTTCAGTTAGTCCTTCACCTGTAATTTCAGTGACCACCTCATTCATATTCGGGAAAGCATTAGGTTGGTAGGGGAAGGACGGGTTTGGTATATGGGGCATGCAATAATTATCTCTCAAAGTGGCTAGTGTAATAGAGATGGAAACACCACACATAATGAAAGTAATAATGAACTCAGTCATCACAGCCATGGTGTAAAACTCTCCAACTAGGTTTAGAAGTACCGCATCTTTATCAATGCTTTAGTTCCCAACATTTATCCAACCTCCTTCGTTATATGGCCTGATCCCTAGGGCATGATTGTATCGAAGGGAATTTCAGTTAATGGTGCGCTCATAGCGGATAGCTCGAAGTTGGAAGTTCTAAACCTTGAAAAGTCCTATGGGTTAACAAAACAGGGAGGAGACGGTTCCATAGGAGTGAAAGAACCTGCTCTAGACCTTCGTCTTTTCAAACTCCCTTGCATAGTCTAACACATCAAATCCTATACTCAAAACAAAAAAGGGGATACTCAAGAACATGAAATATAGGAGTCAAATATGTGAATCTAACTCATGTCAACAAGAAATATAATATACTCAATCCTAATAAAGTCAAGAAATAACTCTAAGAGGACAAACATTCATAAAATCATAAAAGAATGTCACAAATTCCAAATCTAGAAGAAAAAAAGAAGAATTAACTTATAAAGGAATTAACTCTAAGAAATGTTGTCTACAAGAGGGAATAAAGAAGAATTGTCCTCAAAATATTTAAAAACATAAAAAAAATGGGGCAGGACAAATTTGTACTTCGAAGAGAGAGAAAGAGATTTTGGGTATGTGATGAGAAAAAGAAAGGCCAGTTCACTTTGAAATGCATTATCGTTGTAACGATACTTTTCGCTGGTCATGACCTCGGCTGGAGCGACGATGAATGTCGCTACCCGGAAGTATCTTTTAATGGCCGCTTGTTTGGCCAAAATTTTTTTTACTCTCTCAAATGAGTGTTCATCACAAAAGAACAACTTAAAAAAAATACCGAGTGATTAGTCTCAAATGATTCACTTCTAAAATGACTTAGACAAATATGATTTGAAGTATTTGCTTTTATGAATTGTAATAGTCAAGGTATAAATGGTTATTCTAAATACTCTAATCGGAGAATGGACTAGCTAGCGATAAAATCATAGCATGTTTTTAAGATAATTTATAAGAGCACATTGGAGATAAAATGTTTGAGACAAAAAGTGTACAAACATGAGCATTTGTTCACTGAAATCAAGACAAATATCAAAAGAGAAGTTTTACTTGGGAATTTCAACTTTAAATGAATTTTATTAAAAAGTCTCATTTTTCTTAAAATGTAAAATCTTCAATTAACACTTTTTTCTTCCTTAAATTGGCGATTCATGGTTAAAATCTTTGTTTCACATACTTGAGATAGTTTAATTTTTGGATGGATATAAATCTTTGAAACATCGCTTTTAAAACAAATTTTACAGGTGGGTACTAGCACGTATTAATTACAATGATGGAATACTAATTCCAATTTTCAAAGGTAGTATTGTCCAATAAAAGTTGTAGCCCTAACCACATCACCTTACATGATTCTAAAATATATATTTTTTCAACTCCAACCACGAAGATACAAAGTCTCACACATACAAAGGCAAAAAAGTCACCCTTTTTCCATTTACATACATTTTGTAAAGTCCATAAAAGCATTACTGAAAAGTATATTGTTCTTTAGTTCATAAGATAATACTCAAAATGTTGCGCGGTGTAAGTGAGAGAACTTATGATATATTCTCTAGGTAAATCAATCTCAAAGAATCATAGATTTTTCAAAGCTTTTGAATTCTAATTATAGAGTTCAGAGTCATAAACACAACTAAGATACGAACATCATGTGCAAATAAGTCAAATAGATTAGTCTCAGCATTTTAAAAAGGTGACCTATAAGCACATAATCATAAAAAGTATTTGAAGATACCCTATCATAGGACCCCCTAAGCACTTCTTTAAGTCCCTATCACTCACTCATTCATCTCAAACCCAAGGTCATACCTCGAGTACCGATCTAGAGGCCATCGGGACTCTCGAGCCCCATTTGACTCTGATCAGCCTTACGATTTATTTTACCCTAAAAACTGATTTAGAGGCCACCGGGTGCTCCCGAGCCCTATTTGCTACCTAAAAGCTCTTCAGATCAAATGAAGCTGAATGAATCTTCGAAGGGCTCTGGATCCCCTTTTCAATGGTCTGCCCCATGCATGAATCAGCCTCATAATACAGACGAACAACCCATTTTACTCCGAAGGGTCTTTGGATGCTTTTGGCCCCATTTGATCAAGGTCAAATCTTTGAACTGAGCAAAGCTGAATGAAATCTTGAAGGTAACTGAATACCCTTTACAACAGTCCATCCCATGCAAGAATTGGATTTATGGTTCGAATGAACGATCCATTTTCCTCCGAAAATTTCCTTATTTGGCTCTTGTCAACTCCTGAACCCTAGAATGGCTCAATGGATTATTAAAGATCTCTGAATACTATTTCCAACAATCTGCCCTGTATGAATCTGACTTACGGTTCGCTTTTTAAGACCGTTTTTCCAAAAAACCTGCCTCAGACTGCCAATTGGTAATCCCAGGACCCTGTCTATCGGCAGTGTGTCGAGGATTCTATGCCGATAGGCAATTCTAGGACCATGCCGATCGGCACCCCTTTGGCCCTATAAATAGATTCCATGACATCACTTTGAAAAGAACATTTGAACATCCCTCTCAACAATTCAGAGAGATTCCCTCGAATTCAGAGCTGCCCATTTCCCACATTCCTTCCATCATTTCCATACTCTTTTTGAGTAAATTCCCACCTACCTCCTCAAACCAGTATCACTTTATCTTGAGATCAACGCATCTACAATCAAGATCTATTTCAAGTCTTCACAAGGAGGTCTAATTCTTACCATTTGTCTTTAAATTCGCTTACTTTTGCATTAGTTACATCATTTTCGCTTTAATATTTTACTTCATTACATCACACATCTTAATTTCAAATTCTTTATTAGTAGTATTCGTGCATACTTTATTTTCATAGAAAACCCCAAAATGAGAAAAGTTAGGTTCAATTGTAAATTCCAAACGGGGATTTCTCATCACATTTTCTCGCACTAAGACACCTTTTTCTACACATACACATACAATAAAGTCCCAGAGTTCTACAGGAGAAGATTAACACATGCCTATGAGAGATCGAAAGGGAGGGATAGGTTCCTAAGGCCTTCCCATTCTGTAACTTAGTCCCCGAACCCTTGAACAACTTGGTTTCGTAAGCATCAGTATTGTCCTTGATGCCGTTCTCTTGAGGCCACACCATTTCTTTTTCTTGTTTTATGAAAATAGGCTGGCGACTCTATCTCTACATATCACCCCACATCGACGACTATCGAGCGCTCGGATAAAGGACACAATCCCTTGCGCACGCTAGAAGGGGAAGGGTGGTTGGATCCACCTCGGGAGCACTCCCCGAACCTCGGGATGGCCACAATATCGACTCTGATGGGGACTATTATAAGAGGACTATACTCTATTTTACATGGGCATTATTCTTTTCTGTATATGTGCATATGCACCTACCTGTATGTTCCCTTTTCTCCTCTATTTACCTTTTTGTATATCTCTCTTTCTCATGTATATATTACTTTCCACTCAGTTATACACTTCACACACTTGTATATACTCTTCATGCACACTTCACACACTTACACTTAGCTTCACACTCACATGCTTCACACACCACTTAGAATATTCATGATTAGGCTTCATTAGCACACAATCACACTTATTACACTTGTATATATGCTCACTTACACATGTCACACACGTAGTTGATCCATGTATAAGGTCACTATCACACACACTCACTTGTATAAATTCCCATATCACTTACTCACTCACATCTAGCCATGCGTAGTATAGTTTCCATGCTAGATATACTTGTATATGCTCCCTAATAGTGTAGTTTTCCCTTTACTCATCATGTCAATAAAATAAAAAATACTCTTTCTCCATAATATGTTAATTAAGACTCATGCATTTTTGCACACTACATCACCAAGAGCATGGCTATATTGACCAAAATTTTATCTCGTACTGGGGGCATCACTTCGTGATGGGCGCTGGACCTGCGGGTCGCAGTTAACCTAAGTGATATGACTCTCACCTTCCATTGGCCTCATACCTTCAATGTATATCGAATGTCTCCCCCCCATCATACCGCTTGACTGAACTCACGATGGGAGGTATATAGCAGGGAACTCATTCATGTATGTCGAATATATCGAATTAGCTCTCACATGTATTGTCCCCACGAGGTATATAGTGAGGCAATTCACGTACACTCAGGTATATCAAATTGCTTATCCACATGTACCGATGAATGATTTCCCTTATACGAAATAGTTATATCGTGGAAGTCATGCCAAAGAGGGTAACCTTTACATAACCCAACAATTGCATAGATCTTATACAGGTGTCAAACCCAGAACAATCATACTTATTTTTCCAGTTACCATGCAAAACTCTGCCAAAATTTCCGGTTGGCATACCGCCCAAAGTTTCACATAATTTTTTCTTTTTTAAAACTAGGACTCCCTTCGTGATCCTGGAAACAAGTCCAACTATGTCTTACATATTTTTTCAAACCATATTTTCCCCGGCTCGGGTCATGTCCAACATTTTTCTACATGAGGAAAACCTAATACAAGTGAGAACCTAATAATAACATTAATAATATTCATGCTGGGATTCCTCTCCTTTTCCATCCTTTTTCAAAAACACCAAAAACATTTTTCTCCTCCTTTCGAAACACCCAAAATTTTCCCCCTTCTTTTAAAAAGAAATACGAACTGTTTTCCCTTTTAGGTCGATTGTATACCCGATCTTGACCTGGATCCCTATTGGCTGCGATCTTCCATCAAATTGCCTTACCAGTTCTTCTACTACCTAATCTGAGTTTGGGATTTATCGTCACAAGCTCTTAATGGAGAACGCCGATCAAGTACCAAATGTGCACCAATCTAATGGTCGTCTTAGCCTAGCTCAGTACCAAGATTGATAACCTTCAAACCAAGGTCCATGAAATCCAACATCATCGGGCCCAGATTCTCGAAAAACGTATTTTCCTCGTGACATGGGTCCACCAGCTCCCGAGCCTTTTTGGATCCTAGAAGAGTATCAACATGCTCTGTATGCCCCGCCTCCTAATGGGTCGTTGCTCTTCCAGTATCCACAGATCTTAAGGGGGAGGAGCTGAAAAATGTCAAAGAACACGTAAAGCTGTAGTCGAAGAAGTTTGACCAAGTTAAGCTATCAGGGAAGTATATGGACTACACCCATATGTCTCCCTATGACAAAGCCAAACTTCCATAGAAATTCAAGATGTCAGACATCGAGAAGTTCTGAGGAAACGAACCCCCAATCGTTCACCTTCGAAGCCATCACCAAGCCATGCCCCTCCTTGGTTCTTCTGAAGAGATAATAACCCAGATGTTCTAGCAGACCTTAAAAGAGAGTGTCATTAATCAGTTTTTATCCTCCAAAGAATCCATAATTCGTAGCTGGGAGGATGTCTCTCAAGAATTCATGTCGCAGTACAAGTACAATGAGGCACTAGAGGTTATCCGCCGAGATCTATATCTTTTTAAGCGAAACCCTGGGGAAACAATTAGTAATTTCATAACAGGTGTAGAGAGAAAGTTACTGCCATAACCAATAGACCCTCCGAGGAGGAACAACTCAGTATTGTGAAGAAGAATTTCTTATAAATATTCTAGCATCCATGGGAGGACAGTACTACCCACACTTTTGATCTCTTCAAGAAGCCTGTGTAGAAATTAAGGAAGGCATTACCAAAGTCGAATTTGAGCCGAAGAAAGTGACCAGATAGTTCACTCCCCAAAAGTAGGAGAAGCCTTCCAGTGCTACAGTCTCAACCATCAATAATATTTCCCAACCTACTACTTCTTGGGCACCGAAAAGTTGCCCCAACCCTACCAAGAAAGAGTACACTGAGCTCCATGCTCCCCTATCCAAATTCTACCAGGCCCTACTGAGCCGCAATCTCTTCAAACCCTTGGAGTCCACTACCAAATCCACTGCCTAAAAATTTCAAAGACGATGCCCGTTGTGATTTCCACCGGTCTGCTGGCCATACTACTGACCAGTGCTTCCATGTTCGAAATGTGATCCAAGGTTTAATTGATCGGGGTATCATCGCCCCACTTTTCAACCCTAAACCCAATACCTCTCATAACCCACTTCCTACCCATACAAATGCCATCTTCCTAGAAAATGACCCATAATTTGATCCATCTGCTCAAATTGTGCCCAACGAAGCACCCATTATACCCGTCATCTCACCCAAACCACTAAAGATTTGCCCATATTTTCTCTTACACCGTACCTGCTTCATGGATTAAGCTTTTTCACTCCTTACAAGGGTTTGCATTATCATCCGTACCCAATCTGAAGGGAAAGATATGGAGTTACCAGCTGTGTTGAATTGACTCTTAGAGTTTGGGCTAAAATTGCCCACTGAGATGCTAATAATTATCACAAATTTAGTGGCTTGTTGATAAAAGCCCAGAAATGGGCTCGGGAGTCAGATAAATGGGTGGTACCGATGAAGTCAGTCTAGATGGTGTAGTATAAATAATGGCCGATTCATTTCGACAGACAAGTGAAATTTGCAGTAATGATGAGCTACTCACCGTTTTGAAGCTTTAGGCAGTTGGTCCCTTCACTCATATACCACCCCGATGAGGGGAAAAATTTGCATGATGAAGCCGTCGAGGTTATTGAATGTATTAAATTCTCTTGGCATGAGGACATAGTCACCACCGAATAGGGGGATAACTTTAACAGCTCAAATGATGAACCCAGTAGGAAAGAAACCAGTCTAGTAACCAGTCTGTGCGAAATGATATCCTTCGAAGATCTGTTGGGGTAAATTAACAAGGTGGTCATTCATCCAGAAATAGATGAAGACACGAGGTTCCTATTCTTCCCCACCTCGGTAAATGACATAACTACATCAGGGAGACACTATAAAGATCTGATTCCTCTTATGGCCGAGAAAGATATGGGAAACGGAGTTGCCGAAGGACTTCCTATGCCAGAAATGACCATCGAAGAAAGCAAATTCCTTGACTAGCTCAAGAAAAACCAAGCCAACATCACCTTATGGGGGGTTTTCATATCCTCCCAGCTGAACCAAAATCCTCTGATAAAACTCCTCACCGGTCCTACAGTCCCTCCTTCCACCACTCCCAAAGAAGACGTAAACATGGTTGGGTCCTTGACCTCTTCCAGACTTAAATCCTTTTTTGAAGTAGAGATACCAAAGAATGACCCTGACCATAATTATTCCCTTAATATCTCCGTTGAAGTATTGGGAAAGATAGTCCCACTCTCACTTATTGATACCGGGTCTGCCCTCAATGTTTTCCCTCTTTAAATATTCAATTGCTTGGGCTTGAAAGTTAGTGATCTCTCTCCCACTTTTTTCATCATGCGTGCTTATGACAATACCCATCGAGAGGTAATGGAGTCCATAAAACTCATAATAGGGGCTTACCCTATCAATACTGTCACCGAGTTCCAAGTCATTGACATACCTGCATGTTTCAACCTTCTCCTTGGTCGTCCATGTCTCCACAGTATCCGAGGGGTATCTTCTTTTCTTTATTAGAAACTGAAATTCTTTACCAATGGCTAGGTTATCACTATCTTGGGGAATGATGACAGTTCAGACACCGCCAGTACTAGTAACCTGGTTTTGTAGATCTAGTATGAGATGAATAACATGCTCCTCTCTGGCTTTAGAGTTTACCCACTTCCGCTTCCAGCAGGAGATAGTTTCAAAGACCGAGTTTGTTCGGAACACAACCCTTATGGAAACATCAACGTAATTTAAATGATCAAGAACATGCACTTTATGTCGGGAATAGGGCTAGGGTGATTCCAGTAAGGGATCCTTGTGCCCATAGTCCTAAAGGAGTCCTTTTCCCCATGTGGCTTGGGTTACCAGCCCTCACTAGAAGAAGTCAAAGCACTCCTAAGACCACAATAAAAAAGAGGCTTAGAAGAAGAAATAATTGTTTTAAGAGACTCTTTGAATGGAAGGTTTATCAAGGAGGGGGAAGACTTCCCCTTCTGCGGCTTCCTTGAACCATAGTATGACCATATCGACAAGAAGATGAAATCGGGACTGTAAATGTTCTTTCAATAAATAACTCTTGGCCCACAGACTGCCAATATAAAGTGCGACCTCTCACCTAGAAAGATGTGACAATTACTAAAGATTCTGAGGAAAGTGATTTTGAGGAATCATTTAACCTGTAGATATGGGGCTGAGTCTCCGCATAATCCACTCGGATACCGTGCCATCGGACCCATCTACTTAAATTAGAATTACTGACTTACCTCTCCTCAACTGGAATGTCGTGCCTGTCCAACCTGCCCAGATTCAACCCTAACATGTTGTTTACCCTATCCAAATCTCTTCATTTGATGTTGTTATTCCTTTTTTTGATATAACTGTAACTGAGACCTCTTTTGATGAGGTTCTCAATGTCGTTTTTCCCGAAAGTGAAATAAACAAAGATTTCGAGTATCTTGATATTCCTTACATTAATTGTCTTGATTTTAATTAAACTTTTGATGATTTTCAAATGAAAAATTCTTAACTGATCCTAATAAGGAGAATAAAAACAACATAATTGCATTCATCATTAAATTAATGGTGATAATACTATTGTTATTAACCTCGATTCTAGTAGCCATCAGCGAGAGATTATGATAGGGTTCGCCCTTAACGAGCATGAGCGTGCACAATTCAATGAGCTACTGAGGGAATTCACAGACGTCTTCACATGGTCCTACGATGACATGCCCGATATTGACCTAAAAATAGGTCAACACGAGATCCCAACATTCCCGAAATGCAAACTAGTTAAACAGAAGCTACGGAAGATCCACACCGATGGTCATTCAAAGTCAAGAAGGAAGTGGTCAAGTAATTGAACGTGGGTTTTATTCGCGTAGTCGAATACCGAACATGGCTTGTAGATATCGTCCCTGTGCTGAAGTCAAGAGGAAAATTCCGCATGTATGTTGACTATCGAGATTTGAATAAAGCATCCCCAAAAGATGATTACCCATTTCCCAATATTGACAAGATCGTGGACAACACGGCTAACCACGCCCTCAAGTTAATTATCGATGGATTTACATGATACAACCAAATCAAGATGCACCCTGACCATCAGGAGAAAATCGCCTTCATCACCCCATGGATAACTTTTTGCTACATTGTCATGCCATTCAGACTTAAGAATGTCTGGGATACCTACCAAAGGGCTTCCACAACTATCCTAAATGACCTTATTCATAAAGAGGTTGAGGTATATGTAGACGATATAATCATCACGCCTAAGACTCAGGAAGGTCATATTCCTACCCTTTGAAAGTTTCCGAGCGACTACGGTAATACCAGATGTGGATAAACCCACATAAATGCATTTTTGGCATCATAAAAGGAAAAATCTTGGGATTCATGGTCAATAAGAAGGAAATCGAAGTAGATCCTGTCAAACTAAAAGCCATACTTGAGATGCCGCCACCACGAATGGAGAAGGAAGTTCGAGGATTCTTGGGTAAACTATAATACATCAGTCGATTCATTAGTCAACTGACTTCTATTTGTAACCCATTTCAATATTATTTGGAAGGATCCAATTAATGTTTGGAATGAGGCCTACCAATAAGCCTTTGACCGAATCAAGCAACACCTTACCCGACCTCCTGTGATTATGCCTCCGTAGCCAGGTTTCCCCCTTCTCCAGTACTCAACCATGACAAATAATATAGTAGGAGGTTTTTTAGCCTAACACATTGAAGAATCCCGTAAGGAAAAAGCCATTTATTGTGCCAGTCGACAATTGGTCGAGTACAAAGTCAACTACACTACTTTGAAGAAAGCATGTTTCACCCTGGTCTGGGTCACGCAAAAGTTACAGCACAAAATACTTGCCTTCCCCATCAGACTAGTATCCTATATGGATACCATCGAGTACTTGTTAGAAAATCCCGATCTATCCAACTGAATGGCCTATTGGTTAATGTTGTTAGCCGAGTTCAATATTATGTACGTTATGCAGAAAGCTATAAAAGGGAGAACCATATCCAACTACCTTGCTTATTACCCTATAAAAGAAGTCGATGTTTGGGTCTCAGAATTCCCGGACGAAGATATTCTCTACATCTCTGAAGGGGACCTTCTATGTTAAATGTTCATTGACGGAGCTGCTAACAAAAAGGGATACGACATTGGGATACTCCTAATCTCCACTGATGACTCTCACACCCCAATTTCCATCAAACTAGACTTTCACTGCACCAATAACATGACCGAGTATGAGGAATACACTATAGGCCTCAAGATCTCTCTCAAAAAAGGAATCAAACACCTAAACGTTTACGATGACTCTGCCCCTATCATCAGTCAAATCCTCAGAAAATGGAAAGTCAAAGACGAGAAGCTCCTACCCTTCCATACCCACCTAGAAGAACTGGCCTCCCAGTTTAATGATGTCACCTTCCACTACTTTCCTCATGCAAAGAACAGTCTGGCTGACGCCCTTACTACCCTGGCCTCCATGGTCGACATGCCTAAAGGAACAATAATGGATCCTTTTTAAGTTCAGAAATATGCTAATCCAACCCACTACTACCACATTAAAGTCGTTACCGAGGAAGATTTTGATATGGCCGGGTTATGTTATTATGACATTTGGAGCCTCCTCAAACATGTTGGTATCCTCAAGACGTTGATAAGAAAGATCGTGCGACCCTTAGAAAATTAGTTGCCCGGTATATCACCTACGATAAAGCAGTGTTAGAGAGAAACTTCGATGGAACCCATTTGCACTGCATAGCAGGGGCTGATGTTAAAGAAATAATGTAGAAGATTCTCAACAAATAATGTGGGCCCCACATGAATGGTCACATGGTTGCCAAAAAGATCATCCGTCAAGGGTACTATTGGACCATTATGGTTTAAGATTTCGTTGCCTATGTCCAAAGATGCCTCAAATGCTAAAAATTTTCCAATCTCCAATACTTTCCTCCCCGAGAGATATACAACATGACCTCCCCTTGAATGTTGTCCACCTGGAGAATTGAATCATAGAACCCATCTGGGACCCTAGAGGGAAATTCAAACCGAATTGTATCAACCCCTATATTGTGAACAAGATTCTCTCAGGAGGCACCGCAATGCTGACAGACCTCGATGCAGAAGAGATGGCACGTCCAGTCAACCTGGACCGTCTCAATAAATTTTACCCTTAGTCGGAAATATTGGCACGCTGTGACTCTTCTCATCCCCCTTCTATTCTAAATTTATTTTTCTTCATTTGCCCTACCCAAAACTACGTGAGACCTGATCCTTTCAAAGACCTTTTCAAAATGAAACTCATGAAAATTTTTAAAACCCTAGAGGTATGTTGGTAGCCCATACTCCATACATGGGTTTGGTCCCCTTCTTTTTCACAAAATGCTATTATTTTCTAACCTCCGAGATTGACGGTTCATTTCATCATTTACATGAATAAAAGGATTATGTATGCCTTAGCGATTAGTGTAGATAATTCAAATACAAAACTCATGAAGGGTAACAACAAAATATAATTAAAATCAACATTTATTTCTGATTAAGGAAAATATCGTTATTACATGAAGTATCAACGAAGGGAGTCAAACCAACCACTCCTCTCCGCTAACCAAATTGCTCCTAAAATAAACCTAACCCTAAACAAAGATACACAAAATTAAACCCAAAATACCTCCCCAAATACAAAATATAGAAATCACCATAGCTTCACAAAAATCACCCAAGCTTCACAAAACACTGCCTTCAACTACCGAACGACCCCACTCATCATCGTTACCATCCCCTGGAGGTCCTCAAGTTTCCCACTCCTGGTTGACATTATGTATACGATTTATAGAATGGTATGCCCAGACAAGGTTGGACAAAACCACAACATCGTTTTTCATGGTATCGAAGGCAATAAACCACTTTTCACCAGTCTCTTCCACCATGACTTTCTCTACTACCCGCTTCCATAACCACTTCAGGTAGTCCCCAGACACATGCCAGGACCCTCCCACATACTACGAGGAATAGATAGACGGTCGACAACACTACCATAAAGAGCCCCGCATCAGTCAAATCCTCCACTGGGAAGAAGTTTATTATACGAGGGGACATAATCTGTTCCCACCCGACTTGGCATAGAAGCCGCTTGGGGAAATGAAAAGAAGTATGCGAAAGGCCCCCCAACCGCGCATACCAATTATCTCTAAGATGTAATAAAAGAAGTAAGTCCCCCCCACTATGGCATTGACCAACGAAGACACCGAGCTCCATACTCTACAAGCCAGTTCACCCAACTCTCCACAAATAGGACAAAGCTGAAGAAAGGCTGAACAAATAAATTAGGCACAATCGCCAAGGGGTACTCAGGAAGGGTTGGCAGACGAAACCTCTTCGCAAGCCACATAAACAGCATTACTGGGCTCCCCCTCAAAAAATCAGTATGACCCTCCTTATAATCATCCAAACCGTTTAAAATCTTAGCCAGCTCCATCACCGCAGGATTATGGAGGTAAGACATCCAGGTCGTTAATGCAGTAACCTAGGGAATCAATAGTTAAGTCCCCCGTCACCAATAAAAGCCTCACAGTAAGACCTAAGTAAACAGCCCCATCAAAGTTTCCATCTTCATAACCCCTTAGGGGCGTTGAATACATAATCGCCTGAAGACAAATGGACCCTCCGATAACCAATGGTCTAGCCGCCGAGGGAGAAATTTGAGTCAACTTCGACAAGAAAACCCAGGGAGAATGGAAGAAATCAGGCATAACCTCCGCCACATTGGGGCTGACACCCAATATGGACGAGAACTCCTCATAAGTGGGACACACCTAGTCTAGGATAAAATGAAAAACATGGTCTTCTGGATACCAAAATCATACAGTTACTTCCAAAAGGTTCCATTTTATGGCTCGTTTATGCCATAGAGAAACCAGGCAGGTTGAAAGCGTTGTAATCCACATTATTTAAGCACATGTTCTCCAGACCGTTAAGGTAAGAAGTGAATCCTTTACACATAGAAAGAGCCATTTGAGAATGAGGAATATGAAGCAAAAAGAAAATATGGGTATTGGTGGAGGAAACTCATCCCACACACCTCCTTTTATACTTAAAATCTTTGGAAAAATATAAGAGCCCTGGAAACTTGAGTAAAATTCAACACTACAAGAGTACATTGATGTGGAGGAAAGTTCAATCAAGGCCTAGGGATGATTTGACTTAACTCCATGCCAATAGGCAGGTCAATGGGTATGCCGATCGACAACCCCCTATTTTGGAAAATTCTATCTTTCCTCTTTTATCAAAATCAATTTCAAAAAAATTCTCATTTTGAAAAATTACCCCCGAGTTATTTACTCATTTTTTCTCTCAAAAAAATCGTTTTCTCATAAAATAAATTCGTACCCAAAAATCCTTTTCTCTGAGTTAATTACTTTTACTCTTTTTCATAACAATAATTCTAATCCTTTAATTATCAATTCCATACCTATCTCTATCTTTGCATAAAATAAATAATCTTAGCAGAAAATTTAAAGTGCATATAGGATAAGTTACTAAATCAAGAAAAACACCAAAAAGAAAATGCACACTCCTTCATATATTTTGCTTCACTGAGTCATATTTTGCAGATAAAAGAAAAACAAAGAAATAAAGATGACTCTGCCCGAACCCATAAACTCTCTCTCTCTCTCTAGATCTCAACCCCCACGATGGACGCGCTTTCCCTTGTGATGAGCGGTGGATGCTCCACACCCAGAACCCGCGCCCTCATTAAAAGTGGAAGCCATCACAAAACAAGAAGAAGCCAAACTCTTGATATACTCTGACATGGAGGACATCTAATGCTTGATATCCCTCAGCGAGGTGGTCGACATCCAAACATACTGCAAGCAAAGAAGCAACAAACAAAAGTAAAATCAATCAAAAAGGAAAAGGAAAATCAATAGAACAAGTGAAATAGAAAGGACATACATTGGGCCAGAGGGCCTCATTCGTAAACCCCGTCAACCCATCCATTGATGCATGAGGGCGGTGTGGCATGCTTAGTGACTCCCTTCTACTCAGTCAAAAATTGTAGGAAGGGGGAGTAACCTAAATGATTGGAGCCTCCGTCCCCACCCCTGCTAATGTGCCACCACATGCACGGTGGGCCAATTGCATCGGTGCACTAGTCCCCCTACCCAAAGACATGGAGGGTGGTGGATGTTCTCCACGTGGTAGATATAGAAGGGCATCAACCAGCTCATCACAAAATCTAGATAATCGTATCTCGCCACTATATTCTTATAGTGCATATAGGGCTCCCCGATCAACATCGCGACCCGGGCATCATCCAACATCGCCCTCACTCGCCTCATATACATAGGGGTGCTGAAGGGGGGACCGCCGCTTCCTCCTGTATAATTTTCCTAACCACTCTCTCCCCTAGGTACCAAATATACCCAAACTTATACACGATCAACCACTGCATCTGTGTGTGTAGGCCCATCACCTCCGTATCATGCGAAGTCGCACCCAGGGGTAGAAGGTCACCTGCAATCCCCACTAAGGAATCAATATATACACGAGAAATGAAGATGACAAAGGACTCAAAGAAGACAGAAAGATAACCTGATCGCTCGTTAGGGCATTCAAAGCCCATTGCACGTCCGCTATGGACAAAGACTGATTCGACCTTTGGTTGGACTTCCGCCACCAAAACATTCGACAGAAGTCCTCAAAGCCCTCATCCTTTAGAACTACCAACCCCGCATTACACCCGATCACCTTATAGAATAAAATCTGCAAAAAAACAGGAATCAACAAGAAAGAAATGAAAGAAGAATGCAAGTAAAAGCATAAAAATGAAAATGAATTCAAGAATACCTCTAGAAGATGCGTGGCCCTGATAAAAATTTACCAGCAGCACTGACTGAAAGCATCCAAAGAAGAATATAGGGATGCCAAGATCAAGCTCTCCCAATCATAAATTCGGACATTGATATACCCAAATATGTCCTCGTCTCCATATGAGACCTCCTAACACCAGACATCCGAGATTCCAAAAGGAGTTCACAGGATGTTTCCCGAACTCGTCCTGAACCACGGTCGACGTCGTATATATAACCTCAACCACCTATCAAGAAGATGATTCGGGAAAGTGATTTAGCAATAAGGGCGCCCCTTTTCTACTCCGACACTGGGAGACGGTCAGTTAGTCAGCCTCGGCCTGGTCTACTCAACAGACACCATATTTGCCAGTTTCCTACGTAAGTTCAAATGTCATGTCAGCAACCATGTACTCGGCCAGGCCGAGACTTCTCCAAATGACATCTGCAGTACGAACAGAATAAGGATTCAGCGTGGCAGATTCCAAGTAGCCAAAATCGTTGCAATAAGATCATACCCTCACGTGAGGGAATGTTACATCATTATTATACACATGTGCCAGGGACATGTGTCTTCATCTTTGTGGAAGTCTCCTCATGCACATGCTGATTACATGCTTAGGGGGTATATTACACCCCCAAGCCCTATATATACTCTTCATTTTCTCCGTAAGAAGGGATTGATCTATAAATTAAAACCCTAGTTAAACTCTGATCCATTTTATACAGAGAGAGAGAGAGAAAGCTAAAGTGTTGTATCCATGTCCATTAGTTCCTTTGTTTAGTGGATTTCTTGCACACTCACACAGTGGATGTAAGACTGATTGGCTGAACTACTTTACATCATTGTGCTCATCCTCTTATCCTTATCTCCAAATATCATATATATATATATACCTCCATTGTTGTGTTGTGATTGAGCTTGAGCTACTCATAGTCTCATCTCAATCTGGTGGTGCTGAACACATCATCATCAATTTAACACCGTCTGTGGGAACGACTAGCATCATCTCTTCCCTTTTTTAGCTTGTCCTCACCGAAGTCTCCGGTGGTGAACTAGTCATCCCCTCTTATGGAGCAGTTTCACCATTGAAAGAGGACCTGTTGAGCTACAAGGCTTTTGATCTTCAACTGTAGCTCATCTATGAGGTTTAATACATGGCATCAGAATTTCCACCACCACCACCACCACCAATTGGTGGTCCTAGTTCCAACAACGCACCTCCACAGTCAGAAATGGCTAAAGTGGCAACCGTAATTAAATCCTTGGCAAAAATCCAATAGGCGATACAAGAGCAGCTGGTGGCCTTCAGCCAGAATGTGGTAATCAGGCCCGAGGGAGCCCTGCCAGAGATGATTACTCCGACAGTTGGGGAGCATCACCACGGGGCCAAGGGACCACCCCAGGCACCTTGTAAGGATCTAACCCCTCCTCAGCGATGGAGGGATGTTGCTGACCCTAGGCGTTTATACCTGGGGAGGCAAGGCCTGCCTTGCCCGGAGGACCGTTTTGATGATTATGAGGCTAAAGATGCTGAAATTGATTGTTGGGAGCCATACGAAGTATTTGGGAATACGGTACGCCCCATCCAAGGAAGCTGGGGGCATAATAGGAGGCTGAGTCTAGATGCCCAACCAAGGGGCTCAAATTTTGACCGATTAAATAGAGGATTGACCTTTAAAAGGCTCGGCCCAGATGGTGATTTGAGAGAAAGGTTGTCCAAGTCAAGGAGCAGTGCTAGCTCAAGGAGGGTGGGGGCGGATGGACAACCCCCGTATGGACGAGACGAGGGCCAACGAGAGGTAAATTATCGACGCAGGTCAGCAGTATGGGAACTCTCTATTCGGACGGTTGAGGTTGCAGGGGATAACATTGTCCAGGTCGATGTTATTAAAGTGGCCAAGAGTCCTTGGAATGATTCAATTTAAAGGCTAGAGAACATGATCAAAGACATCCTTAAAATTCGTGACCCCTTGCAGAGGGGATACTCAGAAGGTTCTCCTTTCGTGGCAAAAATAATTAACTTCCCAACCCCTGCCAAATTCAAACCGCCGATGGTTACCCCAAAATATGATGGGTGTAGCAATCTTATGAACCATGTAGAGATGTACCAGTCAGCTGCAGATATCTTACCCATCTCAGATGAGATGAAATGTTGTGCATTGTTGAGCACTTTGACTGGAGCTGCCCATATACAGTTCACCTCACTTTCGAAGAACTCCATTGAAAATTTCAAGCAACTCGCAGAATGATTCATCCACAATTTCTTCTTTGGGGTAAGACCTCAAAAGAAGACTACTCACCTATTATACAATAAGTAGGTGAAGAAGTCGAGTCTTAGGGAATACATTGTGAGGTTTAATAAGGAGAAGTTGGAAGTGGAGGATTATGATGAAAGCATTGCGGTGACAGCATTAATAGGTAGTTTGTAGAAAGGAAAATTTCTTTGGAAGCTTGCTGAAGACCCGCTAAAGTCTATGGCCGAGCTATTAATGACGACCGGTCAGGTCATGAATGCTGAGGAAGCTATGGCAGCTAAATATGAGGATGAGAAGAGGAATAAGCAGTGGGAGAAATTATCAGAAGAGGAATAAAGATGAAAATAAGAGATCGACTGATGATAAGTTTACCAAGTATACTCCTCTCACGGTCAGCTACGAGCACATTCTGAATGAGATTAAAAATGATCGATCCCTAAGATGGCCTGAAAAGCTGAAAGCTCCCCCTCAGAAAAGGAATAAAAGCTTATGGTGTGAATTTCACCAAGATCACAGGCACTTAATTGAAAAGTTTTTTTCCTTAAAATATGAGATTGAGAAGATGCTCAAGGCTGGAAAGCTAAGGAATTATTTGAGCAGTGATGGCCCAAAGAGAGGACAAGACGAACCCAGAAGGAGAAGGGCTAACAAGTGAAGGGAAGATGTCCCATGGAAGAAGGATGACGACTCTGTTGACGATGATGACGACCCAGACCTACCGCCAAAGGATAATGATCAAAAGGGGCGACTCCACATAATCTCGTTTGACGTGAAGATGATCTACGGAGGCCTGGCAGGGGGTGGTGCAGAAGTGGATAATCGTAAGGCGCATGTGGCCGAGGCTAAGGCCTTTCCAAAATTTAAAGTTGTTAACTCGACTGAAGTAATCATAAAGTTATAGAAGATAAAGGTAGATATGGACACCTTAATTATGGGATTTTCAAGACTTGACCTCAATGGAATCCTGGATCCTCAAGATGACCCTTTGGTAATCATAACTAGAGTGCATGGGTATAACGTATCAAGGATATTGGTCGACAAGGTAAGTTCGGCCAATGTTATGTTCTAGCCTTATTTTAAAGGTTTGTGACTCAGTAAGAAGAGGCTGGTCCCTTATCATCATCCTCTGATAGGGTTCAGCAGTGAGAAGGTGCACCCATTAGGAATGTATGAAATGGATGTTAGAATGGGAGATGTTTGTCCTAAGAGTCTAACAAAGAAGGTCAATTTCTTTATGATGGACGAAAATGTGTATTCGGCCTATAAAATTATCACGGTAAGAGTGTCCCTCAAGAAATTTGAGGTTGTGCCATCTACTGTACACCAAATGGTAAAATTCTCGACCCCTTATGGAGTAGGAGAAGTCCAAGGTGATAAAGTGTTGGCATATGAATGCTACTTCAACTCAGTCAAAGAGAGGGATGCTCATAAGAAAGAAACTACGATCATAGTATTGACACCCTAGATCCCAGGGATGAGACCAAACTGAAGAAATGGAAGATCGCAGAAGAGGTAATATCCATCATCCTCAATGAGGAAGAGCCAAAAAAAAAATCATCCGGGTCGGCAAAGCCTTAAAAGGAGATATCAAGGAAGAGCTGATCAAATTCTTGAGAGAGAGAGGGAGACTATATTTGCATGGAGTCATGGGTATATGTCGGGCATAGATATTGAACTCTTTTTCCATAAACTAAATGTGGCCGACGATGCTAGGCCGATATGACAAAAGATAAGAATTTATTCATGGGAGAAATATGAGGTCATCAGGGAGGATGTAAAGAAGATGGAAAAGGACGACTTTATAAGGGAGGTCATATATATTGAGTGACTGGCCAACGCTGTCATAGTTCCCATAGCTAATGGGAAGTGGAGAATGTGCATAGACTTTACCAATCTGAACAAGTCTTACCCCGATGATTGCTTTCCTTTGCCCAAGATCGACCAGATGGCTGATGCCACGGCAGGCCATGAGCTGATGAGTTTCATGGATGCTTATTCGGGCTATAACTAAATATCCATGCACCCAACTAATGAGGAGAAGACTGCCTTCATAACCGACAAGGGGACTTACTGCTACAAAGTCATGCCCTTCGGTTTGAAGAATACTGGAGCTACCTATCAGAGATAAGTTAACGAGATGTTTAATTATTAAATAGGGAAGACGATGGAAGTCTATGTCGATGATATGGTGACTAAGAGTCTCAAGGCCGAATCTCACATGGCTAACCTCAAGCAAACCTTTGGCACGATGGATAAGTACATAATGAAGCTCAACCCCACAAAGTGTGTATTCAGCGTAGGGGCTGGTAAATTCTTGGAATTTATTATAAATTAGAGGGGGATAGAGGCCAACCCAGATAAGATGAAGTCCTTGGTAGAGATGAAGACCCCAACTTCGATCAAGGATGTGCAGAGGCTGATGGGGAGAGCAGCGGCACTTAACAGGTTTGTATCTAGAGCCACCGACAAATGTCTTCCATTTTTAGAAGTTCTTAGAAAATCTTTCGAATGGAACGAGGAATGTGATAAGTCCTTCCAAGAGCTAAAGCCTACCTCAGATCTCCCTTATTATTGTCACGGCCAGTCCAAGGGAAAAAACTTTATGTATATTTAGCAGTCTTAGAATGGGCTATTAGCACTGTCATCATAAGAGACGAGGATGGAATACAGAAGCCAATATATTTTGACAGTAAGGAGCTCCAGGGGGCCGAACAGAGGTACCCTAGGATGTAAAAATTCTCTTGCGCTCTGATTCATGCTTCAAGGAAGATGAAGCCATACTGCTCGGCTCACACAATGGTCATCCTAACGGACTCTCCACTTCGACATGTCATCCACAAGCCTGAGAAGTCGGGAAGACTAACGACTTGGGCAATAGAGCTTGGAGAGTTTGATATTATCTATCATCCTAGAGTGGCCATCAAAGGGTAAGCATTAGCAAACTTCATGGAAAAGTTCACTTGGGATGAGGCCAATAATGAAAATTTTGAGATTACTGGTTGTGAATAAGAAGAAAGTGTAAGCTCTCCCCCGAACAAGGCCGAGACAAGTCCATCATGAGGGAAAGTATCCGAGAATAGAGCCTTGGTATAAGGTAGTTTCTATGAGAATGGAATAGTGTGGAGCCTCTTCGTCGATGGGTCCTCTTGCCAGAGCAGAAATAGTGCAGGCCTGATAGTATCGGCACTAGATGGGACAGACATTGAATACGCATTGAGGTTCAATTTTAAGGCCTCTAATAATGAGTCCGAATATGAATCTCTCATAGCAGGACTCTTTTTGGCTCGGGCTCTGAATGTCGGCCAACTCCTAGTTCACAGTGATTCGAAATTGGTGGTGAACCAGATCCTGGGAGTGTATGAGGCGAAAGACGATAGGATGGGCAAATATTTAGAGAGAGTAAGGTCAGTATTAAAGAGTTTCAAAGAGGTGAAGCTGAAGAGGATACCTAAACTGGACAATGGCCAAGCTGACGCACTTACAAGACTGGCCTCAGCTACAAGAACAGAGATAACAAGGACGATGTTGGTAGAAATCCTACATCAACCGACCGTTGAGGAAGAGGATAGTGCCTTAGAGTCTTGTCTAAATTTTAACACATGAGCTTCTTGGATGGATCCCCTCATCAGGTACATAAAGGATGGGACGTTACCAAATCCAAGATCGAGAAAAGGAAGTTGAGACATAAAGTTGCCAAGTTCTCCATCATAGGAGACACTTTATATAAGAAAGGGTTTCTGCTTCCCCTGCTCAGATGTGTCCATCCGTCTAAGGTAGCATATATCCTGAAGGACGTGTATGAAGGTTCCTGCTCCAATCATGTTTGGGGAAGATCCTTAGCTAAAGGTATTATTACACAAGGGTATTGGTGGTCGACCTTGGCCAAGGATGTTACAGCATATGTCAGGAGGTGTGACAAGTGTCAGAGGTTTGCTACCATTCCCCAGCAACCTCACCAACCTATGACCTCCATCACCTCTCCCTAGACGTTGGCATTATGGGGAATTGATCTGGTAGGACCCTTACCCAGAGCCATGAATAATTATCGTTATTTAATTATATCGATAGATTACTTTTAAAAGTGGGTAGAGGCTGATATGATGATTACAATCACGGAGCAGAAGACCTTCCAGTTCATCTGGAAAAATATCATCTGCAGATATGACCTACCCAACACCCTGATTTTAGATATTGGAACACAATTCAAGAACGTCTCCCTAAAAAGTATTGATAAAGGTTCGACATTAAATAATTCTTCTCCACCCCCGGCCGACCCCTGGCTAATGGGAAAACGAAAGTGATAAATAAAACTATTATTGATGGAATTAAGAAGTTGGAAGATGCTAAGGGAAGATGGACTGAAGAGATACATGCTGTCCTATGGGATTACCAGATGACGGATAGGACACCGACAAGGGAGACCCCGTTCATTCTGGCTTATGACTTAGAGGCCGCGGTGCCTATAGGGATTGGTCTCCCCACCCATAGAGTCCAAACGTATGACCCTGAGGAAAATATGGCAAAGAGAAGACTTGATCTTGATCTGATAGAAGAGATAAGGGAAGATATAGAAGCTATACAAGAAGCCTACTAGCAGAGGACGGATAAATTCTATAACAAGAGGGTCAAATCAAAGCCGATAGCTGTGGGAGATTTAGTTTTGAAAAAGATGTGGCAAAAACCTAACAAGCTCCATGCCAACTGGCATGGCCCTTACAGAGTCACTGACGAAATTATCCCAGGGACCTACCGTTTGGAAAATCTAGAGGGAAAGCCGTTCTCTAAACACTGAAATATCGACCATTTAAGAAGATACAACCAGTAAAAGATCGTGGAAATTATCTTGTATGTTTTTCTTTTTCCATTAAATGATATAGTTATAAACAAAAAATAGAAGTGCTCCCTCATATCTTGTTTATGGTAATTAAATTGTATAGTCTAAATGTCTTCAAGCTATAAACATCATTCGTGGTGAAGTAGTAACAACTCAACCTCGGTGAAATGATAACCTGGAAAGGGGCCAACCCCATCCATGGATTTTAAACAACACCGAGAAGGGCTAATTTCATATTTAAACATCATTAACTTGGTGAAAAAACCTCTCTCGGTCGAGACGACAGTGCATGGATGACACGATGCTCAACCATGCACTCTCAAAATAATGAGAGGGGATATGACATAACACCATAGTTTGGTGAGTTAAAATTCAAAATCACTTGGTGGTTATCCTTATCTTGCCTCATAGACGAGACAAGATTTTAAACATTATGAAATTTGGTGTTGAAATTACTACCAACACAAATCATATAGTAGAGGAAACAGATAGAGGAAGAAAGTAAACATTTATATTTCAAAAGTAGATCAAAACAAAAGAAGTTAAGTGTTCATGTGTTATATCAGATAAAGGGCAATAGGTCACAGACGACCGCCCTGACAAAAATGAAAAACATCAAGAAAAATAATTCTAGTTCACTGATCCTCTAGTGTACCTTCGGCATCTCCAGGAGCCGAAACATCAATAGGAAGAACCTTGGCCCCATCAATAAGCTCTATCTCTTTAGCATTGGCGTCAATCCTAGATTCATCCCCCTGAGCTCTAAGAACGTCAGGGGTGACCTCAGAAGCCCCCTCAGACATCTCACCGTCAGTAATAGCCATTTCTAGAAGAGTGTCACTAAAGTCAAGACCCACGAATTCTCGAGAGGTCAAGCTCCCAGTTTTATCCTACCTCAGAACAACCCATCGGCAAGCAGTTTTTATGCCCCTCTCTAAATATTCGGAGGCATGCTCATTGGACTCATCAGACTCCTTATAGTCATCCACAACAGTCTAGACTGCAGCATCAATCTCATCTTTCTTTTCATTAAATAACTTCTTCAGGGTTTTGGTATATTCTGCCTTGAGGTTGGTTTCCTCATCCTGAGTTTGCTTCAGAGCTGATTGGGAATTCTCAAGATCCTTCCTCAGAGTTTGCTTAGTGATATCAGCCTCTCTCATTTTCTAAACCAAAGGAAACTTCTTGTTAAGTGATCGAGGTGGAAATCGAGCGTCCGTGTAAATACACTAATCGTTGTTATCGGTTTCCAACCACAATACAAAAACCTAAACTTTAACTACACTCTTATGGAGTATAGTGGCGAGTCTGGGTATCGAATCCACAAGGAACTAGGACAAGTGAACTTGACGATAAAGGTAAGACTGTTAATCCTAACTTGACTCTAAAAAGAAAGGAAAAGATGATTTGTTTTGAGAATTGTCTAAAACTAAATGCAATTTTTGAAATTATGAAAGAAATGCAACTATTCTAAATTGCCTAAATTACTAACGATGAATGATTTAAAACTCAAACTATATGATGAAGAAAACAGGACGGGAATAAAATCCCTCAACCCTAGTGTATTGATGATATAAAACTAATCGTAAATTTAATTGATTAATTAGACCCAAACTTTAGTACTCCCAAGCGTTACGTATATGAGGTTCAAGCCCGCACCATACTTCATCAGAGGACGAGTAAAGCGGTACGCGCGATAGCGACATTCGCATTGCATTCTGAAGCATCCCGATTTCCCGGAAGAAAACGAGATCCAAAGATCTACAATCGTTGTGATGCTACGCAATACGGTCATAATAAATCCTTAAATTTAGAGGATTAATTTTATACACATGTAACTATCACATCGGACTGAGTTCATGCATCCCGACCTTTAAAAACCTAGCCTAACATGGTGAAATGAATGAAAACTACGTTATCTACGTTACATGAACTTGTAATTGCTTGGAAAGAGAGATGAAATATGAGAAATAATAATAAAAGTGCTGGAAATAAAAGTTAGCAAGATTGAAGAACAAGAACATGCAAGAACAAATCAAAGGTTGAAGAAAAACTTGAAAAGCTCTTGAATTAAAGGTGAAAAATATGTAAATCCTTCTCCTAGATGTTCCTACTTGTTATGGAGCTTTTACATCAATGAAAAATTCATAAAAAGAGTCCTAACGACTAAATATATAGGCTAGAGGTCGTTTAGAAGAGTCCTCAAAACATAAAACTCTTTTGGCTAAAAGATAAATACAAAATAAAAATACCGTATTTGGAAATTTGTCACACTTAGAATGCGTGACTAATTTTGTAACGGATCTGGTGCGTGACAAATGGGCGAACCGGTTCTTTTTCTCAGCTTCGGTTTTGTTCCGTTTTTAACAGTTTTTTCTTGGATTTCTTTCTCAACTTCAAATGGGCATAACTTCTTCACCATAGCTCGGATTGAGGTGCCATTTTTTCCAGTGTTCTTGTAATTAAAAGCTCTTCAACTTTCTACCCCACCTCTGGACTAAGGATGCAAAATTACAAAAATGCCCTTTAACTCCCCATTTCTTGGTTTTCTTTCACTAATTTGAGTTCTCTTTGGCACTAACTTGCATGAAATATCTGTAAAACACATAAGAGATATACAAAATACGAAATACTTACTAAAAAGGGTTAGTAGCATAAATATGAGACAAATCCAAGATATTTACACCGCACGGGATCATAAAAATACCGAAATTAAGGGAATAAATGTGAAGAATTTTTACCTAATCATTAACCCAATCCCCCAGCCGATAAAGGGACATAAGCCCCTGTAACAAAGACATGTTAATAAGTATTTGATGAGAGGTACGAGACTACACTTGTCAATTTTTAACTGAACTTTAGCAAAGGTACCTGAACAGTCCTGTGAATGGAGAACTCAGCAAGAAGGGAGATGTCCATGTCTTATAAATAACCCGTGTCAGCGTCGGTTATTAGGGAGGCGACACTATCACAAGCCTACCTAGGATTGTTGATGATGCTCTAATCATCAAATTTCAGCTGAGATCGACGAGCCGCAAGAACCTCATTTATAGAGATGGGGATGGCTTGATCAGTCCGACCTTATTTTGACGGACGAGAAGAGGTTGTTTCTTCCTCTCGGCCTTTGCTCTTCTTTACGGCCTCAGTAGCTCGGCTAGGTCCACCAACAGTGGTCTTAACAGCAGTAGTAGTAGGGGGTCAGATCTTTTCTCGTGTTTGCTGACAATTTTACTCAGATTTTTTGCCACCATTTCCCAAAGATGATCTGACATGTTTTTTGGATGATCTGTGAAAAGAAGATGAGGTTAGCATTGAAAGTTGAAAAAGTATGACACATTGGTTCAACAAGAAAAATAACTCAAAGAGCTCGGCTAAGGGGTCAACCCCTAGACCTGACTGAGATAAATAATAAGGGGGTCATTAACTGCTCAAATTTGACAAGTCGTTCGTTGGCACCTTAATTCCTAAGCCTCTCAACTTTCTCAGCAGCATCAGGGTTCAATCTAGGATCATGTTTGGCCGATGCGGAGACTTTTGCCCACCTCTGAGGGACCCTGGGCTCGTAGACACCATAGGCTTCATTGGGAACAACTTCCCAAGCCCTAGAAATAAAGAAATAACAAAGTTTCCAATCATGGTTGGAAGTCTGAGTGACCAACAAGACCATCTTTGAAGATTTCCTGGCTATGAGAGGATAATAGCGAAATTGAGTTTTGGGAGATGAAATGGTATAACAAGCAATAAAAATACTAACTGGAAGGTCGAATCCATGAACTATCTTCTAGAGGGAAATAAAATCGAGAATAACTCTCCAAGAATTGGGAGAAGGCTGGGTTGGCACAACTACTAAAGGGGATAATATTTCACGTACGATGGGGTGAACAAGTAGTCGAAAGCCGACCTTGAACATCTGCTCGTAGACACATAACTCGCCCTCTCAATCGTCAAAGGCTCTCTTGTTCCCAGATGTTTTCCTCATAGAAATGGAGGGCCCAATGCCATAAAAGTGTCTCCAAGTTAGAAAATTGACCTCAGTAACCGTACTTTAGTATGACTCAGCTATATAAAGGTCAAGATCACTCCCTTCACTATCATTGCCTGGTTCTTCAGCCTGGGGTTGATTTGGGTCACCGCTTGGAAATTATTGCATAAACTCATCCCTCGTCGCAACCGATAGATGAATAACATCAACTGGGGGAGGAATGACAACATTGAGCCTATTAATCCCAACGGAGGCATGGGAATGGTTTGATGACTCATCCCTCTGAGAAGACGAGGCGCGAGAAGAGACTTCGTCTGCCTTAGACTCATCATCAAGGTATAATGAATGGGCCATAGACTCGTCAGAAGGGTCAACACTATCAGATGGTTCAAAGATGGACATACTTTCATTTTCAGAAAAGGCTGACTCGGGCATGAGATCATTTGGTTCGACAGTTGTAGGAAGGACAACAACTAATGGGGTGGATATATAAGTCGAATGGGGAATGCCTTGGCCTTTATTCTCTCGAATTCCTCAAGATCAAACTTCCTAATCTCTTGAAAGTACCTCTACCTGAGGTTTGGAAACTCCTCATATGGTTCGTACAGATGTTTTAACATAAATAAGACAAGACTACACTTAGCTAAACTATCAAGGGGGATAAAAAAATTAAAGGGTTGACCTTTGTTGACCAAAAGATCAAAAGCTAGAATCTCAACCGTTCCTGATGAAGAACAGCTAAGAACAAACCAAGAAACACCATCGGAGAAGGTGACCGGATATCACCTGAGAGTTCTCACCGCGGTAGTGGAACACAAAAACCCACAAAAATCTACCCCATTCACTACCACCAAATCAGCAGACGCGAAATAAAGGGAATTCAAAACCCTAAAACTACCCCACAACCTCACTGGAAAATCAAAACTTGCCGAAAAATGCAAATACAATAAATAAGGACTGAGAACACAAGAAAGTTACAAGAAAGGGGTACCTGGAGAAGACGAGCCGCTAAAAGAGAAAAGGGGCTGGTAGAGCTTAGAAAATGAAGAAAATGGTGGAATGTTTAAGGGATGGCTATGGCAGTTTTGCAGAAGACTTTGAGGTGTGAATGTGTTTTTGCAAGTGAGGAAAGAGAAGAAGGTAAAGATTTTGTGGTTTAAATATCTCCAAATGATTAAGAACACTTTACCACACTCACCATTACCTAGGGTACAAAGCCCAAAGCACTCAGCCGCCGAATTATGGTTGGGGAGGACGCTATCCAATACGAATTGAGACATGTGTCGCTCGCACGACCTCTTCAAACGGCTCGGCTAACTCATATCCCCCAGTCATCTCCTCACATAGATGACTGAGGGCAGCGGGTGATTGATACACAAAAATATGTCCTCGTCTCCATATGAGACCTCCTAACACCAGACAGCCGAGCTTTCAGAAGGAGTTCACAGGATGTTTCCTAGACTCGTCCTAAACCAGGGTCGGCCTCGTATCTATAACCTCGTCCACCCGGCAGGCCGATGATTCGGGGAAGTGCTTCAGTAACAAGTGTGCCTCTCAGCTACTCATAAAGCTGACACTGGGAGACGGTCAGTTAGTCAACCTCGACCCGGGCTACTCAGTAGAGACCACACTTATCAGTTTCATACGTAAGGTCAAACGTCATGTCAGTAACCACATCTGTGGTACGAATAGCACAAGGATCCAGCACGACAGATTCCACGTGGCCAAAACCGTTACAACAAGAGCATACCCTCACGTGAGGGAATATTACATCATAATTACACACATGTGCCAAGGAAAGGTGTCTTCATCTTAGTGGGAGTCTCCTCATGCACATGCTGATTACATGCTTGAGGGGTACATTACATCCCCCAAGCCCTATATATACTCTTCATCTTCTCCGTAAGAAAGGATTGATCTCTAAATTAAAACCCTAGATAAAACTCTACTCCATTATATACAGAGAGAGATAGAGAGAGAGAGAAAGAGAGAGAGAGAGAGAGAGAGAGAGAGAAAGCTAAAATGTTGTACCCATATCCATTAGTGCCTTTGTTTAGTGGATTTCTCACACACTCGCATAGTGGATGTAGGCCTGATTGGTTGAACCACTTTACATCATTGTACTCATCCTCTTATCCTTATCTCACACTCTCATATATATATATATATATATATATATATATATATATATATATATATATATATATACCTCCATTGTTGTGTTGTGATTAAGCTTGAGCTACTCATAATCTCATCTCATTATGGTGGTGTTGAACACAACATCATCAGACGTTGAAAATCATCCTCGAGTTCATAAAGAACCAAAGATGGACGACATATCCACTCGTTGCCACCAAAAAGCTACCCAACATAATCAAAATAAACAAACGAGCCGTCTGACTCACTTGCGACCCGTCAGTCACATCAACCCTTCGCTTCAAGAGAGTCTCCTTTCAAGCAAAAATATGGATCGAATCCACAAAAATGATCCTACCCACATCTCCCAAAGCTGCCTGCAATGCCTCCGACGTCACCCTCAGCGTACGGTCCACCACTATCTAAAATCCCTCTCAATCAATCCCCGTTAGTTTCTTAACATCTACGAAAGTCGCTGTCATCTCCCCAAATCTAAGATGGAAAGTGTGGGTAGTCCCACCACCTCTCTCCTAGGGCATACAAAATCGTGGTAGAAGGTGGTGTCTCATCCAAAGCCTTCGCCAAGAAATCAAAACCTGCATAAGAGACCATCCATCATTCCACACCAGGGAGCTTCTTCCAAATCTCCTTCAACCCTGTCGTCCCTCGAGACCAGATAGACAAAGGAGCAATGTCAGTATACAGAACAAAAAGAAGAAAAACCCAACATTAATACGAAGAAGAAAGAGAAAAATGAAATGGAATACCAAAGGACACTGCAATTATGTATCCACCAGGGTTCCTCATCCTAGACGAACAATGGTATGCCAGCTCTTATAGTAAAGTACGCTCATTAGCCACAGGATTAAATAAATCAAAGGAATTTTCATGCCTAAAGCAAGAGGCATCCTAGATTAACACTCCAAGCTAGCCCAGTCATCAATGGACAGTTACTCATTATTGTGCACCTCGCTTGAAGAACTAACCATTTGAAGTCTTAAAGCAAAAAGGACTTTGGAACGATTTTTAACGAGAAAAAGTAGAAGATTCAAACACTTAAAGGTGTGAAAAATTAGGCAGAGTCGCCCCTTTTTATAAAAGGCTAAGGGCCTGCCAATTGGCAGCTACCTGACCATGTCAATCGGTAGTCATCTTTTCCCTTTCCCAAGGAAGCCCAGGAGTTTGTCGATTGGCAGCCCCCAAGGACTGCCTATCGGCACCCCTTTAAATTTCGTACAAAAAATGCCAAAAAATGCTAGAAAAATCCAAAAATTGCTCAAAAAATTCCCCAAAAATCCTAGAAAAACATGGAACCTTATTTTTTTTAAGAAAATCATTTTTTTGGATCACTAAGCCCCTTATGAACTCTCAGAATCCCCAGCAGGAATAATCCTACACTCTTATTCCCAGCATACTCCCTAATCGAAATAATTTTATAAACCTATCCTCAACATACTCCACTCGCTGAATCGGTCACCTCCATCTTCTTAGGTCCTCATAACTAACCTCGACCCTCCGAATCGGTCAATCCCACCCTCTAGGTCCATAGAATCGACCTAAAAACCTCTTTACTAACGTAAATGTGGTGTCTATCATTCGACGACCTCCACTTATTCCAAACTAACCCGTCGAGGGGTTCTATGTAGACACCCCATTCTAGGACCCCTAAGCACTTCCGTATGTCCCTAGCACTCACTCATTCACTGTAAATCCTAGGTTATACCCCGAGTACCGATCTAGAGACCAATGACTGCTCCCGAGCCCTATTTGACTCCGGTCAACTTTTCTGCCGGAGTAAAAGGTCAATGAATCTTTAAAGGTCTCTGAATCCCTTTTCAAATAGTCCACCCAGTGCATGAATCAACCTTATGATTCATACGAACGGTCCATTTTACTATATTAAACTGGTCTAGAGGCCACCGGGCGATCCCAGGCCCCTAATCAACTTCGGTAACTTTCCCTCCTGATCAAAAGCTTAATAAATATTTAAAGGGCTCTAAATCCCCTTTCCAATGTTCCATCCTTAGCTGGAATCGGCCTTACGGTTCGAACGAACAATTCGTTTTACCCCAAAAATGGATCTTAAGGTCACCGAGTTCTCCTGAACTCTATTTGACTCATGCAAACTCTTCAACTCAAATAAAACTGAAGGAATATTTGAAAGGCTCTGAATGCCCTTTCTAATGATCTGCCCCGTGTACGAATCAACCTCACAATATGGATGAACAATCCATTTTACTCCGAAGGGTCTTTGGAAGATTTTGGCCCCGTTTAACTAAGGTCAACTCTTCGAACCGAAAAAAGATGAATGACATCTTAAAGGTAACTGAATACCCTTTACAACGGTCCATCCCGTACATGGATCGGCCTTACGGTTCGAACGAACGATCCGTTTTCCTCTGAGAATTTCCTGTCCAATGACCAACGGGCGCTTTCGAATAATGTTTGACTTCGATCAACTCCCGAACCTAGGAATGGCACAACGGATTCTTAAAGGTCTCTGAATACTCTGCCCTGTGCATGATTCTGACTTACAGTTCGCATTTTACGACCATTTTTTTGAAAAACCTGCCTCAGACCGCCAATTGGTAACCCGAGGACCCTACCTATCGGTAGTGTGTCTAATGTTCTATGCCGATAAGAAGGTCTAGGACCATTTCGATCGGCACCCCCTTGGCCCTATAAATAGAGGCCATGACTTCACTTTGAAAGGCACCCCTGAACATCCGTCTCAGCAATTCAGAAACAATTCCCTCGAATTCAGAGTTGTTCCTTCCTTAAAAGCCCATTTTCCACATTCCTTCCAACATTTTCATACTCTTTTGAGTAAATTCCCACCCACCTCCTCAAACCATTATCACTTTATCTTGAGATCAGTGCATCTACAATCAAGATCCACTTCAAGTCTTCACAAGGAGGTCTAATTCTTAACTTTTGTCTATAAATTACCTTACTTTTTCATTAGTTACTTCATTTACGCTTGAGTACTTTACTTCATTACATCACACATCTTAATTTCAAATTCTTTATTATCATTGTTCGCACATACATTATTTTCATAGAAAAACCCAAAAATAAGAAAAAGAGTGTTCACTTGTAAATTCGAAACGGGGATTTGTCATCACATTTTCATAGAAAAACCCTCCTCATATTTTCTTCGAACTTCATGGACTTTGATGCCCACGAGCTACATAGTCTTCTTGGGTAAATCCCTCGACTCGAGTTCTCCCACATATATTTGTTACTTTATTCTCATCATATATCCATGATATACACATTTTATATGCTTGTTTGCTTGTGTCTTATCCGTTATATGAAATCGTTCCCTCATAACGACTTGTGAAGCGACAAACACTTACATTATATTTTTTATTGCTATTTTGAGAACACTCCTAAGGATGACCTCACTACGCCTTTATCCATGGCGCTAGTCGAGCGGTTCCATCCTCCATTTATATTATGCACACAAGCACACATATCATGGAGTTTTACAGGAGAATATTAACACATGCCCATGAGAGACCGATAGGCCGGGATGGGTGCCTAAAACCTTTATATTTTGTAACTTAGTCCCCGGA